>OX352292.1:38184688-38784688 GCA_947086415.1 Pammene aurita | reverse complement strand
CTAGATTCATGACTACCCTTTTCATTGCAATCAGCTGTTAAAGCGAGATAAAACATATTGATCTCACAAACGGTAAAATTTTTGCTGTCGGGTAAATCGAAATGGATAATTAACTACCTGTTTTATTTGTTTTGACGTATATTGTAAGTAGGTTTAAGTACCTTCTGTAGCTTCAGTAACTTTAAAGTACCTCCAGGTATTAATGGATCACATTATATGTCCGGATACTTACAATTTCCAAAACGAAGTAACACGTTTTAAGAATATTTCACCCGCAATCCTTAAATTGGGAAAGCATTTAAAAATCCATGGTTTAAGCCTTGGCGGAACGCAACAGACTGAATCGCTTAATTTAGTCTAAAGACGTCCTTAAATAATGTTTGTATACAGTATACAGGGTACCTATAGAGCGCCATCTGTGACCACTTTTGAGAACTATTTTTTTATGAACATTATGTTTTTAATAAGCAGAATAAAAACTACCCTATATGTTGCTCCGGGTTATAAACCGTTACTATACAAAATTTCGTAAAATTCTGTGCAGTAGTTTTTACGTAGTGCGCGGACAAATTCACAGACAGACTGACAAGAATTCCAAAAATCACTGAAATGTATTCAGTCAACGTTTCTAAGACCCCCGAATAAGTTTTTCTAGAATATCTTCAATGTACATTTTTTTTCTCCATAATTGTATTTATCTGTTATGTATGTGGGTAGTTTTTAGTTCGGATTAAACCCTTGTATTGGAAAGCGCGTTTCATTGAGCTGGCCCTAATATTTCCAAAATATCTTACTGGCGACGAGAAATTATATAATCCGTGCGTGTGTGGAGTGTAAATAAACATTAAACAAAGATAAAAAGTGTAAACAAAGATGTCAGTCGGCAAAATAAGTGAATTTAAAATCCATACGGACGATTGGAGGTTATACATTGAGCGGATCGAACAATACTTTTTAGTTAACAAAATCACGGACGATTTAAAGGTTCCGACCCTAATAACGGTGATGGGAGCCGAAAGTTACGAACTATTAGTGAGTTTGTGTACGCCAACGAAACCGAGTGCAAAAACATTTAAGGACTTAACCGCCATTATGGAACGTCATTTACAGCCGAAACCTAGTGCATTAGCCGAGCGTTACAAATTTCGTCATAGGAAGCAGGCTAGCAACGAAAGTATAGCAGAGTACGTGGCTATTTTGCTCATGCTGTTTGGGCTCATTCAACTTGTACTGATGAGCAGATGGTACCGGGATCAAAATCTGGAGCTCATGCTGGACCCTGGTGTAGTGTAGGCACATGACGTGTAAATTCACACGTCATGTGACATTTAGAAAATAGAAAATATTATTGTTATAAACCTAGGATATCGGGTTACAACCCAAATATGTAAATTGTTTACAGTACCCAGTTAAATGAATTATTCCATTATTATTTTATCTAAATGTCAAGCTCATCCTAAAGGTTAAACTACGTAATAATACTACTATAAAAACCATGTACTTTTAACAATAAATGTTCAGTATCAAACCTGCATCGTAGTATTACTTAGCTACCCTTGCGCCACACCATTATACTGGGGATCCCTACTGGATCTCGGGTTTGGCGCATCATAGACTCATGCTGTTTGGGCTCATTCCACTTGTACTGATGAGCAGATGGTACCGGTATCAAAATCTGGAGCTCATGCTGGACCCTGGGGATCCTTACTGGATCTCGGGTTTGGCGCATCATAGACTCATGCTATTTGGGCTCATTCGACCTGTACTGATGAGCAGATGGTACCGGTATAGCTCCTTTTTACTTTTAAGTTTACTTCTACTTCTACTTCTACTTCTACTCCTACTCCTACTCCTACTCCTACTCCTACTCCTACTCCTACTCCTACTCCTACTCCTACTCCTACTCCTACTCCTACTCCTACTCCTACTCCTACTCCTACTCCTACTCCTACTCCTACTCCTACTCCTACTCCTACTCCTACTCCTACTCCTACTCCTACTCCTACTCCTACTCCTACTCCTACTCCTACTCCTACTCCTACTCCTACTCCTACTCCTACTCCTACTCCTACTCCTACTCCTACTCCTACTCCTACTCCTACTCCTACTCCTACTCCTACTCCTACTCCTACTCCTACTCCTACTCCTACTCCTACTCCTACTCCTACTCCTACTCCTACTCCTACTCCTACTCCTACTCCTACTCCTACTCCTACTCCTACTCGTACTCCTACTCGTACTCGTACGCGTACTCGTACTCCTACTCCTACTCCTACTCCTACTCCTACTCCTACTCCTACTCCTACTCCTACTCCTACTCCTACTCCTACTCCTACTCCTACTCCTACTCCTACTCCTACTCCTACTCCTACTCCTACTCCTACTCCTACTCCTACTCCTACTCCTACTCCTACTCCTACTCCTACTCCTACTCCTACTCCTACTCCTACTCCTACGTCTACTCCTACGTCTACTTCTACTTCTACTTCTACTTCTACTTCTACTTCTACTTCTACTTCTACTTCTACTTCTACTTCTACTTCTACTTCTACTTCTACTTCTGATTCTGCTTCTGCTTCTGCTTCTGCTTCTGCTTCTGCTTCTGCTTCTGCTTCAGCCTCAGCCTCAGCCTCAGCCTCAGCCTCAGCCTCAGCCTCAGCCTCAGCCTCAGCCTCAGCCTCAGCCTCAGCCTCTGCCTCTGCCTCTGCCTCTGCCTCTGCCTCTGCCTCTGCCTCTGCCTCTGCCTCTGCCTCTGCCTCTGCCTCTGCCTCTGCCTCTGCCTCTGCCTCTGCCTCTGCCTCTGCCTCTGCCTCTGCCTCTGCCTCTGCCTCTGCCTCTGCCTCTGCCTCTGCCTCTGCCTCTGCCTCTGCCTCTGCCTCTGCCTCTGCCTCTGCCTCTGCCTCTGCCTCTGCCTCTGCCTCTGCCTCTGCCTCTACCTCTAGGTAGAAGTAGAGGTTACTTCTACTTCTAATTCTACTTCTACTTTTACTTTTACTTTGTACTTTGACCTTGACCGTGACTTTGACCTTGACCTTGACTTTGACCTTGACTTTGACCTTGACTTTGACCTTGACTTTGACTTTGACTTTGACTTTCACTTTGACTTTCACTTTGACTTTGACTTTCACTTTGACTTTGACTTTCACTTTCACTTTCACTTTGACTTTGACTTTGACTTTCACTTTTACTAAGAAAGTAAAAGTAAAAAGGAGCTCCAGATTTTGATACCGGTACCATCTGCTCATCAGTACAAGTCGAATGAGCCCAAACAGCATGAGTCTATGATGCGCCAAACCCGAGATCCAGTAGGGATCCCCAGGGTCCAGCATGAGCTCCAGATTTTGATAACGGTACCATCTGCTCATCAGTACAAGTCGAATGAGCCCAAACAGCATGAGTCTATGATGCGCCAAACCCGAGATCCAGTAGATAGCCCTAGGGTCCAGCATGAGCTCCATCTTGTGATATTGGTCCCGACTTCCGAACCCGAGATGCAGTTTTAAAATTAATTATTAGTGTAAGACAGGATTAATTTAGTTACACTAACGTTAATCTAATTGACTGTAATTCTTATTAAATTTTCGAGACGTTAGTGTAACGAATAGGTTAATTCTAATTGACGGTTAGTGTAATTGACGACGTCACAAAATCAATGCGAACTAACGTTAGTAAAAATTGATGTTAGTGTAATTGATTAGTTACGGAATTAATCTTCAATCTTATTGATCAATTTTCAATTCTAATTGAAATTAACGGCCAACACTGCTGACAAGGTCAAGGCGATCACCAATACGCCGGCTCCCACAAACGTATCGGAATTAAGGGCGTTCATAGGGCTTGTAATGTATGATTCAAAATTTGTGGCAAACGTAAGCACAATATTAGCGCCTTTATACCAATTACTGAAGGCAGGTGTAAAATTCGAGTGGCATTAAGACTGCCAGGTAGCCTTTGATCAGATCAAAAGTGCATTATGTTCTAGTAAGCTATTGATGCATTACTTGGTATCGCTCCCGTTAGTTTTGACTTCGGACGCGAGCGGCGTCGGTGTCGCCGCGGTGATATCGCACCTAACACCAGAGGGCGAGCGGCCCATTGCTTACGCGTCGCGGTCGCTCACCGCAGCGGAGCGCGCATACGCACAAATCGATCGGGAAGCGCTGGGAATTATTTTTGGTACTAGGAAATTTCACCAATACCTATATGGTAGAAAGTTCACTTTAAGGACGGACCATAAACCATTGACGCATATATTTGGTGATAAGGTAGGAATACCTGTAATGGCAGCATCGCGAATACAACGTTGGGCCGTTATTCTGTCCGGGTACGACTACGAAATCGAATACGTGGCGTCAGCTAAAAATTGCGCGGATGCTTTATCACGTTTGCCACAAGCCAGCAAGGAGCACCGGGAAAACTCAGATGTAACTTATGTTAACTTCGTTGAAGACTTTTTGCCAGTAACCAACGAAGACGTAAAAAATGCAACTCGAAAAGATATTGTGCTAGGATTATATCATACGTGCAATCGGGGTGGCCGGCAAGACAAGTGCAGGAAGATCTAAACCCATTTTATGTTAGGCGTAACGAAATATATATAGATAGGGGCTGCCTTATGTGGGGGTATATAATGATAATACCGTTAGACTTGAGGGAGGTTATCATGCAGCAGTTGCATACGAGCCACATGGGCATAGTCAAAACGAAGGCACTGGCTCGCAGTTACGTGTGGTGGCCAGGCATTGACGCTGACGTGGAGGCGCTGTGCAGGCGCTGCGACACGTGCGCGGCCGAGGCGCCTGCACCAGCGCGGGCACAGCCGTCGCCCTGACCGTACCCGCCACGGGTATGGAGTAGGCTGCATTTCCATATTTTAGGACCATTTAAAAACAAAACTTTTTTTGTCTTAGTTGACGCGGCCTCGAAATGGATTGAAATATTCGAAATGTCCCGAACAAACGCGCCGTCAATCATTAAAGTGCTTAGAGAGACCTTCGCGCGTTTCGGGTTACCGTTCGAAGTAGTTTCCGATCAGGGCCCACCGTTCACGAGTGTAGAATTCGGCGATTTTTTGAAACGCAACGGAATACGGCAATACTTTTCACCTGTTCATCATCAATCGTCCAACGGTGCTGCGGGAGCTGCTGTTAAACTTTGTAAACGTGCCCTAAAAAAAGCGTATCGAGACAAGGTAGACTTGGAAGCCGCCTTGCATACTTATTTGATGGCCTATAGAAATAGCATCCATAGTACGACTGGGGAGAGCCCCGCGATGCTTTTGATGAGACGCACGTTAAGGTGTCGATTAGACTTGCTACGCGGCGAGGGCATAGTTGAACAACGGGTCCATGATGCACAGGAGCGCCAAGTACGGGCGGCAGGAGGCGTCATACGCGTGGTGGAGCAAGGTGATCCAGTTTGGTCGCGCAGCTATACTGGCCCTGATAGGTAGGTAAAAGGCACAGTAGTTAACAAAACGGGCTCCAATAGGTATATAGTGGATAACGGTCAGGGTAGTGTTACACACCGGCATATTGACCAGATTAGACGTCAGGCGAGGTATTCTAATATTACTTGGCCAAACACACATGAGGCTATAGATCAGATTCACGAGGGTGCGGTCGCAGCGGTCACTGGGTCGGAGAACGTGAGGCCTGTGGTAGGTGAGGTGTCGGATGAAGGTTCCCGGTTCGAGCCAGAGGAAGTAGTACCCAGCAGACCAGTTCACCAGAACAGAATGTTATTAACTCCGCGCCGACTACCTCACATCATCCAGCGCCAACACCGCCGGTTCACTCGCCCATGTCACTTAGGCCCCGGCCCCATCGCAATAAAGGATTACGCCAATTAGAGATAGATTAAAATAATAAACAAAACGTAATGGCACTAATGGCAATCAGTAATTCTGTATGAGTTATTGACACTTCGCTTCTCGTAGCCATTACTAGACTGACCTCTGATTATGTAGAAATGTCCGAGAACACGTGGTCAAGTTATAGTTGAAAATAGATTAAGGATGTTTAGTTATTATATTTTAGTTAAAACCTTATTACGATAGATATAAGTTTCAAAATATTACGGTACACAATTGAATGTGACCTCGTTTATATATATATACCTATGTATGATGTTTGGTATAGTATGGTAACCTTTGATTTTTCGCATGTTCTTTCGTATAAGTACTTACCATAGTGTTAAGTCGGTATGGTTGACATTTAGTGGGGAGGTGTTATGTATGTGGGTAGTTTTTAGTTCGGATTAAACCCTTGTATTGGAAAGCGCGTTTCATTGAGCTGGCCCTAATATTTCCAAAATATCTTACTCATATCACTGACTGACTGACTGACTGACTGACTGACTGACTGACTGACTGATCCACGCAGAGCCGAAACTACTAAGCCAGAAAGTTGAAAATTTCAGGTCTGGTTACATTTGTAATGCGTACAAGTAATAAGAAGCGATTTTGAAAAATTCATCCCCTGAGGGGGTAAAAAGGGGGTTGAAAGTTTGTATGGATGGGGTTTAAAATTTAAAGTTAGAGATTTGAAACTTTGTACAGTTACTGATAATAAAATTAAAATAAAAGTGATTTCAGCATTTTGTGAAATTCAATCTCTAACGGGGTGAAAAAGGGGTTGAAAGTTTGTATGGATGGGGTTTAAAATTTAAAGTTAGAGATTTGGAACTATGTACGGTTACTGATAATAAAAAAATAATAAACTTGATTTCAGCGTTTTGAAAAATTCAACCCTTAAGGGGGTAAAAAGAGGGTTAAAAGTTTGTATGTACAAGATTTAAAATTAGAAGTTAGAGACTTGAAACTTCGTACGTTCACTGATATTTAAAAAAGAATAAAAGTGTTTCAGCGTTTTGGATAATTCCACCCCTGACGGGGTTAAATAGGGGTGCAAAATTTGTATGCGGGAAACTTATTTCTTTGAGATAGAGACTTCAAACTTTGTAGAAACATTACTTATTAAAATCCAAAAAAATACTTTCAGCGTTAGGGATAATTTCATTTTTTTTATCTAGAAACTTTTAACTTTGTAGAAAGATTACTTATTCAAATACAATAAAAATACGGCCTCCTAGCCTAGTCGGTAGTGAGCCTGCCTATGAAGCAGGAGGTCCCGGATTCGAATCCTAGTCAGGGCATTTATTTGTGTGTTCATCACGGATATTTGTTCCTGAGTTATGGATGTTTTCTATGTATTTAAGTATTTATCTATATCTATCTATTATATATATCGTCGCCTAGTACCCACAACACAAGCCTTATTGAGCTTACTGTGGGACTAGGTTGATTTGTTTAAGATTGTCCCATAATATTTATTTATTTATTTATTTAATACTTTTAGCGTTTTGGATTATTTCACCCCTGAGGGGGTTAAAAAGGTGTGCAAAGTTTGTATGGGGGAAATTAATTTTTTGAGCTAGAGACTTTTAAATTTGTAGGAAGATAACTTATTAAAATACAATAAAAGTCCTTTCAGCGTTATGGAAAATTCTACCCCTGAGGGGGTGAAATAGGTGCGGAGGTGCTAATAATACGCGGACGAAATCGCGGGGCGGAAAGCTAGTGTAGAATAAATGTATATTTAGTTATACGTAATGTAATTTCGGATTTTAGTTTTCTGTTTGCTACCCGTTCCCCGCACTATTATTTTTATCTGTTTGGCCTGATGGTTGACTGATAGATAATGCCCTCTGGCATTAAGTCCGCCCTTTGTACTTTGTATTATTGTGCAATAAAGTTTAAATAAATAAAATAAATAAATGTGTGCGTGACATTACCTACTAAAGGAGTTAAATAGTATTTTTTTATTGAGCGACGTAATCAGCTTATATGACTTTGTATGCCAGGAGCTGTAAGATTACTTCGCTCAATTAAAAAAACCATTTTACCTCTTAGTCCGTAATCTAATTCCTTATGATCTTCAAACAAATGTTATGGTGTAGGCGCAAACCCTGAAGAAACCAGTTCGAATCTGGCCTCGGACACTGGAAGGTTAAGTCACGTTTTCTTTAGTATAATATTATGAATGACTTAGTTATTTCAGTGTCATAGGACCCCGGATCTAAAGTATGGAAAATGAGGTTTCAGTTAAATGTCCCGGAATTTTGATATGTTATAGATTTCAGTGCACTGAACAAAAGTGACTAAGGGTGCTACCACTTTTTCATAGTCCCTTTCAAAGTTTCGACTGATCTTGTAGGGATAACAAATTATCAGTACTTTAATAAGTTCCAATCCGCGATAAGCTGGCCATTAAAAAAAAATGATTGCAATGTCAACTTCATATCTACTACTAAACACTAACACTATTAAACAATATATTAAGTACAGCATTATTAAACTATGTACCTTGCGACTATTGGACTGTGCGAATAGGAATGAACGGTTGTAGTTATTTATGCTACAAATGTAGCATACAACATTTTACAATACATTATGCGAGGAAATAAAATACCTAAAATACCTGTGTAACGAATAGGCGGTCTGTTGCTTTTTTGTGGTTCTTGGCAAATCTCCGGTTGCGTTAAGTATTTACATCACAGCACTTGAATTTATTACTTCTAAACTGAACTAAGATCGTATAATCAAGCGTCTCCCAATTTTATTTACAATATTTACAGAAAATCATGCAATGTAACATGTAACGCATTAACAACATAAGTTCATACGAGTATAAACTCGGACACAGTGGTAGCACCCATAGAGACTTTTGTTCAGGGCACTGAAATCTATTACATATCAAAATTCCAGGACATTTAACTGAAATCACATTTTCCATACTTTACTTCACAATGACATACGACAGTGACCAAGGGTTGTCGATGTGTAGGATTATTTTATTATTGACGTTTAAAATAATGTAATATTATGTTATTAAATTTAAACTTTCGTGAGACATACTATCACTATAAAAATATAACGGTAAATAGCATATTCTCCGAAACATGTCGCGCGAAGTGGCTAAAGTGACGTGAGTGTAACCGTTATATTTTCATAGTGATAATATTATAGTAATGACACTGAACCTAGTTCGATAAGTCTCCTAGATGAGATATATATAATTAGACGCGTCTTTAATGGGGGAACACGAAATGCTGATGCTGCAATGCAAAAAAAGTGGTGGCGTATTTAATTTTTTTTTGTATTAAAAAATCCGGTTTCTACTACGATAAGTCACTATAGATTTCCTTTGTTCCTCGAAGCAGGGAGGGGTTAGGGCTACACGATAATGCGGTGCTGCAAGCCCTCATGCGTGGCCTTGTCAGTGGCAGCAGCATCAAAAGATTGTAGATGTATGAAAAAACAAAACGCCTACTTAGGTTGGTACATATCTACTTACTAATCTTACTATAAAGGATGGCCCATATAAAGTCGGAAGAAAGACAGAAGACAGTGGACTCAAAGTAACGATGTTTAGAGTAAGAACCGAAATGTTATCTTACTCTAAACATTCGTTAAATATACTTATTAAAAGGGTTTGAAATATCTGATAATGGGAGAATTTAGGCGCGTACCTGCCCAAAACTTTTTCTTTGATATTATACACCAGAGTTCAGATATCCCGAATGACTTTGATACAAGAAACTAAACATTTCCAGAGTTTCCCTTTCAATACAGATTAAGAAATAAGATAATAACATAGAGGAGCAACATTAAGGGCCCTTAGAACTTTACTGTAGGTGTATTGAGTTGAGACTATGTGTTCCTAGAATTAGGTAATGGTATAAAGAAGAGAGTAAGTAAATGACATGTAGTTACTACTACGTACCCAGAAGGTTTCTTAAATTTCTGTATGATTCATGAGTTAAGTAAATTTTTAAGACCTAAGTAACTATGTTGTGTTTCACAAGCAAAAATAGGTACTTGTAGGTACTAGAGGTACAGAACACGTTACGTACAAGCTTTCCTGCAACAAGCCCGTTTATTCGGAGGCGGTGCGTAATAATTATATGTAGTGTAGGCGAGCCGAAGGTAATTAGGCTTAGCATTTTTTATAAGCTGTAGAAAAAGTGCTTTACTGTCTGAAAATAAAGGCAAGCCAGGTGGAATCGAGTTATACCGACGCCGCGACACCCCTTTTAAAAATATCCTTGGAAAAGGTCTGATCTGATAGAGCTTTATAATTTGCAGCGACAGCACTGTTCTTTCTTTCTTTTTATAATGGTATCCTGTATTTTATTGATCTCGTCTTTCTTTCTTTCTTTAAATGTTATTAGTGCTCTCCCTAATGGGACAGAGACCAAGTGATAGTTCAGAGTTGGATACGGTTACCAACTTTTAGTGTGTTGATTGGAATGACACTGGGACCCCAAAACTGCCGAAAAACGGGGACATGGATGAATGTCTCCCACGTAATGACGTCAACAAAATGGCTGCCGATTCGTTGCTAAAAGTGCAAATTTCATCCAAACTACGCACTGCACCTACACGCGTGTGGTATCACACGAAAGAAAATGCTGTATAGCTGTGATATATTATGTACTAATTTGTATTGCAGTTTAACAGCTATTAACAAAAACCTAAAATAAGGCAAAAAATAATTCTGGGTTTTGCATTTTACAACAAAGTTATAAGTCCAACTTTAAAGCAATGTAGCATATTTAATCTTCTTTCGTTTGATACCCCGCACGTGTAGGTGTAATGCATAGTTTAGATGAAATTTGCACTTTTAGCAACGAATCCGAAGCCATTTTGAAGACGTCATTACGCGGGAGACATTCACCTATGTGCCCGCCTCTCGGCAGTTGTAGGGTCCCAGTGTCGTGCCCAATAATATACTAAAAGTTGGTAACCGTATCCAGCTCTGAACTATATTCCCATAAGGGAGAGTACTATATATCACTCGTACATTTACCACCATTGTAAATACCTATACAGGGTGAATTTTAAGTCGTGAATCGTAATATGTTTTTCTAACTCCATAAACAACAAGCAATTTGATGCCCCAACTCTTACTAAAATCAGACAAGATTATTTTTGTTTTTTTTTATTTTTTTCTAGTTTTTTTTACTTTTTAAAGTGGATTTAGGATATTACAATGACCTATTAGGATATTTAAATTAGTAAATTGAATTGCCTCTTTGAATCGGAACTGTCATTGACATCAAATTTGTCATTTGTCCTAGTTAGAAATGAAATTTACTTAGTTTCTCATCTGAAATATCTCATAAAGCTGTTTTGATTCCACATGATCACTTTTAAAAGTAAAATAAACGACAAAAAAAAATAAAAAAAAAACAAAAATAAATTGTCTGATTTTAGTAAGAGTTGGGGCATCAAATTGCTTGTTGTTTATGGAGTTAGAAAAACATATTACGATTCACGACTTAAAATTCACCCTGTAGTTACAAATAAATCTTACTTACTTACTTACATTTAAAGTACAAAACGCACTACAGGGCCCTTATGCTCGATATTGAGTTAAGCATAGATCCTAAATCTGTGTTTTATTAGCTACCTAATACAAAAAAAGTCCAATATTCATTTTGAAAAAAAAAACATTAAACCTACACACCCTAAAACCAGTTTTGTCTGAAACTCATTTTAACTCTGTTGCCGTTGGAAGTTATTGATTATGTATTTTAAGAGCCCGGTAACGATTTGAAAAGGAAAATCGCTAATAAAATAAGTGAATTGCATTTGTGAGGACGTTGAGTTGAGGACGTCGTTCGTGCATACTTGTCGCTTGATTTTTTATTATTATTCTTTACGCCCCCTAATATATGTTATATTATATTATTACACGTAAAGTCAAATTTATTTAATTTTTTTTAAATTAAATATTTAAATACATTCCGAAAAATATCACCTAAACTTCGGCCACCTTTTTCTGAAAATAGCTCCAGCTAAACAGACAATTGCTTAAAAAATATAAATGTAAACGAAAAAAACTATTTCGCTTATTCCTTAAACGACTCATTTTTCAACTTATTTATAAACATATTTTAAGTACTAGTATTACATAATTTAAAAAAAAAATGTTTTTTTTTTAATACCTCTCCAATCAAAAATCGCGTAACAGCTGTTAGATTACGGTGAATTATTTATAAATGAAACATAAAATCAAAAAAGTGTTCCACTTATGCAGTTTAAAAAATAACATAAGAATATTTGGCAGACTCTCGTCTACCAGATATTCTTTTCCAATAGTCTAAGTATACATATAATAAACGCGTAAGGAGATAAAAAATGTACATTGAAGATATTTGTGAAAAACTAATTCGGGGGGTCTTAGAAACGTTGACTGAATACATTTCAGTAATTTTTGGAATTCTTGTCTGTCTGTCTGTGAATTTGTCCGCGCACTACTCAAAAACTACTGAACAGACTTACATGAAATTTTGTATAGTAACAGTTTATACCCCGGAGCAATATTTAGGGTAGTATTTGTTCCGCTACGTTATTAAAAAAAATCATATGTATAGTTCTAAAAGTGATCACAGATGGCGCTGTATACGTACCCGACAACCCATAATCATGATATCTTCTAACTATACATACAATAAACGCATGAGAAAAAAAATCACATCGTTTTAAAATTTTTAAGCATACGTATAAACAAATAAAATAGGTAGTTAGATTGATCGATTCCGATTTACCCGAGAGCAAAATTTTTACCGATGCAACATGTTTTATCTCGCTTTAACATTCAAATTCACATAAAAGGTAGTCATAAATCATCATCATCATCATCACATCAGCCGAAAGACGTCCACTGCTGAACATAGGCCTCCCCCAAAGAGTGCCACAATGACCGGTCCTGCGCCACCCGCAAAACCCGCCCCGCCACCCGCGCCGCTAGTGGGAGTCATAAATATAACAATGTAATTTTACCCTTTTTGTAAGACGTTTGGCGTTTGGGATTCTTCTGGTCCCTGTCATGTTGCTGCTGAAGCGATTCTCGCTACGACGTTCCGGGCCTGGGCCCTACGCGGTAATCGGCCTTTGACTTTCACAGACATTGCCGCTCACCCTCGGGCCCTTAGCCTCTGCTCTCTTGCCTTCACTTTTGAGATATTTAGCCCTTGAGTTATCTGGTCTCTATCATGCTGCTGCAGAAACAGTTCTCACTGCGACTTTCCGAGCCTAGGCCCTATACGGTACTCAGCCTTTGATCTTCGTATACAGTGCCGCTCTTACGGCCCTCGGATTCGCTAACACACTTGATCACTGAGTTTTGTCCAGTCCCTGTCTTGCTGCTGCTAAAACAATTCTCGCAGCTACATTCCGAGCCTGGGCCCTACGCGGTACTCGGCCTTTGGCCTTTACAGACATTGCCGCTCACCCTCGGGTCTTCGACGCTTAGTTTCGTTTTTAAGACACTTGACGGTCGAGTTTATTCCGGTCCCTGTCATGCTGTTCCTGAAGCAATTCTCGCAGCTACGTTCCGAGGCTTGGCCTTAAGGCTCCTTATTCCCTAAAAGGTCGAAAAACTCTATTAATTAAAAAAGCCGCATAAAATGCTATTTATAAGATAGTTTGAAGTATTAGTAATACAAAAAAATAATTTTGAACCATGTTTATTATTATTAAGTACCCAAAAATACGATTCTTACAGAAAGTGTCCTGTGAAGTGTGATTTAAGTGTCATTTATAAAAATTCATAGTAATTTGAAATTTACTGCTATAGTAATAATTATTTTACATTTTTTTTTTAAAGTGGGTATTCCACTCATACATTAGTATGTTATTCAATCAAATACAAACATTGAAAACATTGAAAAAATAATCAACCCAGTTGGACTTGAACCAACATCGATACGCCTTACCGGGGCTCGATATCGCTTTACCAATTAAGCTATGGGTTCAGTTACCGAGCTGACGAAATTCTCAATGCCTTTCAATCATCTTTTTTTGCATTTATTTTTTACATCGACTTTATAGCAGCCGTAAGCGACATCTAGGTGCCAACCACTAGAGTTAGATACCCTTCCCGCCGACCCTTTTACAAGTGTCACAACGGAAATAACACTTACGGCTGCTATAAAGTCGATGTAAAAAATAAATGCAAAAAAAGATGATTGAAAGGCATTGAGAATTTCGTCAGCTCGGTAACTGAACCCATAGCTTAATTGGTAAAGCGATATCGAGCCCCGGTAAGGCGTATCGATGTTGGTTCAAGTCCAACTGGGTTGATTATTTTTTCAATGTTTTCAATGTTTGTATTTGATTGAATAACATACTAATTTATGAGTGGAATACCCACTTTAAAAAAAAATGTAAAATAATTATGAGTTGATAGCAGGCGCCATCTGTTATTTCCGTTGTGACACTTGTAAAAGGGTCGGCGGGAAGGGTATCTAACTCTAGTGGTTGGCACCTAGATGTCGCTTACGGCTGCTATAAAGTCGATGTAAAAAATAAATGCAAAAAAAGATGATTGAAAGGCATTGAGAATTTCGTCAGCTCGGTAACTGAACCCATAGCTTAATTGGTAAAGCGATATCGAGCCCCGGTAAGGCGTATCGATGTTGGTTCAAGTCCAACTGGGTTGATTATTTTTTCAATGTTTTCAATGTTTGTATTTGATTGAATAACATACTAATGCTATAGTAATGTTCTTTTTTTTATCGTGATAGAAATATAGTTTAACTTTGCTATGGTAATATTTTAAGGGCAAAATATTCATAGGGTTTTCGTGGAAAAAATGAAATGTAACCGTGTTTTCATCAAAAAACTGGCATATAATCAGAAGGTATTTTATCGATTATCCAAGATGAATCTTCGATTTTTATTTCCATGGCCGTCTCATACATGATATACTCAATTTAATTTAATTCAAATTGAATAAATTTTTTTACCCTTTTTTGCGTAATATGAAAATGAACGGTACACCTAACTGGAAAATCCGGAAAGGCCTTCCAAGACAACCAATTTTTTTCATATTTCACTCGTTAAAATTTAATATTTGCTCCGATGGCCGTCTAGATAAAGAAATGAACTATTATGTGCATCAATAGTTGATTTAAAAAAACTTAGTATTTTCGCCATAGCCTTCGAAGAAAATGAAGCATTTCGTGAAATTCGCGCGTTTTGGGAATAAGGCCTCTTAACGCGGTACTCGGCCTTTGGTCCTGGGTTTCGCTTTTAAGACACTTGACCGTTGAGTTTATTCCGGTCCCTGTCATGCTGCTGCTGAACCAATCCTTGCTGCAACGTTCCGGGCCTGGGCCCTAAGCGGTACTCGGCCTTTGGCTTACGCATAATTTGCCACTCACTCTCGGCCTTTTAGCCCTCGGGTTTGCTAAGAAACTTGATCACTGAGTTTTAACCGGTCCCTATCATGCTGCTGCTGAAACAGTTCTCGCTGCGACGTTCCGAGCTTAGGCCCTACGTGGTACTCGGCCTTTGGCCTTAGCAGACAATGCCGCTCACCCTCGAACTTTCGGCCCTCGGATTCGCTAAGACACTTGATCACTGAGTTTTGTCCAGTTCCTGTCATGCTGCTGCTGAAGCGATTCTCGCAGCTACGTTCCGAGCCTGGGCCCTACACGGTACTCGGCCTTTGGCCTTTGCAGACAATGTCACTTACCCTCGGGCTTTCGGCCCTCGGATTCGCTAAGACACTTGATCACTTAGTTTTGTCCAATCCCTGTCATGCTGCTGCTGAAGCAATTCTCGCAGCTACGTTCCGAGCCTGGGCCTTACGCGGTACTCGGCCTTTGGCCTTTGCAGACAATGTCGCTCACCCTCGGGCTTTCGGCCCTCGGTTTCGCTTTTAAGACCCTTGGCCGTTTAGTTTATTTTGGTCCCTTTCATGCTGCTGCTGAACCATTCCCTGCTGCGACGTTCCGGGCCTGGGCCCTACGTGGTACTCGGCCTTTGGCTTACGAATAAATTGCCACTCACTCTCGGTCTTTCGGCCTTCAGGTTGGCTAAGAAACTTGATCCCTGAGTTTTGTCCGGTCTCTGTTATGCTGCTGCTGCTGAAGCAATTTTCGCTGCGACGCTCCGGGTCTGGGTCCTACGAAGTACTAGGCCTTTAGCTTTCCCAGACATAGTGGATCAAGGAACTTGACCATTGAGTTTTGTCCGGACCCTGTTATGCTGCTGCTGAAACAATTCTCGCTTCCGTTGGCCTTAGTAGATTTGTCCTGCTGCAGGAAAAGTACTTTCCGCTTGGACGTTGCGCTCACACGCTACGGTGTTCGGCTCTGTTTTCGAAGTGTATTCTGCAACAGGAACTCGGCATTAGCATTCGCAGGTCTTGACGCTCGCCTTTTAGTTGGTTATCTTAACACGGCTGAGCGAATCAATTTCGATTCAGTTACCAATTTGATGGACCAATGTCAATACATCGTAAAAAGCGTAAGTTTTATAATAATGGCCTGGATTTAGTAAATTAAAATGACAAACCTCCCAAACGCACGCGAGCGAAGTCGCGGGTACAGCTAGTAGTAAATAAAAGCAATTGAAACTACACACTCGTCCTAGTTTTGTTAGTTTTTTGTCAATCAGGCTTCAAATCAACGGCTGCCGTTCGCATGGTGGTTCATTTAAACGTCGGTCAATACCTCGGTGTCTATAAATATAAATTCACAGGTTGCTTCACATGTAACATACGAGTGGTACCTGCAGATCTCAGTAGGTGTTATAGGTATTATTTTTCTGTAGAAAATTCAACTTTGTGAAGTAGACAATACAATTATAAAAAAAATGGCATTTATTGATGTAGGAGACGCAAGGGGACTCGCATGATTTTGAGTGATTAATATTCAAGCATAAATGTCACGGCTCACAGCAACCTTTGTTACTATTCAGACCTCATAAAAAAAACTTTACTTGTATAGATAGGTACAGATAGTTTGAGTGCCCTGAAATATTTTGAAAGGCGACTAACCAACCATGCACACGATTTGATTAAAATGTAATAGTAGTCCACCATTTCTGTCAGTAGAACCGCGCGGCAAATTCAAAATACGTACATGTGGCAACCCTTTGTGATGAGACACCGTATTTCATGACGAACATTTCTATTTACATTGAATTTGTTTCTAGTGCATTTCACTCTATCATCTTTATAAGCGTGAGTGAGATAGAACTCCTGCAATGTCCCCAATTAAATTTAAATTCGTTTTTAAGCCATATGTCAATTGCCTCAACCAGATTATCTGTTGCAGTTGATGACATATCAGACGAAATATATCCGTCTCCTTTTTACACACCGTAAATGTCACCTAATGAAAGGGGCGGAAATACCACCTAAAATTAAAAACATAAAATTTGATGATCATTGTTGCTTTTTCACTGATTCTTAGTGTTGTCATAATTTTGTTCGCTGTACATTGCTACTACGTTCGTTGGCTGGCCAGACTATATATCACAAAACAATCTTAAGAAATACAGGCACAAGTGCGAACTTATCCTTATAAGGCATCTCTTCCAGGAAATGGAACTTATATCTAGGAAATTACCCTCTCTGAAGCTCCATATCCCAGCATACGTACCGTTTAAAAATATAACTTCATCCTGTTGCAATAAGGGGAAGTAATAATTACATAGTGCTCGGCTCTATAGTGCTCGGGTCTATAGTAGCATCCTAAGTGTGTTTCGAGTTTCAAGTGAGAAACAGGAGCACTCTTAGCGGAGTTTTTAATACACGAGCTGTGCAGCGGATAAATAGTAGATTGATGTATTAGAGATCAGCCATCAGGCGCTTTGTTTTGGCATACATCTACAATCTTTTGATGCTGCTGCCACTGACAAAGCCACGCACGGGGGCTTGCAGCACCGAATTATCGTGTAGCCCTACCCCTCCCCTGCTTCGAGGAACATAGGAAATCTAGGAGACTTATCATACTAGAAACCGGAGTTTTTATTTTTTTCAAAACTAAAAAATTTACTATTATAAATATCTCATGTAGGAGACTTATCGAACTAGGTCCAGTGTCGTGGGCTCTTATACTATACTTACAGCGGCCGCGACACGCGCACCACAAACGAGCTGAAGTGCACGTAGTGCCGGGACTGTAGCTGGTGCACCGTCAACGAGAAGCCAGTCTTCCAGCGAACGTACTCCTCCACATCGCCGGCCACGGTGGAGTGATGCATTACTAAGGTAATAGTCAATTTACTTAAAATTGTCATAGTTAAAACGTAATACATTTGTTGTTTTTGGTTTGCTTGTAGGAAATCATTTTCTTGGCATAATTTGTGCTTCATGCTAAATATTTTCATTAGTAGTAAATATTTATTAGACAACTTGCTAAATTAGTTAAAAAAATCATGCTATGTACCTACTACTTTCGAAATAATTATTTCACCATGATATTTTCTCTTCCTAACGTGTCACCTGATTTCTGCATGAACCCTTTATCAGTGCAGTTTGGAAAGTTCTCTTTGCAATGTTATTTGCAATATTCTCTTTCTGATATTTATTACTGTTATATATCGTCAATCTGACGATGTAATGGTAAGCTCGTTGTATTCGCAAATACTAAAACATATACATATCAAATCAAATCAAAATCAAAATCAAATCAAATCGTTTATTCGTAAACATAGGTTATACAGGTGTTATATATATACAGCCTGTAAATTTTATACGGGCGTATACTTTATCCACCTATAGTATCCAGCAATAGGACTCATATATTTAGTATAATCATTTTGTTAAATAGTGTTATTAATTATGTGTAACGATGTTTTAAAGTCCTACCGGGCACCAATGTACGCTATCCAACTGATTTAAAACTGACATAACAGACATGACGCATCGGTAAGTTAATTGTCATGGATGCAATACATTACGGGCTGAAATATTATGTATGAAAAAAAATATCCTTATTTTCATAAAGAAATAAATGTAAATAGGTTCCCTAGGTCCAATACTAATCGCCAGTACAATATACGCCCGTATAAAATTTACACACTGTATATGATGTTCCACTATGTTTTGCCCTTTTGGGCACACGAAGAACAAAGAAGATGGAGCATGCATTTTATTACCTAAAATGTACACAAAAACAAATTTTATTGGTAAAATAAGATTAGGTACTTAAAACTAGTATTAAATGCAGTTCAATATATGTCAATATATATCCGTAAAATACTCCGTTAGTGAATAATATGCTTTTTGTGCTAAAAATTTATACAATTTTTTCTTAAATTCAGTCAAATTTTCTAACATTATAATGTCTCTTGGTAATTTATTGTAAATTTTATGTGCCATTCCGAAAATACTCAACTACAAAACAACTATATATGAAATAAAAATATTCAGCAAATCAGAAAATGCCACATATGCCACAGAAAAATGTCAAAGAAAGAATTTAAAGTTCCTGGAAACCATAATGTCGTGGCATACGTATGCAAGAATTACAAGGCAATAGCATATGGACTAAGAGCTGGCCACGTCATATATGGCACAATAATGAGAGCAACAAAACCCATCTGGTTTGATTGCTAAGATAGTTTAGTTATTGCTAGACCCGGGCATTTGACAGCTTTTAATGGGTGGAGATCAGAGTGACAGCCTAGCAAAATTTGCCTTGGAAAATAGTAATACCAAAATAGGTAAAAACTGTCGAGGTTGTCTCAGTAATAAAGGACAGGGCCTATATTTTTACATTAGAGCAAAATACGTTGCGTATTATTACGGACACAAAAACAGTAGGCGACAAACTATGAATTACATTATACGTATAATGTTTTCTTGATCTTAGCAAGGCTTTTGACTTAGTAAACTGTGAGTTACTATGGCGTAAACTCTTTAACACTACAGTTCCTACTGAGGTAATCAATCTGTTGAGATTCTGTTACGAGAACCAAACGAACTATGTAAAATGGGGCGAATCGACTTCTAACGAGTATAGGTTAGAATGCGGTGTTCGCCAGGGGGAAATAACCTTTCCGGACCTTTTCAACCTATATGTCAATGACTTGATTGAGGGGCTGAGGAGCACCAGGGTCGGATGTCACATAGGTGGCGTCTGCGTTAATAGTTTAAGCTATGCGGATGACATGGTGCTCCTTTGCCCATCGGCTGGGGGGTTAGGCGGTTGCTCCAGTTCTGTGAGAAATATGCTATTTTTCACGGATTAAATAAAGTATAATGCCACTAAAACAGAATATCCTGTATTCAAGGCGGGAAAGGCACCGGGGAGGATTCTTGACGTGTACCTAAATGGATTACCTGTTCGAAGGGTGCAGCAGTTTAAATATCTCGGACATATACTAACCGATAACCTAAGGGACGACAAAGACATCGAGCGAGAAAGAAGAGCATTATCAGTGAGGTATAACATGCTCCCGCGCAAGTTTTGCGGATGCTTTGATGAGGTCAAGGTGACGCTGGTTAGAGCCTACTGTCAGAGCTTCTATACAGGACAGCTTCACCAGGAAAGCGATTAACACGCTAAGGGTTCAATATAACGACGCCTTCAGAATCCTGATGAGGTTGCCCGGATGTTGTAGTGCGTCGAGCATGTTCGCCGAGGCTCGTGTTTCCGATTTCTTTGCCGTCATTAGGTCGAGAGTGGCATCATTTTGGAGTAGGTTGCGCAGCTCTGGAAACTCAATCCTTGCCGCAATAAGCGATAATGACTTAAACAGTCCAATTCTCAGGTTTTGGCTGTCTCTGCACCGAGATGCGAACCGGAAGTAGTTTGTCACCTCCCATTTAAACCCCTCTTATAAACTAAACGTAGTATGGAGCGCGAAACCCCTTAACATGGCCTTGGAGATCGATTGTCTAGTGGTATTGGGGACCCTCCGAAATGCTCCGTATAACCCAAATTCTTTTAATGAAAGACTGGCGAACTTTCCGAACTCTCGAAACACAATCACAATTTTAATAGCTTAATTTTACAGACAAATTATCCGATGAAAGTTTAAAAGTTGAGTGGTTTCTAAGGAGTAGGATGAGGAGTAAACAGAGGAGATACAAGTTTATTATAAAATAGATGATTTCACAGATTGTAGAGTAGGCTATTGGCTCAATGTGGTTAAAAATAGTTAGTAGTCTTATAAAATATTATTTATTTAAAAAATAATATCATCAACCGCCTCCTAACGGTGGCCGAGTGCATGCGACAACAGGTCCTTATAGTTTGCTTGGATATTTCCCTTTCAAACCCATTATCCTCTTAGCTAGCTAATAGGGAAATATATTTGTCTTGGGCAAAATATTTTATCTACTACATCTTAATAATGCAAACACCAGCTTGTCGTCATGGACGGATGATGTATGGCCACGCTAACCTAATATCCAATTTATTTTGTATTATTGTTATTAGGTATACCTAGACACCACAACATAAATAATCAGCGTTTCGTATCCTAGTTTTAAATGAGAAGAAACGCTAAAACAAACTAATAATGTCAATCTTTTTTGACATGCCCAATATTTATTCTCAACATATTAAAGCTGATATTTCTAGGTCTATCTAAAACAAAGGCAAAATACTAAAGTAGTGACCTAAACAGAAAAGTCAAACCAGCCATTCATGGCATCAGTTTGATGTATTCCCAACGCACTGCATCGATTGGCGTCAGGAGCAAGTTAGTCGTCCATCTCAGACTAACTCACTATCCCAAGACATAAATGAAATTAAAATGAATGTGACCAGACACTATATTCCAGAGATACCTTGCCTTCGCAATAGGAACCTAGAAATATAGAATTACAAAGATTTGCTTTTAGAACAATGATCTCATTTACTCAATACCAAAAGATTTCAAAGTCAAAAACCCACCATACAAGTAGTAAATATATTGCTTCAATAAAATCATGAAAACCTGAGGAAGAAAAACCCTACCTTACTTTCTCAGAAAGTGTGTGTGACTCTACTCCAATCTATTGTTCCTAATCTAGTATATTCAAAGTACCAGCCATTCTTACCAGCAGCTTAGTACTTTGAAATATACATAATGTATCCCTATGGAATCTGTACAGTTCGATGGGCCAAGTCGAGATATATAAATATATAAACATATTTAACAAGACCTCTGGCACCGATTACTGCAGACATTAGCGGGTCCGGATATCCCGAATGGACATGATGTCTGGACAGTTTCTGGCTTATAAAATATAACAAAACACAGAGACTTTAAGTTTACATTAAAATAATAAGAAACTAAGACCAATTTCAAAATAATAAAATGCAATATTTCACATATATCTGATGTCAAAGTTCCCCGTCACAGAAGCCAAGCCGGTTCCTGAATCGGAGAACAGAGACACATCTCCAAATCACAGCATTACGACAATACAGTTATTGTACATAAAACCAAACACAGAGATAGAAAATAATAGCAGAATTTTGCACTTACCAATAGATTAGTAAACCAGAGTCACTTGTCGGTCCGAGCGTAGAGATTTGAATGTCACAACAATAGCTGGCGTCGACCCTTTTATACCAAACTTCAGAGCATCAAATTGAGCGAAATGCTTGGAGAACGGGCGTTTTAGTTAGGGAATTGACGAATTTGTTTGAAATCGGGCGAAATTCTTAGAGAACGAGCGAATTAGTTAGGGATATGGCGAATTTGTTTGAAATGCAGCGAAATGCTTAGAGAACGGGCGTTTTAGTTAGGGAATTGACGAATTTGTTTGAAATCGGGCGAAATTCTTAGAGAACGAGCGAATTAGTTAGGGAATTGACGAATTTGTTTGAAAACGGGCGATATTCCTTATATCAATCACGTTAAGGTTCAATTTATTCAAGCTGTTACTCATGACGTTGACAACCGTCAATATGACAGATGTCAATCCAGACAACCAAGCTGTTTGAGACATACAGAAAAACTGTAATACTATTATGACAGGCTTTAAGACGTGACGTGACTTAAGGTTGCGTTAATAATTCGTAAGATGTCGCTACAAGACTCGCAAATGTGTTCGTCTCCTTGAACTTATTGTTAGAATGAAACAAAAAATAAAGCATGTCCGTAATGTTTATAATTAGATGAGTAATACTTTTACTGTATTCTTTTCATCCCAGTAATTAAATACAACGAAAGCCTCCCGTTTAGGTACATCTTTTATAAGTTTTATATTGCAATTATCTATATTTGTATATTTTAAGTTTTTTCTCTATGGATGCTTGCCTGAAATAAATGTCATTTTTATTATAATGTAATTCATAGTTTGTCGCCTACTGTTTTTGTTTGTCACAACTTTTGGCAATGATATAATCTAATTATTTATATAATTTCTCATAGTATTGCATCAAACCCAAAAAAGAAGTAGTTTTCTTGAAGGGTTTTGCATTCTTTGACCTCCACCACTTTACAGCTACCAGATGCCCAAATCTAGAAATAAGCATAGTATAGCAAACTGATTAGAAAGGTTTCGTTGCTCTCATTATTGTGTCATATATGACGCGGCTAGCTCTCCGTCTATTATTCTCATACCGACAAACTGATGACCAACTTGGACATCTGCTCTAAACCCTGAGCCTTGTACGGCACGTGGATAGTCGCGTTTCGTCTATAGTAAGCACGTGCAAACGTATGGGTGTGGGCTCAGTGAACGCTTGTCAAATCCCTCGGAAGCTCGACGCAACGTTGGCCGCATCACTCGCACCCACGTCCGCAGACCTTGCCGCCGCGCCGTACGCTCGCTCCTGAAACCGTACACTTGCCCCCTTATCGAACAAGCGGAGCGTAAGCGAAGCAAGTTCTTACAAACAACTTCTGTGATGTTTACTATTACAACTAGTGGGATGTTTCGGCATTTCGATTTTGAAAGTTTGTTCCGTGATAACCTTAGTAATACTTTTCTGATCTTCATGAAATTTGTTGGGGTTGTAGCAGAGATACATATAATTAGAGAGTTCGTATATGAGCAGGATCGACTATGGGGTCATGGAGCTAGAAGGCGCGAAAAAATCATCATAAGTGTCTTGTTATATTGGTCATTCGTTTGCAAGGAAATCGCGAGTTCTGAGTTCTGAGTTCGGGACGGACTACTAGTTATAAATTAGACTGTTGTGTTTTTTAGAAACAGATAAAGCGACGGTTAAAGTATGTCCACATTGGTGTACTTGCATTTTAACAGACTGCTCTTTGCGTGGTTTAAATTAAGTCAAAGCTCTGGCAAATCTAACCACCTGTGGCTAAACGTACCGTTTTGAAAGCGACGTCCGGTGGCGCGGTGACCCTAATGCCGCTCGTTTGTTCTCATGACACACTGACTTAAACCTATAACTTACATTCTCTGCGGCTATTGTTAAAAATGCTGTTCGTGCTTTCGATGCAATACTCGTATTTTAGCTGGAAACTACTCGTACTTCTGCAGGGTTCTTTTACTTCTTTAAATTACTTCTCTGGTAGTTTACATAGGTAGGTACACTTGTGTTCGTATGAAACTCTTTAAATCTTTAAAAATAACGATAGTCGGACACAAAATATGTATACTACACCGGGTGTGGCCTGTATTAGGAGCAAAAAATTAAAACGTAGATTCTACTCCTCAAACTAGACAATGTTTGTTCAACGACTTTTGAAAGTTATGTAGATTTTAGATTGTCTCTTTTTCAAACAAACTGAATAGTATTTTTAACGTACATCAAATTCCACCTAAATGACATCGCCTGTCAGTCTTGTCACCCTACAGATATTAATCAATGTCGTAATACATTGCGTGTTCGAATAAACTTTAAAGTGTAATTAAATTCAAACTACAAGTTATTTTTAAAAGTTGTTGAACCAACGTTGTCTAGTTTGAGGAGTAGTATCTACGTTTTAATTTTTTGCTCTTATAACAGGCCACACCCGGTATACTAGTTTCCTCAGATCACTGTCTATATATAAATATAATTAATAAAAAAGTTTGATACACTTAAAATAGATGTCATATACTTCAGAAAAAGTGACCAAGCCTTCCGGTGTCTGAACTGGCGTCTTCAGCTTTCGCGGCCCTGACCACTAGACCACCCGGGGCACCCGGTCACGGCGGAACTTGACAAATTTTCTCATGTATATGCAATCTCTGAATTTGAAACGGCTAGGCGCCGTTGACAATACTCCGCCGTGACCGGGTGGTCTAGTGGTCAGGGCGTCAGCCGCGAAAGCTGAAGAAGCCAGTTCAAATCTGGCCTCAGACACCGGAGGGCTTGGTCACTTTTTCTGAAGTATATGGCATCTATTTTCAGTTTATAATTTATATATAGTAGTGTAATGTAACTACTTAAAATTGCAAACCAAAAAATATTCAACAAAATAATTTGATTTGCTTCAAGTTTCTTTGATTAATAATATAGTCTTACCATTCTTTTGTAATTACAAGTGTAGTAAAAACGTGTTTGTTGTGGTTTGCACATGGGAAAACTTTTATTTTCATATATTTTGGTGTAAGAATGGTGTCATAAATGCATTTGATGACTAAAAGTGCATTGCCATATGCCTCAATCGAAGACTGTCTGACTCTTCCAGTCAGGGTACCAGGTGACAACCTTACATCGCGATACAGCCAGCTGATACACATTTATCAATTATCAGCAATTGGGGAGGTTACCACTGTTCAACCCACTCACGGGACCACAGCTAACGCTTACCAACCAAGCCTCATGATACAACTCTCCGAAGTATTCTCCAAAAGGGACTAGGTCGTGAAGATCTGCGTACTACTTACTCTTATCGTAACTACGTCCATGTCCCTAATTTAGGTACCCTCTTGTATGTACAATTTTTTAAACTGTATGTAGGTACAATACTGAATATCAACTTTGCAATTCATATTTAATCTAATAGCCAGACTTTAGAAGCTACTTGTAATAGGAGGATTTCCGCCTCAAGTAACTAAAGCTAAAAACAAAAGACGCGCAACTTCGTTAAAGCAAAATACGTTTCGTTCGAGGCTCTCAAGACTTGTTAACACCTAAACCTATTAAAGAAATCGCCCACTTCATTACGTCTCGAGTACTCACTCAGTCGAGGTAGGTACTCACGATAATACGTAGGTACTGATATAAATTGAGCTTTCCAAATCGTGAAACTACCCTCAGGGAGCTCTTCTTTAAATGGCTAGTTAATTACTAAGGCTATTTAAAATATTATGTACGTTATTTTATAAAGGTTGCGCGTGGGCGGGTTGAGAATAACACGCTTCGCATGTAAGGTAATTGTTAGAATATAATATCGGCAGGTATTCGTTTTTGGCATAACTTCATTGTGTATCTCTCTAAGTAAATAGGTACATTCAGCGGCAATAGCTACACGAAGGCCGCAAAATTATGTGACACGCTCTTATAGCCCTACAAATCAGAGCGTGTCACGTATTTTTGCGACCTGCCTGCAGGAAGCTAGGAAGATACGATACTATTGCCAGTGACTGTACTCTGCGTCAAATGTAGAGCGCAATATGTATAAGGTGAACGCCCTAGTGCTCGTCACTAGTCACTACCCATTACAAGTCATCTTTAAGGGGCTCCTTCGGCCCAATGACCTTCGATCTGCATCCCTTAGTTTTCTAATGATTTTTATAGCTTATTATATTATAAGTAACGGCCTTAAACAATTTACTTCAATATTCATTGTCTTCGAGATATTTGACATCTAAGTCGAACAATTTAAATTGGTTTTCTGGTCATAACTTTTGTGTTAATTAGTTTAAAATGAAAATCGCTCATCAGTTTTTAGAGATGTCCAAGAGGAACCCTAATATGTTGATTTCGTATATGTAAGATTCTTTACAGCATTCGAATATCGATAAAAGTGTTTTAGATCATATTTAAAAGAAACATAAATAAATAAGTGCCCATTTATTTCAAAATCCGGAATCCTATACAGAATGGAGATACAAGATTCAGGAACCGATAGCCGTTTGCCTTATAATTCTATCTGTAGTGCAAATGTTGGAATATCCACTAAAAACTGGTCAAAAATCGATAAAAAACGTGTGGAGCCTCTTAAACTTATGTAGGTCATATTGCAATAAAGGTAACAAACAATTTAATGGTTGGTTTATGATAAAACAACCCTTAATAAGACTGAGCAAGGAACAGAAATGTGGAATATGGTTTTGTTGCCTCTATATTTCAAGAGACATACATTAGTTTAGTAGCCATATACATATATACCCCCAAAATATAATTTCAAATACCAGATGACAGAAGTTCCTTATACCTATCATTTAATTATTCTCTGTATTGGACAATATTAAAACATTGGGACCATTTTAGAGAGATAACTGCTCGAGATGTCTAATATTCAGAGCAATGACGCGTAGTTTCAGTGACCGTGAGGCAACCGGATGGCTCGCGGTATTCAAGCTCCTGAATTGATGAGGAACCACCCTGTGCAACCCGAACTGACCCAACTTGGACTGGAACAGAAATAGAGGGGGGGAGCCAAAAAAAATTTTATCGCGAGGCAACCGATTGAAACAGCGGTTGCCTGGGCCCCGATTCGAGATGCCAAACTGCGAAACGTGGCTCTCACACTTGTCTCTCTAGGTGATAGAGTGATACACCTAACTGTCAAGCTGTCAGTAGGTCTCGCTAGAGCGTTTTGTCTATGGCTATGGCCACCATTTTAGATATGTTGACAGGACATTGGGAATCCCATGGCAGAGAGTTAGGTGTTTTGTTTTTAGTAGGTATACGTAGGTATCGAACCATGTAGTTAAATTGAAGGAGGAAATATTTTTATGGGGGGCGCTCCATGTAACTAAATTACAAAAAACAATTTTTCCCCTAATATCAACATGTTGCACATCAATCGATAGGTGTTTAAAAATAACATTGAGGTTTTTTTTGAACATTTTGTGATTTAGTGAATATATTCAGAAATAATCGCCTCGAAAGTCAGAAAAATTGAGTGAGCCTTGTTAGCCCGCCCCACTGTAAATTTATCAAAAATATCGGTTGGCTTCCATATAGCGATATAGAGCCCATCTTCGAAATTGTAACGAGTCAGAAACTCTCTTCCGTGTTTCATTATTCGTACATTGATATTTATTTATTTATAATTGGTTAATATAAATTAAATACTATTTACTTTAAAAAAATACTTAGACTTGTAATCTAGACCATGTCTAACTTTTTAAGTCAAGAGCTTAATGATTTGTTTAAAAGCCACACTTAGTAAACTCAAGAGTAAACTTAGAAACGTCAATAAAGATGCTAAATAATTACCCATAAATGCTTCAGTATTCCTTTGAGAGCCCATGTCACTCCATTTCTAAATAAGCACCTTATTCTCAAAATGCACCATCGCCGTAAGCTTCACCTTGCTTCTTTACTTTTCGGTATTGTAAACTATAAAGCCCCAATATTTTTATTTGAGAAGCTCGCTTTAACCAGGTCTCGTGGAGGTCGGCGGTGTGAGATTGTTTTATTCACCTCACGACACGCATCTGCAGCCTTCCGAGGCAGTTTCCGATATGCAGCCACTAAGTGTTGGAACAATATACCACCCCCTATAAGAGACCTGAAAAACATTAATAGTTTCAGAATTAGGTTACGAAAGTTCATGCTTGATCATCAGGTAAGCGAGGAAACCCTCAGGCTCGAGACGAGCTGCATATAGGTAGTCTAAGTAGTATATTATTTATATTATATTATATTCGTTAAATTTTCCAGCATTTGTAGTATATTGTACTCACTGTCATGTTATGTCCCATTCATCCGCTATGCCATGCATAACCTCACTGTTTCCCATAATTTTGTGAATTTCCTTATTAGTATTTATGTGAACTGATAGTTTTACGAGTTGTTTTTAAGTATGTTAACTCCCTCTGTTGTTGTGGTTTTCAAGATAGTTTAATCTTAGATCTAATTTTATGTTTTTTCAGTAGCACTAAAAGTCGGAATGTTCTGTTCGCTGTCACTGTCAGTCAATCAATTATGACATGAAATGATGAATGGTCGCGTTCAGAAATAAGCTTTTATTGACAGTTAATTCTATTGCCCAATTTTCTGTGTTACTTTCTTTGATTTTTATTTTTATTTTGTTTTTGTATTTCTTTTATAACTGTCGTGTTTTAATTTTTTAGTTTTAATATTACTATTTGTTACTATAATTTAATGTGTTGTCTCCGTGACCTCACCCACATGTGGCCCCGACGGAAGACCAGCGCTGGCCCTCCAGGCTAGCACCACGCTGAGTCGGGACCATTTCGTGACAAATTAATCATTTAATTTTAATCACTAAGTACATGTGTACCATATATTACGTCACGAATAAACGTTTTTTCTTTCTTTCTTTCTTTCTTTTCTAAATTAGCAACTATACAATTCGGAAATGTAATAATTTATTAAATAATACAAACCAAATAGAACTGTAATACAAGAGCGTTAAATAAAGAAATGCAACAATACAAACATGTGCATATACGTTACAAAAAGGGATTGCAGTGAAAAAACTTAAGTAGGCCACAGACTAGAGTTTTTGTATAGACGACCGAAGCGTTTAGAGGTATAGAACACGGGTATGTTCGAACGGATAATATTACAAAACAGATGTGCATTTACTGTCTAGTTTAGTGTTATGGTCTGTGATTATTATGGGCGGTTTTAGGGAGGTGTCACGCTAAAGTAAAAACAATACTGGGTCAAACTCAGTAAGTACGTCAAATTAGTTCTTATTTTATTTTGTTAATAAGGTGCAATTTGTACTAATTAGTATGGAAACGGATAATTTGGCAATAGGGTGGAACGGTCATAGGTGGGAAGTTTTTGGAGGCGTCGACAAAGTAGCGTGGTAGGAGAAGCTTACCGAGGTTTTAAAAGGGGTTTTTCAGGAGACGCGAGAGACATTTTTTTCTGGGAAGCATTCGGGGCATCGGATTCGAAGATTACGAGGGTTACAGTCGGTCGTGTTCTCTGTGTTAGTATTTTGGGTTAATGTAGGACATCTATGTTATGACCTAGCCTGGACTTTGCTAGTTTCTCATGAAATTAATGAAGTTTGGACTGGGAAATAATATAATGTATTTAGTTGTGGGTTTTGAATTAAAATTATGTAGTGAAGTTCATTTAATCAGTGTACATTTTATTGATTTTTAAATAATTAATAGTTTGTTGTTTTCGGGCTTGAGTTACGTTAGTGTTAAATATATACTGACCGGGTTTGAACTCTAAAGCAATAAAACTCAGTTGGGTGTACTCAGTAGAAGTTTAGTGTTAAATATAAATTATGTTTTGGGATTTATTTGTGTTAAATATTTGGAGATTTATTGTTTAGATTAATTAGTGTTATTTTAATAGTGGTTCAACAGTTAGTTTGTGATTTATTTTAATTAACTTTATGGGTTTAGTTATTTGAGTAGAGAGAACAAGTCTGATCTAGCTATAGTCGAGCTAGACTTTCAGTTGATTTGGACGGGTAACTTAACAGTGTCAACTACAGTCCAAGTTCCCTGAAAGGTGTTGGGTTTTCAGTAATTAGCGATTGAGCGTCGCCAGTTGTCTCGGTTTACGAGGAGAGACGTCTGCTCCTGGTATCTGGACGGCTTGGGTAGTCACCTAGACTTCCTAAATCAGCCAGATTACTTGTCCATTCCAACTTCCTTTACCCATTTATCCTTTCCACTTTTTTCGTCAGCTCACTCGCTGTCCCAAACCCAAGTGTGAGTGACTTGACCACGTGAGGAAATAGGGTGTTATTCTAAATCGGAGTATCCTCATCCGTCTTAGTTAGCTGTAGCTAGAAACTTCCATTGCACATAGGAAGTTTACGCGAGTAATTTAAATGTGGAATCCGGATTCCTACATAGTTTGCTAATATTTCGATAGAATAGTTGGATAGTTTAGCTGCTAGTCTACGTGTCATTTGTAGGAATTTAGAATTGTAGGATTTTATAGGAATGTTATAGTTCAATCATTTAATTAAGCCATTAGACATTCATGTTTAGATAGCTAGGATATTTACTTACGTAATGATTTATATGGCTTTTGTTTTGAATGAGTATTTGACCACGGGGTTTCATGGGTTTTCTTAAAAATATAATTAGCTAGAATAAAGTTGGGTTAGGGATAGCTAGAACATTATTACATATATTTATCGACAAACACGATTCATTTACAAATGACGTTGTATATATTTTGGTCCTTGCTATACTACTGGTAGTTAGAATATTGTGGGATAATTAAAAATAATAACTCACAATATTTAATCGTAACGTTAGAATCATTTTGCTTATTATAAAAAATACTTTGCAGCCTGCTTCTCTCATAGCAGTTAGTATTTAGATTTCATACTGTTATCTACGGATCTGTAATTTATTTCAGACCTTAAAGTACAAGGTTCCATCACTATTCATTACAAAGTTTATAATTAGACATCAGTGAATGTTTTATCTTGACTTGATCGAGGCAGAAGCAAGATCGTAGTTTATTTTGGTACCAAGGTGATCCAAATGACTACAAATAATAGTCTAGATGGAATTATTTCATTGAATACTAAAGATTTATACCAAAACTATATTACTAAATTACAGAAACTAGAGAACCAGACTGGATCTATTACTGCTGTTATCACTACCAGTATTTTGTTGTGTTAACGGTCCCTTTTGATGTCCTCTCATTGAATTTCACAATATAATGACAATATGGACAAGAATGTCTAGTCATTATTAGTTCCTTCAGAACTATAGTTGTTCGTTCAGAACTGGAAAACCATTCGCAGGCATGGGGCGGGAGTCTGACCTGCAACTGGACTGATGACTACGGATGCCGCGGAGGCGGAGCGGTATCTCTACCCCATAAACAAAATATGTTTAATAATTTTCATTTCTAATTATTTGTGACATTCTAATTTGATTTAGATACTTTGACATCTGACATAGGTACTGACTTGACATACTATGGACTCTTCTTAAATACTGATTTATACATGACATTAACGTGATTGACGATTGTTTATTTAGTTGCTATTTACTACAAGTAGATACATAACTCTTTTCTACATGCGAAAAGGATTTCGGTTACTATTAGCGGTTACAACATGGGTTCTACAAACACACTAGCGATTATTTGGCCAATTTACTGATCCAATTCAAGATATTAACTTATTTATTTGGTTTTAGTTAATTTATTAGATTTTATAGACTGAAGAGTAGGTATTTTAGATTACCTTGATTTTCTTATTGGAATTTTATGAGTTAGAATCATAGGTATTTTAGACGTCTTAGTTTTTAGTTAAGTAGGGGATGTAGATTAAAATTTATAGGGGGGGGGGGGGGGCTAGTTGTTACAAGATCATGAAAAAATAAGTCTTACTAGGTCTTAAATGGGCGCTAGTATGTATAACACGATGTAAATTGTTCTTGAATAAATATCATATCATATCATATGGCGTCAAGTTGAAAATACAAGAAAATAACGTTAATTAATCAGTGGTTTTACCGCTCCAAATTTGTACTCACGGTAAAGTCTACTTCAAATAACCTACATACCAAATTCCGGTGGGAGCATACAATAGGCATGGTGAATTTTTTTCATGTATGGTATCAATCGATTCGTTTTGTTGTGAGGATCAAATGTCTATATGGGGCCAACTGCGTTAAAGCAACAGAAAAGTCAGAAATGAGACTTAAAGTCCGAGATTTGCATTTGTTTCTCGAAACGCTCCTAACAAAATGACGTGCAAAAGTGACGTCACGATCAAATAGTTGCCCTGTTTAAAGTAAGGAAAAAATATGAAATTGCTATGTTTACAGTGAAATGTTGCGTTTATGTGTATGGTTGCCATACAATTTATTTTACAGTACAATGTTGAAAATCATTTCAATTCACACTTTAAAAAAATCGTAAAATTTAGAAATTTTGCAGCTTGATATCTTTGAGCCACTTCAAAAGAATTTATAAATTTTCACTTTAGTTGGATATATTGATCATTTTGCATCCTAGAGTCTGACTAGCCAAATATTGTTGACAGATATTTCCTTGTTGTATCAATTGTCTATGATTTAAAAAAAACCTAAAAGTCTGTTGTCAATTTATGTCATTATTTCAAATTGTTCACGCTTTATAAGGGGTTTATTTTAAATAATATTAAATATAACTGTACCGAGTGGTCCGCAAACTATTATTTAGGCTCGTAAATAATTACGAAGATGTGCGAAGTTGACGTGAAGCGTGTTGTATAACGAAAAACTGCAATGTTTACAAGTCGTCAACAATTTTGTAGGTTGGAGCTCTATTAATATTTTGATACTTTAAGTACTAGTTCTAACATTTGCCTATAACTTTGATTAAGTACGTGAATTTATTAATACCTGAATCTCATAAACAGGACAAGTGTGTAAAGAAACGGATAAACTAGAAGTTCTGGAAAATATCAATACAATGAAAACATTGGAACGTAAGAAGTTACTTACTGAAAACCAAAATTTAGGAGAAATCTGTGGACTGACTGGTCAGTAGTAATTTTATGTAAAAATATAAATAAAAATATTTTCGCGAAACATGTCTATACAGTACGTAAACCAACTAAACCCATCCCTTAAAACAAGTGAATAGGGAACTCAAGTACATAGTTATTAGATTGTTTTTACTTGCTTCTGAGCATGTATTGGGGAATTTAATTTCTGAATGTATTTCTCTTGTTGCAGTCGGTTAAAGATCTTTCTAACACCCTGTGAAGCTTGTTTACTTCGTCGACTTCTGTCTGTTTACCTAAACCTACCTACCTACCTGCCTACCTTACATGTGCACAGAAGTCAAAAGTATTTTCTAGTATCAAAACTATTATTCCTGCTACACAAGGTGTGACCAGCCCATGATTTTTTGAATTTCCCGCCAAATATTTGGGTAATATTTCAATAGTCGGACTCTATCAACTAAATTTTATTGCATAAATGAATATGTGTCATCATGCCTATTTTAAGATTCGAATCTAATCGCAATTTTTGCACTTGTATTATTTTTGAGCTAACTACTCCAAATTGTTTGACCATAAACTAGGCACTTCACCGCCTTATTTTAAACCGTAAAAGTTAACCTTGCGGGACAGTTTTGAAAAAAAAACTTTAAATAGTTTCAAAAATTTACTTAATTGGCACACGCATAACTGGATATCCATGTTTAAGTGGCTTATAGTTTAACATGCCGTTATAAAGTGTATAACAGGTATATGTTTTTTTTTCCTGTTTTTTATTGTTTTTTTTTCTCTTGTTTTGATTAAGATATTCTTACTTTGGGGATGTGATCGTGGCGTCAATGCGCCGTGTCGTCAAATGGTTGGAACGGAAGACCAGCGCTGGCCCTGCCGGTATTTAACGTTGAGTTGCGACGATTTCGTGGGAATTAATGTTTCGGGTTGTATATGTTATTGTTTATTATGTATTTTGTAATTGTCATGATTAAATCTTTCATTCATTCATTCATTCATTCATGTTTCTAAAAGAATGCTTTAAATGTTCATCCTTATATTTTCTTATTTTTGATAAAAAAATGGTATTCAATATTTATATGACGTTCTAAATAAAACAATTTTTTTTAACGTAGTACGCAATTTTTTTTATGGAAGTTACAAAACCTATTTAAAACGGGGTATTTACCACGGGTATTTGTTTTGTCGAGGTTTCGATATATATTATATGTATCGACATGTTAGAAAGTAACAAACGAGGATGGTGGCAGCATTTCTCCGCTGTATCGCAAAACTTATGAGTTGAGCGAGGAAGCTGCCAGCTCTTTGGTCACCAATTGAGTCGACGAGCCTCTTTTTGCGTTCTTTAAAAAGTTACTGAGCACTGGGTCCCCACGCGCAAGGGTCTAGACTACGAAAGGTATAAAAATGTTTTATGGGTCTTCAGTTTTTCAGCTTCTTTGGCCACCGCACCTGCTTGTTTATTGGTTCCGGTGAAGTGAGAAGCCGCCAGTGTGTCTACGCATATAACATCCCACAGGCACGCATGTGGCATTTACTTAAGTACCGCAAGAACACCTGTGTGGAGCACAAACACGGACTCAAAGCCGGAATCAGATTTCAATCAATCAGGTGCCGGTCCAGATACTATACAGTTTAAGACATTTATTTCTCAAAAAGATTTACATAAATCACTTACTGAGAAAACAATATTTATCTTAAAGCTAAATGGGAGAGGGTAGAATGCAAAAACTGGTGGACGAGTTAAGAACAAAGGCGCTCGGTAACACCAAGCGCAATGCCACAATGTAATGTTGTGCATAGGGACCAGTTAAACCGAACTACCCGGTGCGTTCACTGGTTAACTTACATATGATTTGTGTGTATTCATTAAATGCATATTTTGTGGAAAAGCCTTAAAAGACGTTTTTATTTTAGTTTTTAACTTTTTTATGTTATACATTTTTGTACATTTATATATTTTTTCTTTTTTTTAAGTATTTTAATTATTTAATGTTATTATTATTTGACTTATTTCTATCCAGTAATAATGTCAATATTTCTGTACCCATCCTTTTCCATGTATATGAATGAAGGATGAGCAAGATGAGTAGAGAAATAATGTCATTATTACTGACAGTGTCTGGAAAAGCTGTCCACCCGACACCAAACCTCCTGTTTGGTGACGGGTAAGCCGGTAGCCAGTGCTGCGGCTTAGGAGTGAGTGACTCATAAGAAATTTGGCACAATACGTCCTCCCAGCTCCAATGGCAATTTGGATGGGTAAAAACATCCTGACCCGCCAACCACTTCACCAAGCTTTTTTGGCCTCCTCTAAGCCCACAGTTCCATGGGTTGGGGGTGGGGGTCCTGTAAGATTTTAGTGACTTTACCTACGAGGCTGGCTGAGCTGTAGACGGAGGAGTGTCTTACAGTTGATGTTATGAAGCCGACTATTTCTTAAAATGGTCTTAAATCCTTATGCGCCCACCGGTATGGTCTTAAATTTGGTATTTTCTTACTAAACGGGTCTTATAGCTTCTGTAAAAATTTCGAGCAGTAAGCTCAAAATTAAATTAAGGCTCAACAAAGTGCGATTTCAACTGGTCTTAAAACCTTATACGCCCACCGTAATGGCCTTGAATTTGGTAAGTATGTAGATTTTGAGGGTGGTTAAGTAAGTGGGCTTCGCCGTGTGTCAATATTTAAGCGTAACGAATAACGTATTTTTTTTGTATTTTCAACTTGACGCCACACATACTAGCGCCCATTTACGACCTTTAAGACTTATGTTTTCAATATCTCCGTGATGGGCTCTACAACGCTGTCAACGCTATATGGAAGCCGACCGGTAATTTTAGATTTTTGATAAATTTACAGTATAGCCGGCACCAGTATCTATAAGGTCTAGTATCTAGTCAAACAATCCTTTAAGGCACTGACTACCAGGCTACCGATAGTAATGATGGAGGCGACCTCTAGTAATTGCCCCCACGAAACTTTTGCGCGAAGTTGATTTCTGACTATTCAAACTAGGTAAGATACCTACTAGAAGTAATTATAAAATTGATATGATTTTAAGACATTTTCACTGAGAGCACATTAATATTTATAATTTTTATGATTTTTAATTGTAGGTATTTATTAAAAATATATAACTGTTAAAATATAATATGATTGGCATTACCTATTTAACCTAAAGTTCAATTAACATGCCATAAAAGAAATGTCGATATCTGGCCGAGGAGCGAATGGATAAACATCAAAAAGTGCGATGAGTTGTAGGTGTTCTTCCACCCTGCTGTTGGGAATATCTCTACAGTACCCTGCATTCACTGTGCTCTGCATTATTTTGTGTAATTTGGATGCTATGTTAGAGTAGATTTCCTCAGATTAAGCAAGCCACTAGCAATAAATCTCCTACAACGCCTTGACTGTATGCGGCCGTATAGCCATTCCCCATGTACATGTGCATGTGGGATACTACATGCGTAGACACACTGGCGGCTTCTCACCTCACCGGATCCAATAAACATACAGATGCGGTGGCGAAAGCAGCTGAAAAACTGAACACCCTTAAAAAAATCGATGTTTAAAGAAACAAGTATGTATAGTTTAAAGTGCCACGTGTAACCATATCAATTCATTATATAAGAAATATAATATGATAAAATATTGGAATATAACTTACACGTAAGTCAGTCAGATACACAATTACATTTACTTGCAGTAAACGTCAACTTCTTTTTTGAAATGAAGACCCATTGGTTTTCATATCCCGAGTCTCCTAAATAGTAATTCAAAACTTGGGTCTTGTTAGTGGCAATTAGTTATAATCATGAGGATTATGACTAGTACTACTGTGCACTGTATTTATTTACCTGATATGTTTATAATTCCATAACATCCTCAACTCTCAGGATTAGGAATACCTTTGTAATATAAGAGTCTTACATTAGATTAGAATCTATGAAGAATATGTGTAAAATTGTTTGAAGTGTCTAAAACCTTAGTTAAGTTAGGAGGCAGTAGTAGGAGCCAAGTTTGAACCCGTGATTCTTAGAGCGTAAGTCGGGCGTCTGGCCGCCAGGCTACCAGAGTTTGTTTTGATAATTACTATACTGTTGCTCCATTTTTCTACTATGTTTATCTGCGTGAAGTATCAAATGTCAAACAATCCCTTAAGGCACTGACTACCAGGCTACCGATAGAAATAACGGCCTCCTAGCACAGTCGGTAGTGATCCTGCCTACGAAGCAGGAGGTCCCGGGTTCGAATCCTGGTCAGGGAATTTGTTTGTGTGTTTATCACAGATATTTGTTCCTGAGTTATGGATATTTTCTATGTATTTAAGTATTTATCCATATTTATCTGATATATATATACTCGTCGTCTAGTACCCATAACACAAGCCTTACTGAGCTTACTGTGGGCCTAGTTCGATTTGTGTAAGATTGTCCTATAATATTCATTTATTTCTCGAAGTTAATTTCTTTTCTCATGTTTTTGAAAGCCTCAAACTTTCCATAGACGTTGACGTAACAAAGACTGCAGCACTATAAGTAGGTATTAAAACAGACAGAAACATTGCAAAATTAAATAATTATATTATTAGTAGTTAGGTTTCTTATTAAAATTATTTTCTTGTGTATGAATGCTTTTTCACCACATCAGCACCACCGCCTATCTTGATTTTTTTAAAGCGTTAGTAAAATTGTAGAACAGTAATTACTTTACGTTATAAAAAGGGAGAACAGTAATTACTTTACGTTATAGAGCGATGATTTTGAACCATAAATATTTGGCAGAATTAAGCTTGTATTTTTTTGCCGTGGCGTGGTGAAAAATGTTGTAATACTCTCGGCAGCAGTTTGTTTGCTTCTAGTGCCCCCCCGCAACGCTCAAGATACCACTTTTTTAACCATACACTCGTTATAATTTTGTAATCTTTCACTTTTTCGGGTCTCGATATAAACACGTGAGATACGAGTAGATATCAAGGTTTATATTATAATTTATTTACACTAAACCTTTTCTACATAATATTGGATCTACGTGGTCGGTTTACAAGTCATTGTATTGTTTTATTTCTTGAGACAAAAAACATTTATTGGTTACAAGAAATCTTAAAATCATTCATACCAGTCATTTTTATTCAATATGTAATATTTGTCACATATCTTTTACCCAAAGCACAGGTTTCGTCATAGTTGATACACCCAAAAATGCATCGTCAAATCTAAAAAATTGCTTGTAAGCCGTCTATGTAGACAACCCTAGTTCTAGCCTAGTATTGTAGCACGAAAATACACGTATGATTTACACACATACTCACACACGTATTTAGTTTCAGAAGACATTCAGAGATGTCGCTTTCAAATGAGTTTTCATAAAATGCTTCAAGGCTCTCTTTACCTACTAGAGGTAAATAAATGCCTTACGTGGGATTCCCATAATTTACTGACGTCAACGTCAAAACAATAAGATGGCGCCCATGCCAATAGAGAAATTCCTCTAGCGAGACCTGTTGATTTTGACGTAGGTGGTTAGGTGAATCAACTGTCACAAAAGTGTGATCTCATAGTTGTCTCGCTACCTACTGTCAGTTATGCCATGTCGAATAGACTCCCTGGAAGAATATACACTGGTTATATAACAAAAATTTTTATCTACACTCATATTGTAAGTTCTCTAAAACGTGTTCGAAAACGGTAGGCAATGGCTAGCATTACCACGACCGATTTTACTATGATAAGCTTTTTATCCGTAGCAGTAACGTAATTTTAACTTTTCATGCTCAATTATCGATGTGCTATGAGTTTTGATAACATAATGTACACCTGCACCCTCCCGGGGATCCGCCGACAGCCCGACACGCGCCCGCGCGACCGCCGGCACACGAGAGTTGGCCATGGTGGCGGTGCGATGGCGGCCATTCTATGGTTTCCAAATAAGGTATTTAGAATAAATAATATGAGTGTAGATAAAGCAGTGTATGCAACTGTACGTAATTAGGTCTTAAAACACTCGTGTGATCTTATTATGAAATTCGCCTGCGGCTCATTTCATAAAACCACACTCATGTTTTAAGGACCCTTATTACGTAACAGTTACATAATAGTACATTACTTACCAAGGGCTGTAAAAGAAAGAAAGCCCGAAATCGCAGGTATTTGTAACCCGAGCCGCAGGCAAGGGTTGTAAATATGCGATAGAGGGCTTTCTTTTTTACTGCCCGTGGTGAGTACACAATTTTACGTCTCCACCTGGCCATAATGCGAGTTTTACCGTACGCGTAGCGTGCGATAAAACTCACATTATGGCCAGGTGTGACGTAAACTACTATAATGCCATCCCTCCTGGTTGGACTGGTTCCCAGCACGAGAGCGAAGAAAAAAAAAATTGGCAGGCAACCGCTTGAAAATTAGTATGCTTCTTCTTCATCACATACAGACACCGGAAACAAATTGCAATTCTCCCAGGCCGGGCAGTTATCGAACCATCAGAGTTGGAAGCCGGACGCAAGGTGAATTTTTCTATCGTTTTCGCCGAATTCTGTTACTCGATGTTTCCCTACGGCGTACTCTTGATTATAATGCGTTGGTTTATATCAAAGATTTTTATTTATCAAAGCAAACACAATTGTAATGAAAAATAATGAAGTATTATTTTAAATAAATATATATGTTTTCTGTAAAAAAAAAATTAGCATTTTTATTTATATTTAAAGTAAGTTCCATGTTGAGAAAGTTGCTTCCAAAGCAGGAGGTTTAAACAGGCACCTATAAAAGGTCGTTCTAATCGCAAGATAAGACAGGGCAATCGGAACAGCAATTTCTCAATGAACAAGAGAATCAGCGATTCAAAATGGAGGAGTTAATTCCGAGTACTACGATTAACGCTCTAAGCACAATGTCGCTAAAATGGTGCCATTTAAATGTAGATAAATTATTGTTCCTGTATAAAATTGTGAATAGGTAAACATAATCTCCAACCATATATTTATTTACAAGACTAAATAATGAAGAAAAGAACTATAATTTGGTTGGTTAAAATGAGACTATTTAAGCAAGCCATTGAGCCTAACAAGTTTTTTTTACTGAATTTCATTATGATGAATTGATCGATATAGTTAGACCACTAAGAAAGATCGTTTCCCAAGTGTCCACCTACTAATGCCCCTGTTTTTTTATGACTGAGTGGGGAATGCCTTTACGCATCGTCTTCCAGGCCCCGAAAAGGCCTATTTGAGAGGTATGTGGGACTCGCCGCTCATGAACCCTCTCCTAGCGAGAGGGGAAGAGCTGGCCCTACCCACTAAACCCCACTCCGGCGTTTCACCCTCTGTGCTACCTACCTACCTACTTACCTATTAAAGCCCCTTTCCTAACTTAGCGGTATCAGTATGCGGTATTTTAAACGTTACCGCGACTTTACTGATGTCACTCAGATCTCCACACTTACTACTATATACTACGGTATACTGTCGGTATGTTTTGGGTATAAAACAGTAGAACCAGTCAATTAACTTTTTGGGCAATTTTTGTCCACGCTATTTCAGTCAGGTCCTTTCTTGAATATTCAGCTAACTTATATAGGTAGTTATATAAAAGTGAATATTTTTCCACTTCGGCCACTAAAATAATACACGTGGCTCTTTCCATCGCTATTTTGTTCACGGAATCACAATAATGGAGCCCGCCTAACTGGAAATTTATCAAAAAAGTAACCAATTTTCTTCCATATAGCGTTGTAGAGCCCCTCTCGGAGATCATGAAAACATAAGTCTTAAAGGTCTTAAATGGCCACAAGTATGTATGGCGTCAAGTTGAAAATACAATTTTTTGGCCTAAATTTATCAACGAGCGTACCGCTCCAAATTTTGACAGTAGTTAAAGGACCCATCAATAAACCAAATCCCAATTTTAAGACCATTCTGTTGGGCGCATAAGATTTTAAGACCATTTTAAGAAATAGTCGATTTCATAGAAAAAATAGCAAATCGCGCCTCTCACGCCAATCAGGAAGCACGCATTCAAATATAGGCGCGGTGTAAGGAATAGGTAAAAAAAATACCGAGCATCCTTTACTGCACCGCTCCCGCACCGCCAAGTCAGGAAGCTGCCTAAGGGTGCGTTTCCACTAGGACATGAGCACCAGCAAAAAACGGCCATAATTTCGTCCATAGTGATTGTTATTAAAAACAGACTGTCATTATCCCAATCAACAAATAAAATTTAAATTTTATGTAGAAAAAGTGTGATTTATTCACGTAACTACATGTGAGCCTGAAAGAGTAGCATCCGCAGGGTGCTTGGCGTGGTACGAGTAGGCTGGTCGATCGATAGCTTTTCTGATAATTCAAGATTTCACGGAGTGACATTTTAATGGGCCCGGCCTGTGCCGAACAGGAGATCCTGATAAGCCATTTTCCTGTTATGCTATTCAGATGCTTATATATTGCTTGGATTATACGTAAGGATAAGACGGTTTTTAATGAATGGGATTATCATAATATCTTAGCAAAATGGCGAAAACACGTAAGTATAAGTACATAATCTTTTACCAAAGTAGTTAAGAATGCTATGGTATAAATAATTATGTAGTTGATATTAACCCTGCGAATTAAATACACAGTTTACAAATAAGAATATGGTCTATTATACCGGGTTACTTCTTATTCGAGGTATTTCTCCAAGGAACTAATACTAGAGTTAATTTTCATCAAATAAGTTCGCATTAACCGGGGGTCAAAAATGACTGGTTACCGAGATATTAAACTATTCGAAAAATGTAGTTTAATTACAAACAACGCATATTTTTGTAAATGTATTACTCGAAAGTCTTGAAGCTTAGTAAATGTTCTGTTATCCTGTACAATAATTCTGGCCCATAATCATGACACGGTAGAGCCATCTCGAGTAATATATTATAATTTAAAAAAAAATTTCTCCTGATCCGTCCTCATAATTAATTTTATTTTAATTTATCCTCACCGGGCTCCGTATCGCATAGCACGGTAGGCGTGCCATCGTACATCTACTATTACCACGGACTTCCGATGGGAGCCATTTATTTTGTTGGGTAAATTGTAAGTACATAATCCGCAACATAAACTACGCTCATGGAAACCTGGACAGCGGATGTAATATCCTCATTTATTTATCAAAACAACACCGTTTATTTACTGCTTGTCAATAGTATTCCGCAATTTCGACATCATTTCCGCTATTTTGATGTACCCTTTATCAACGTTAGAGAAATATAAAAGGGTAAAATGTGGTATTTAAGGTGTATACTGTGGTTAGGTAGGTGTATCCTATTTTCATATTTACTAGTAAGCACCATTTGAATAACTTTGAACGAGCTTTGAACATATTCGAACGGTAAAGCTTGCTTTTAAAGGTACCTAAGTATTTTTCTCCTTAACGTAGGTTTGAAGTAATTCATTCGATTTGGCTTATATTATACTTGAATGAATGGATGAAAAAATGAATGTGATCATGTTACGTGCAATAGAGATGAAATAAAACATGGCAATGCTGCTAGCTTTGTATGCATAGATACTACCTACCCATTAGCAGCAACTTAGGATTAAAATATGCAAGGTGCGGGTTCCCGGCAATATCGGCTGGGCTACCGGGGAGCGTCGCGGACGAAAGCGCAAGTTATCCCGTGGCGTTCCCCCCTAACGGTAGTGCGGATGACGCCGGTGTGTTTTTAGTGGGTAGGCCTCTCCCCTCCCTCTGTCTAGCAGAGGGAGTTAAGGAGAGTAGAGTCCCACATAACCCCCACTATGGGCCCTCCCCAGGCCCCCGGGGGATGCGTAAAGCATTTTCACACCGACCAAAAAAAAAAGTATTAAAATATGCAGGCTTTTACGTGTATTAAGTACCTCTAAATAAATTGTGGTAGTCTAAATTAAATAAAAATGAAGCATTTGGCGGCCGGTCGGTGCTTAGCGATTTTATTGCTTAAATACAATATTGAATCTGTACAACGCACAACGACGTAAGCACCTGCCGCCAAATGGTCCCTTTTTCATTTGGCTTATCACAATTGTCCTTCTTATATCAATAAAAATTAAGCACATTACAATGTCCATTCCTGAGCTCTTGATAAGCCGACATATCAAGTCACTCGATCACCAGAACGCTCGCGTCATATTTTTTTGGGATTTCATTGTTTTTGATAGGTAATAGGCCAATCGAATACGATCCATAAAAAGCGTTTTGAGGAATTAATTTCCAGCAGGTTGGAAATCATTTTGATACCTTTATTTGGTCCTAAATGCGTCTAATTCGAGTTTGCCCAATCCCAGTAGGTGTGCATAACTTTTTTCAGCAAAATAACTGCGAAATGTTTGCTCTTTTGACAATTGTTTGCTTGTAGCTCAAAAACGCTAAGTCCGTCGGAAAAAGCCGATCAAATTGAAAGTTGGATTTATGAGGAATTTTGAGAATATCTCGTGGCGGATTTTGTCCAAGGAGGTGTCATTGGCTTTAGGCTAAATACGACTGACGACCATTGTAGGTACAGTTGTTTATTAGATACTCTTATATCGAATGAGAAATGAATGAAATGAAATGAAAATATTGAAAATGAATGGAATGGTCCTGCATGTCCATTTACACATTCGATACAAAACAGTGATCCAAAGCTTCTAACTAAAAATTTAATCAACCTTATAGTATAGTAAAAATCATTCCCAAGAATTCAAGCCTCCCAGGAGTCCCGGGGTCTAGAGCAACAGTGGTTGAACATGAAAATGTAGCAAAACTCTCGACATACTAGTAGGTAACTCAAAAGGAAAAAAATAATGGTAAGTACCTAATAAATTTTTCCCGGTCCAAATTAAACACCTCGAATCCGCACATAAAAGAAACATTACACAATTCTGGGTAAAGAAAACAGTAACACGGCGTTGTACATTTAGACGGTACTTCGCGCGAAATATTACATTATGCAGATGAGAAATATATTAAGCATACGCTACGGGGACATGTGAATATTTAAAACTCCGACAAATTGAGTCGGTCGAGGCACGCGTTTGTTGAAATAAAATTCTGCCCCACGCACCCTAACAGAAGATCATATTTTTGAAAAGGTTTCTTCGGTTCTCTACGTGCCGTGTGTGCCAACAGGTCACGGCGAGATTATCTCGCCATATTGATTGGCTGTATTGCTGATCGCTGTCATAGATTCGATTAGCGACGGTTCAATTTTAACGCGTGTTTACTTTATTAATGCTTAAAATACGAATGGCAATCAAAGCCTTTTCAAACAAGAACAAACACAATCGCTCGTATTCGTATCCATCGGATTCTCGGCGCCATATATTATCGTGTCACCGCGCCGCGCCACGGTTTCTCCTCGCGGAACCTTAAAAAACCAAAGTAAATCTCTTTAAAAACTCTTTTAGCTGAGTAAGGCTTTATTCGTGGACGGGCGTCGGAGCAGGAGCGCTGTATAATATCGCCCCGATATCAGGCGCTGGGAAATGAACGTAATACAAATTGCAATTTGTGCGGCGGCGAGCCGTTCCCAGCTATCAAAGCACTCTTTCAGTGTTTGCAATTTCTATAACTGGAGCTGTATAAGGGCGCCCATCAAGAGTCTTTACGAAACTGTACGAAATAAATTGAATGCACTTACCATTTGTGAAACTAAATAGCAACGCGGTAGTCGTCACATTTGTAAATACTGTCTTAGGTACATAAATTACAGTCGTTACAGAGGAATAACGAGTAGTGATTAATAGAAATCGTAATTGTTAAGTTGTGTCGCCTTATCTACTCGTATCTATATATATAACTGCCTTTGTCCTGACTGACTGACTGACTGATCCACGCAGAGCCGAAACTACTGAAGCTAGAAAGTTGAAAATTTCAGGTCTGGTTACATTTGTAATTTGTACAAGTAATAAGAAGCGATTTTGAAAAATTCATCCCCTAACGGGATAAAAAAGGGGTTGAAAGTTTGTATGGATGGGGCTTAAAATTTAAGGTTAGAAGTTTTAAACTTTGTACGCTTACTAATAATAAAAAAATAAAAAGTGATTTCAGCGTTTTGTGAAATTCAACCTCTAACGGGGTAAAAAAAGGGTTGAGAGTTTACATTTTTTTTTGTGACAGACTTGAAATTTCGTTTTCAGGCTACTAACTTATAAACAAATAAATAATTTCAGCGTTTTTCATAATTCCACCCGAGAGGAGTTGAAACGGGGGTGAAAAGTTTGTATTACAGCGAGGCCGTAACAACTGAAGCTAGAAAGTTGTAATTTGCAGGTCGGGTTACATTTATAACGCGTTCAAATAATAAGAAGCGATTTAGAAAAATTCAACCCATAAGGGGGTAAAAAGTGGGGTAAAAGTTTGTATGTGTAGGATTTTAAATTTTAAGTTAGAGACTTGAAACTTCGCACGCTTACTGATAATAAAAAAATAATAAAAATAATTTCAGCGTATTTTGAAATTCAACCTCTGACGGGGTAAAAAAGGGGTTGAAAGTTTGTATAGAGATTAAATTTTTTTTTGTGACAGACTTGAAATTTCGTTTGCAAGCTACTAACTTAAAAGCAAAAAAACTCATTTCAGCGTTTTTAAAAATTCCACCCGAGAGGAGTGGAAACGGGGTTGAAAATTTTGTATTAAAGCCAGGCCGTAACAACTGAAGCTAGAAAGTTGTAATTTGCAGGTTGGGTTACATTTGTAACGTGTTAAAAGAATAAGAAGCTATTTTGAAATATTCATCCCCTAAGGGGGTAAAAAAGGGGTTGAAAGTTTGTATGGATGGGGCTTAACATTTATGGTTAGAGGTTTAAAACTTTGTACGCTTACTGATAATTAAAAAATAATAAAAATGGTTTCAGCGTATTTTGAAATTTAACCTCTAACGGGGTAAAAAAGGGGTTAAAAGTTTGTATAGAGATTACAATTTTTTTATGACAGACTTGAAATTTTGTTTGCAGGCTACTAACTTAAAAGAAAAAAAACTCATTTCAGCGTTTTTGAAAATTTCACCCGAGAGGAGTTGAAACGGGGTTGAAAAGTTTGTATTAAAGCGAGGCCGTAACAACTGAAGCTAGAAAGTTGTAATTTGCAGGTCGGGTTACCTTTATAACGTGTTCAAATAATAAGAAGCGATTTTTAATCATTCAACCCCTAAGGGGGTAAAAAAGGGGTTGAATGTTTGTATGGATGGGGCTTAAAATTAAAGGTTAGAAGTTAGAAACTTTGTGCGCTTACTGATAATTAAAATTAATAAAAATAATTTCAGCGTATTTTGAAATTCAACCTCTAACGGGGTAAAAAAGGGGTTGAAAGTTTGTTTAGAGATTACAATTGTTTTTTGTGACAGACTTGAAATTTCGTTTGCAGGCTACTAACTTAAAATAAAAAAAAAAACAAATTTCAACGTTTTTGAAAATTCCACCCGGGAGGAGTTTAAACGGGAATGAAAAATTTGTATTAAAGCGAGGCCGTAACAACTGAAGCTAGAAAGTTGTAATTTGCAGGTCGGGTTACTTTGTAACGTGTTCAAAGAATAAGAAGCTATTTTGAAATATTCATCCCCTAAGGGGGTAAAAAAGGGGTTGAAAGTTTGTATGGATGGGGCTTAAAATTTATGGTTAGAGGTTTAAAACTTTGTACGCTTACTGATAATTAAAAAATAATTTCAGCGTATTTTGAAATTCAACCTCTAACGGGGTAAAAAAGGGGTTGAAAGTTTGTTTAGAGATTACAATTTTTTTTGTGACAGACTTGAAATTTCGTTTGCGGGCTACTAACTTAAAATAAAAAAAAAAACGAATTTCAGCGTTTTTGAAAGTTCCACCCGAGAGGAGTTGAAACGGGGTTGAAAAGTTTGTATTAAAGCGAGGCCGTAACAACTGAAGCTAGAAAGTTGTGATTTGCAGGTCGGGTTACATTTATATAACGTGTTCAAATAACAAGAACCGATTTTGAAAAATTCTTAGAAAAAATGGAAAAATAGTTGGTCAGAGCGATGGGCATGTATCCCAGAGTCGCGAGTTCGAGTCTCGCCTGAGGTAGTGGATTTTTCTACTTTTCCATTTTTTCTAAGCATTGTGGTATCGTTAGCAGACGTTCTGCTTAATACAAAATTAATTGTAGTATGGAGTAGCGCATTGTTATCGGTGAATTCTCAATACAACTTGGGACTCCGATGGCCGGTTGAGAAGTGTAAGACTTCTTCGGCAGATGTCGCTAGGCGACCCCTAAGACGCATATGGGATATAGTGGAGAAATTCGCAGCCATCAGGTGTGTCTCAGTAGCTCAGTTGGTCAGAGCGATGGGCATGTATCCCAGAGTCGCGAGTTCGAGTGTCGCCTGAGGCAGTGGATTTATCTACTTTTCCGTTTTTTTTAAGCATTGTGGTATCGTTAGCAGACGTTCTGCTTAATACAAAATTAATTTGAAAAATTCAACCCATAAGGGGGTAAAAAGAGGGTTAAAATTTTGTATGTGTATGATTTTAAATTTTAAGTTTAGACTTGAAACTTCGTACAGTCGCTGATATTTATAAAAGACATGAAAGTAATTTCAGCTTTTTGGATGACTCCGCCCCTGAGGGGGTTAAATAGGGGTGCAAAGTTTGTATGCGGAAAACTTCTTTCTTTGAGCTAGAGACTTACAACTTTGTAGGAATATTATCCTTTAGAATACACAAAAGTACTTTCAGCGTTTAGGATAATTTCACCCCTGAGGGGATTAAAAAGCGGTGCAAAGTTTGTATCGGGGAAATTTATTTTTTTGAGCTAGAAACGTTTAACTTTGTAGGGTGATTACTTATTCAAATACAATAAAAGTACTTTTAGCGTTTTGGATAATTCCACCTCTGAGGGGGTTACAAAGGGGTTCAAAGTTTGTATAGGGGAAATTTTTTTTTTTGTGCTAGGGACTATTAACTTTTTTTATTTAATCTTTATTACACAAAAAGAAAACTTATCGTACAAAAGGCGAACTTAATGCCATGAGACATTTTCTACCAGTCAACCTTACTGTCAGTCTGTGCTATTATACACGGACGAAGTCGCGGGGCGAAAAGCTAGTCTATATATATAAATGCCTTTGTCCTGACTGACTGACTGACTGACTGACTGACTGATCCACGCAGAGCCGAAACTACAGAAGCTAGAAAGTTGAAAATTTCAGGTCTGATTAAATTTATTACGTGTACAAGTATTAAGAAGCGATTTTGAAAAATTTAACCCCTAAGGGGGTAAAAAGGGGGTTGAAAGTTTGTATGGATGGGGCTTTAATATTAAGGTTAGAGATAGAGAGACGAAGGAGAAAGAACTTCGTCCATTTACTGATAATAAAAAAACAATAAAAGTAATTTCAGCGTTTTTCAACATTAAACCTCTAACGGGGTTAAAAAAGGGTTGAAAGTTTGTATGGATATTAATTTTTTTTTGTGACAGACTTGAATTTTCGTTTGCAGACTAAGAAATTCAAAGCAAGAAAGCCAATTTCAGCGTTTTTGAAAATTCCACCCCAGAGGAGTTGAAACGGGGTTGAAAAGTTGGTATTAAAGCGAGGTCGCAACAACTGAAGCTAGAAAGTTGTAATGTGCAGGTCGGGTTACATTTCTAACGTGTACAAATAATAAGAAGCGATTTTGAATAATTCAACCCCTAAGGGGGTAAAAAGATGGTTAAAATTTTGTATGTGTAGGAATTTAAATTTTAAGTTATAAACTTGAAACTTCGTACGTTCGCTGATATTTAAAAAATAATACAAGTGATTTCAGCGTTTTATATAATTCCACCCCTGAGGGGGTTAAATAAGGGTGCAAAATTTGTATGCGGAAAACTTATTTCTTTGACTTAAAGACTTAAAACTTTGCAGGAATATTACTTATTAGAAATATAATAAAGAACTTTCAGCGTATGAGTTAATTTCACCCCTGAGGGGGTTAAAAAGGAGTGTAAAGTTTGTATGGGGGCAATTTATTTTTTAGAGCTAGCTTAACTTTTAACTTCCTAGGAAGATTACTTATTCAAATATAATAAAAAAGCTTTAAGCGTTTTGGATAATTTCACCCCTGAGGGGGTTAAAAAGGGTTGCAAAGTTTGTATAGGGGAAATTTATTTTTTTGTGTTAGACTTTTAACTTTGTAGGAATATTACTTATCAGAGTACAAAAAAGTACTTTCAGCGTTTAAAACAATTCCACCCTGAGGTGGTTAAAAAGGGGTGCAAAATGTGTATTTTTTTTAAACTAGAGATTTTATACTCTGTGGGAAAATTACTTATTAATACACAATAAAACTCTTTTCAGTGTTTTGGAAAATTTCACCCCTGACGGGGTTAAATAGGGGTGCTAAGTTTGCATTAGGGAAATTACTTTTTTGAGCTAGATACTTTTAAATTTGTGGGAAGATAACTTATTAAAATACAATAAAAGTCCTTTCAGCGTTATGGAAAATTCTACCTCTGTAGGGGTAGGGGTAGGGGTTAAATAGGGGTGCGAAGGTGCTATTATACGCGGACGAAGTCGCGGGGCGGAAAGCTAGTGTGAAATACTTATGTTAGACTTGCGTTTGCGACCTCAAAATCCCACCGGGTCATTTACAAATTCTTATAAATTACAATATAAATAGAATAGAATAGTTAATTATTATCATGTTAAATTTTCATTATGCATGTTAAACATTGAATAGGGTGATTGTGCTAGTTTCCCGTCCAGGGTCAGTTTCCGTCCACCTGACGGTTCTGCTACAAATATATGGGGAAAACTTGAACGTAAATGAATTTTCCTGTGGAAGTTTGGTCTTGTTGCGATCCATAATATCTAAGAAACAATTCTACCATTATAAAAAAGTAATTGGACAAAAAGGCCTTTAAAAATAAAACATTAATAGCCGCCTCGAATTCGGCCCTAGCAAATGTCATCGCAATGAAAAAAAAAAACTTGTGGCGGGAAGAGTTTATGATGAGTTGTATTAATGATTTAGGCAGTGCACTAAATATGTTTGGCACGAATTATCTATTTGAAAGTTAATTGTACGAGATTTTAAGTGGAGATTAAAGTTTTAGAATATAATTAATATATAAACTTTGTGGACTAAAACTAGCAGAGTAATTTGGCATTAATTTCAGTTTTGCGACCACCTGATCCCGGAAACCCAAACAGTTAGGTAAATATTTCTAATGGTTATTTTACTTCAAAATACTTAATTAATACTTAATATTATAGTATATAGTAGTATAGTTATATTATATTAGATTATACACTTTGGTTTCTGTCCATTCCTCATATAATATTACGTAAATAAATGTAATAAATAAAACATTTAAATGACTTGAGCAAAGACTAAAACTAGCTCTTTTTAACCGACTTCAAGATTTGAAAAGAGGAGGTTCTCAATTCGGCGTGTATGTTTTTTTTTTTTTTTTTTTTGTTTTTTTTTTTTTATGTTTGTTACTCCATAACTCCGTCATGTCTGAACCGATTTTGAAAATTCTTTTTTTGATTGTAAGTATATATATACAGATTGGTCCCGTTTTTGTCAAAACGCAGTTCTGATGATGGGATCCATGAGGAATCGAGAGAACTCCTCAAATCTTAAAGGCATACATATAGTGATTTTTATATTTTTATCAACAAAACCATCATTTTCATTCAAAACAGTGACATTTGATGAAGTAGAACTGCTGATGATGATCAGAACGGAACTCTTCAACGACGCATAGTTCACGTTTGGCGATTCGTCCTCTTCGCTGTGTTTGTTTAGCAAGTTTAATTGTCAGAACAAATGTTCGTCAAGCTCATGTTCTGATGATGGGATCCATGAAGAATCGAGGGAACTCCTCAAATCTTAAGGGCTTACACATAGTGATTTTTGTATTTTTATCAACAAATCAAGCATTTTCATTCAAAAGAGTGACATTTGATGAAGTGGAACTGCTGATGATGAACAGAACGGAACTCTTCAACGACGCATAGTTCGAAAAAAAAACCGACTTCAATGGGGGTAGCCGGTGAAGGATTATTGTAGATGGTGCACTTAGATTCCATACAATGAAATAACTTGCTTAAAAAACGCAGCGGAGAAGACAAATCGCCAAACGTGAACTATGCGTCGTTGAAGAGTTCCGTTCTGATTATCATCAGCAGTTCTACTTCATCAAATGTCACTCTTTTGAATGAAAATGCTTGATTTGTTGATAAAAATACAAAAGTCACTTTATGTATGCCTTTAAGATTTGAGGAATTCCCTCGATTCCTCGTGGAACTCATCATCAGAACTTGAGCTTGCCGAAAATTGGTCCTGACAATCTAACTTGCTTAACAAACATAGCGAAGAGGAAGAATCGCCAAACATGCGTCGTTGAAGAGTTCCGTTCTGTTCATCATCAGCAGTTCCACTTCATCAAATGTCACTCTTTTGAATGAAAATGCTTGATTTGTTGATAAAAATACAAAAATCACTATGTGTAAGCCCTTAAGATTTGAGGAGTTCCCTCGATTCTTCATGGATCCCATCATCAGAACTTGAGCTTGACGAACATTTGTTCTGACAATTAAACTTGCTAAACAAACACAGCGAAGAGGACGAATCGCCAAACGTGAACTATGCGTCGTTGAAGAGTTCCGTTCTGATCATCATCAGCAGTTCTACTTCATCAAATGTCACTGTTTTGAATGAAAATGATGGTTTTGTTGATAAAAATATAAAAATCACTATATGTATGCCTTTAAGATTTGAGGAGTTCCCTCGATTCCTCATGGATCCCATCATCAGAACTGCGTTTTGACAAAAACGGGACCAATCTGTATATATATACTTACAATCAAAAAAAGAATTTTCAAAATCGGTTCAGACATGACGGAGTTATGGAGTAACAAACATAAAAAATAAAAAACAAAAAAAAAAAAAAAACATACACGCCGAATTGAGAACCTCCTCTTTTCAAATCTTGAAGTCGGTTAAAAAGGAAGTCTCGTGTTTTGCGCTGATTACTATCAAAAATGCTACTTTTTTAAATAGTCTACATAACCTTCGGATCTCATCGGAACCAATCGGAAACCTTCGGCGGCACGATTCCGGGTAATGCACGACCCTTAGAGAATTCAACCAACCGGAGTCGCCATTCACAGGCGTTCCCCTCTGCCGAAAACATATGACCAGTGGTCATACACATGTATGGACTGACGTTTATCTGACATGGCTATTTGTACGTTACGTACGAATAGCCATACACTTGACGTTACACTCCCCCGCAAAAATCGGCAGACTTGTTTTGTAAAGAAAACGGCAGACATGGCTACTCCGGGTTAAATTCTCTAAGGCACGACCCAATAATGAACTTTGAGAATTCAACCAACCGGAGTCGCCATTGACTGGCGCACAGACGTAGATATGACCGATTTAGGCGGCCAAAATTATTTTAGGGTATAATTCGGTACAAAATGGGATAAAAAATGTAAAAACGTTGTTTTATACTAAAATCAATTGTGTTCTGTCAATTAAAAACAAAAAAATATATATAAAAAAAAATATAAAAAAAATTGTGAAAAAAAATATTTTAAATTTATTTAATACAAAATTAAAATACACACAAATCTACACTGGTATATATGGTTCGGCAGGCAACAAAAGCTCGATTGTCTCAGATAGAAAGGCTTTGTTGCAAGGCGATTGCTTTTTTGGTCTCATACTACATATGAGTGGATCGGATGTTAGTAAAAGTCTAGTAAAAACGTCAAAATTACATTGTTCTCTTGAAAATTTCCTTGCAAAATTTTGTCGGTATGCCCTAAAATGTTTATTTCGGGCTTCTGCTGCTTCTTCCGACAACTGGCCAATGGGTAATAGAGCGTTTTCTATTACGCGTCCCCCATGGATCAAAATTGTATGCATGGTTGGAGTCATAGGATGCCATTCCCCATACAAATTCTTATATAATGTTGCTGTATCATAAGCGTATTCGTCGAATTTAGCAATATTTATTCTATGACCACTAGATATTACCTCTAAAATAACTTTCAGCCGAAAAATCAAGTCGTAGCTGACTTTTGTGATATCAGCCGCCAATTCCGGATTATCAAAAAATCTCCTACTGGTGTTGCCGTCATTGGTGTTGCCAAAGTTAGCCTTAGGCATATCAATCAGCAATCCTGTCTCAGTTTTGAATCTCTCTTGGATATCCTTTTTTCTCTCTTCTTCCATAAGTTTTTCTTCTTGTGTTTTTCTCTGTCTGTATTTCTTTGTAGGTAATCTGTACGCTAAATGCAGGATGCTTTCCATAAAACGGATTCTAGCATGTAAGACTGATAATCCAAAATCCAAAGCTTCCGGACTCTCCTCATTTTTCTTGTTGAGATCATTAAAATCCTTCGTTTGATTAGCACCACATATATAACACTTGCTCGTGGATTTTGTATCTGTTGCAGCATTACAGACCTTTCCGTCAACCATGGTCATTTTAAAAATATACCCAAACAAAAATTCATTTTCATGCAAGGTCACTTTAGAATCATTTAGGTGCGCAGCAGAATTCTGCACATAATCAATTTCTTCTTTTGTAACATCTGTTGATTCTTTTACGTAACGAAATCTGATTGGACGACAAAATCGTGTCGAAGACGGTGTCGGATTATTCCAAACCACTTTTTTGCCTTCTTCTCCGCAAACGATCTGTAAAGGCACAAAAGAACTCATAAATATATTTCCATCAGATTCACTCTCATTATCAAATTGTTGCTTGAATTTCGATTGTTGAGACCCATCACAACCCCATTTACAAATTAACTTTAACGACTTTCTCTCGTGGTCATTAAGCGTTATCAGCACTTCTTCCAAAAACATTGATAAGCGAGTGGCGGTCAAATCCATCAGGGATTGTAGATTAGTTTCTGCGCAGGTAGCTGTTACCCGTAGGGATTCTTTTGGCGTGTAGCACTCTTGTTTTGCTTTCAGCAAAAGATCATAACAGGGGAAGTGTTTTTTGTTTGTTGACCTTATTATTTCGTATTGATGCCTGCTGAGGTCAGCATCTACATACATTTGTAGAGCTTCTTGTGGTGTCAGTGGAGCGATTATTTCATTAACGCTGGATGATCTTTTGTATTTACTAGCACATTCTGGAGTATTAGTAATATCGTTAAGCACTTTTGAGGCATCTCTTTTGCCACTAGTTTGAAGAACCGATTGTGCTGCATGAACAATAATTTCATCAGGTAGGGCAGCTCGAATTTTTTCGGTTTTCCTTCTCTTGCTTCGCTCACTTAATTCCCCAAAGGATTTACACGGTCGTCCTGACGTGTTAGAGGATGCCACTGGAATCTCAAAAGTTCCTTCCAACCAAGACTCATTCAATTTTAAAAACTTATCTATTGTTTTGTTTGCTTTCAACCACCTTTGTTTTATTTGTTATTTCACATAAGAAAATTCATGTCTTATATATTTTTTGAGCTCTTCCGATGTTCCGTAGGTAAGCACAAGATAATTTTCATAATAATCGCACTTTTCACTTAAACTTGGCAAATTTTGCTCTTGTATTTGCTCAAAAATATATTTTCGAGCAAATACTTTTCTTCCCGAAGCACTGGGTTCACCTGTAAAAAGATAAAACTAAACTAACAATTTTTTTTAAATGTGCGAAAATATTTTTTTTTCATAGGTTATCTTTGAAAGCCTCTAAGACCACATAGGGGCGGCTAGTGGCGTCTAATTTCTGAGACACCATAAAGACGACTAAGTAATCTGTTCAGGCATATACAATACAAGACAGGGACGCACCCTGAAGTATAACAAAAATACCATTGAAAATCAAAATCTATGAAAAAACAACATTTTGTGAAGGGTCATATTTAACGAGCTCAAAATATATGATAAATGTCAAAAATGTAATATAAAATTATTGAAATATATAAATTCTTACCTAAATAACTGGAATCCATCAAAAAAACTTTATGAAAACGTCAGAAAAACCAATTAAACACTTGGGAAAACTTGCAATATTTTGGAGCGTCGAGAACAGAAACTTGCGCGCTGAGCGATAGTCAGAGTTCGACTGCCTGTTTTGCGGTTCAGGTTTGATGATAAGGAGTGGGGAGGGTCATATAATATGCCTGGGTCTATAGACTACCTCCACGTGGTATTTTTTTATCAATATGTTGATTTTTGCAAAATCGACTTTTGGCCGCCTAAATCAGTCATATCTACGTCTGTGTGGCGATCCCCTCTGCCAAAAACATGACCAGTGGTCATGCACATGTATGGACTGACGTTTATCTGACGTTACTATTTGTACGTTACGTACGATTAGCCATACATTTGACGTTCCCCTCCCCGCAAATCTCGGCAGACTTTTTTTGTATCGGAAATGACAGACATGGCTACTCCATCCGGGTTGAATTCTCTAAGATAATGAACGATCCGCGGTTGACTACGCTAGTCGTGTCAATTGCATTAAGGTACAAGTTGGAACCCGACTGCAGACCGCAGCAGTACGTTCGCGTACGAAGTACTATTCAAAGTCAGCGACACGAAGTCAAGCGATATGTCGTCGCACGGTAGACGACACGTCGCCCGAACGCAGATCAGTAGTGTCATTCGACCGCAGACGACGTGTCGCTGCGACACTACTGGTTTGTATGTATTTCTATGAAGTATCATTCTAAGTCAGCGACACGAAGTTAGACGACACGTCGCGCGACCGTAGATCCATCCGATCCGATGCCACGTATCTTGTTGCTGGACGACACGTGGTCTGCTGCTGCCGTCTGCAGTCGGGTTCGAAATCATATACACAACGACATGACGCGACGATGTGTCGCTCGACGACACGTCGTCTGCTGCTGCGGTCTGCAGTCGGGTTCCAACTTGTACTGAGTATGGTACTGTTGTACAGAGTTGGAGATTATAACTAACAAACAGGTGAAATTCTAACAGGTGTATTTTGTATACCCCTACTTAGTATTGTAGTAAAATTGCTAAAAAAATTTTTTTAGGGGGCAGCCACAAGGGGTTTTCCATACATGTAACAATTTTTTTTTCCAAATATCATCATGTTGCACATCAATCGATAGGACTTTAAAAATAACATTGAGGTTTATTTTATCATTTTTTGATTAAGTGAATATTTTCAGAAATAATCGCCCTACTCAGTGGACGAAAACTAGCACGGCCCTGGACGGAAAACTGACATTTATGGACGAAAACTAACGAATACCCCACTTTTTCAAATAATATTTTTTATACAGAATCTCGCAAGTATGGATAATTATCGCGTAATATTAGCATAAACTAGACTAAATAAGCTATCAAATGAAATATAATACATTTAAGTAAAGGTACTTTATCTACACTCATATTGTAGGTTCTCTAAAACGTGTTCGAAAACGGTAGGCAATGGTTAGCATTACCACGACTGATTTTACTATGATAAGCTTTTTATCCGTGGCAGTAACGTAATTTTAACTTTTCATGCTCAATTATTGATGTGCTATGAGTTTTGATAACATAATGTACGCCTGCACCCTCCCGCGCATCCGCCGACAGCCCGACACGCGCCTCCCCGACCGCCGGCACAATCGAGTTGGCCATGGCGGTGCAATGCAAAGGCGGCCATTCTATGGTTTCCGAATACGGCATATTGAATAAATAATATGAGTGTAGATAAAGCAGTGTATGCAACTGTACGTAATTAGGCCTTAAAACACTCGTGTAATCTTATTATGAAACTCACCTGCGGCTCGTTTCATAAAACCACACTCATGTTTTAAGGACCCTTATTACGTAACAGTTACATAAACTACTATTAAGATATTCTTTTTGCATCACAAAGCTGGTAAAATCGATAAGTGGACGAAAACTAGCACAATTACCCTACATACCTACGTATGTAAATTATCTTCACATTATAATTTATGGATCGTATCTACAGGAGGGTTAAAATAAAATAAAAAATATGCACACTCCCGCCATTCTTCAACATATGTGTCCAGGTCGTGCTGCCATCTCCGTCTTGGTCTACCTCTGCGCCGACGTCCGTCCTGCTGGATCCAGTCGTATAATATATGTCACCGTCACCGTCATGTGACACCACCAGCCAGCAGTTCTGCTGCAAGGACGCAGAGGCGCTGGTCATACAAGGGAGGGAGGGACGAGTAGGTTTGCCGAGATGGCTCAAATACACGTGCTAGTACGGTTCAGGCCGTCGGTCAAAAGTGTAGAGTACGGCGGGTTAACGACCTCTGTCCGGACGTACCCACTCCGAGATAGGGCGTGTATCCGGGCTTCCTCGCGTGCTCTTCCCGTCGTCTGCCGCCCTGGTATGCTCAGCTGGCCCTCCTGCCCGAGAAACCGGTGGGCCAATAAATACAGGATGGGACTGTCGGGTTTGTGCAGTCAAGGATAATAGGAATGACAGGAGGTAGAACCAGACCGAATACTTGCATCGTGCCCAGCGTGAGGAAGATGGATAAATACTGTGTGTAAATATATACGAAGGGATGGTGACTGCGTATAAATAAGTTGCGTTCATTGCATTATGATCTGTAGTCTAGCAGTTGGACTAGGTTAGCCGTAGTTATTTTCTGGTTGTGGTCAAGTTATTCTCTGGTTTGAGTAGCCAATCCATGAGTAAAAAAATAGGTCTCACTCTTTCACTTGCTCTTCATGTGGAGCTGTAGACCATAGCTCAGCGCAGCAAGTGCGTATAGGTCTTCAGTCAATGAGTCTATAGGATAGTTTGTGGACTTGGACCTAATCTGTTATCGTCTTGTCTTCCAGCATCTCATGTATTTTTTTTAGACGGTTCATTAGATACGTTGCGTCTATCATTTTTTTAGGATATAGTATGTTGTTCGTATTTCCTTAGCTGTGATCTGTTGGTGCGTGTGAGAACCCTGGATTTCAGACCGTAGGCCATAGAAAGTGCGAAAACTACTTTTATTCATTAATATTTACCTCGTTGTACGCTACTCGATTATATATTTTTGACTAAACTAAGTCCGGATTTTGGCGTTTGGAGTGGCCTTGTCGCATCTTGTCTTAATTGCTGCTTGTCGAATGCTTGCCGGAGCAAATTCAGCTGACTGTTTCTTTGTAGCCTGTAGAAATGGTGGTCAATTTTCCTGCGATTGGACCAATCGAAGGGAGTAGTGTTCTATAAGTAAGACGTTGCTTTATTTATTAGTGTCTGTATACGTGGTTAGGTTGGTTGGTAGTATGGTGTTAATGTAGTCGCATAGTGTTGCGCAAGTCTGTAGTGAGCCACATGTGAATTACTTCCAAATACATATTGTTTAACATTAAACAGTAAACACACAATAGTACAACTTCGATGTATTACACAAGACACACACACAATAGTAGTATATGTAACTGTTACGTAATAAGGCCTAATTACGTACAGTTGCATACACTGCTTTATCTACACTCATATTATATATATTAAATTAAGTGCTCGGAAACCATAGAATGACCGCCGTTGCACCGCCATGGCCAACTCGATTGTGCCGGCGGTCGGGGAGGCGCGTGTCGGCGGCCGCGCGGGCGCGTGCCGTTGGTCAGGAAGGAGCACAGGATTTACATTATGTTATCAAAACTCATAGCACATCAATATTTGAGCATGTAAAGTTAAAATTACGTTACTGCCACAGATAAAAAGCTTATCATAGTAAAATCGGTTGTGGTAATGCTAGCCATTGCCTACCGTTTTTGAACACGTTTTAGAGGACTTACAGTGTGAGTGTAGATAATAGATATTTGTGCAACAAGAGAGCAAAGTTAGTTTTTGCTTCGAGTGTTAATTTTGAGTCCCGAGCAAGCGAAAGATTCTATAATAGAATCACGAGCGTAGCGAGTGATTCTAGGTTAGAATCTTGAGCGTAGTGAGTGACTCAAAGGCACGAGGTGCAAATAACTTTGGTCTCATGCTGCTCATACAACGTTTCATCTCAGCAGTGAGAACATAGCAGAAAATTTAAATAATTTTTCACTTCCACTGACTTCCACTCCATCCCGGTCAATCCCACTTCACTTCCGCTCAATTTCCTCCACTCCTACCACACTTCAAATCACTTCCGCCAGCTCCGCTCCACCTCCACCTAGTTCACCGCTTTACTTCCAATGACTTCCACTCAATTTCCGCCACTTTTAATGAGTTCCGCTCAAGTTCCGCTACAATCCCGCCAGTTCCGCTCCACTTCTACCCAGTTCCGCTACACTTTCACTGACTTCCACTCAATTCTCGCCACTTTAAATGAGTTCCGCTCAAGTTCCTCTTCAATTCCGCCAGTACCGTTCCACTTTCACCCAGCTCCGCTCCCCTTCCACTGACTTCCACACAATCCCCGCCACTTTGAATGAGTTCCGCTCGAGTTCCGCCAGTTCCGCTCCACTTCCACCCAGCTCCGCTTCACTTCGACTAACTTCCACACCATCCCCCCCACTATTAATGAGTTCCGCTCGAGTTCCGCTTCAGTTCCGCCAGTTCCGCTTTACCTTCACCTAGTTAACCGCTTTACTTCCAATGACTTCCACTCAATTCCCGCCACTTTTAATGAGTTGCGCTCAAGTTCCGCTTCAAATCCGCCAGTTCCTTTCCACTCAATTCCCGCCACTTTCAATGAGTTCCGCTCAAGTTCCGCTTCAAATCCACCAGTTCCTTTCCACTTTCACCCAGCTCCGCTCGCCTTCCACTGACTTCCACACAATCCCCGCCGCTTTGAATAAGCTCCGCTTAAGTTCCGCTCGAGTTCCGCTAGATCCGCTCCACTTCCACCCAGCTCCGCTCCACTTCCGCTAACTTCCGCACAATCCCCGCCACTTTTAATGAGTTCTGCTCAAGTTCCGCCTCAGTTCCGCCAGCTCCGCTTCACCTCCACCCAGCTCCGCTCCACTTCCACTAACTTCCACACAATCCCCGCCACTTTGAATGAGTTCCGCTCGAGTTCACATATTACAAATAGCACATTTACTAAAAACTAGTGTCTGCGCCAAATCTTGTGATTAGGTTTCCAAGCTATTTTGGTGTGCATCGGGGGTCTGATACTCAAATAGAAAAGAAAATCGAGAATATGAAGCTTGAAAATATTACTTTCTCTGTCTTTTTACTGAGCACATCTCAAGGTCATTTGGTCTCACCCTCGCAGCAAAATTGAATTTTGCTCACTGTTATTGAGCACCAAAGAACCCTTGTTCGAGCTGCTGAGGTGAAAAATATATAACTTCATTATAAAACACGAATCACACTCACTTGATATTATATGACCATAAAAATTTGAACAAGTAAACATCGCTTGAAAGAATCGCCGCTAATTTAATCTAAATCTTTTAGCACGAATATAATTATTTTTCATTGTCACACTACTAATTACTCGCACAAAAACGCCAATAACACTGATATCCAATATGGATTTTTGTGTATAAGTACATTCACAATGCTGCACACTTAACGGTTGCACTTTAATTCATGGAAACATAAAAACCATAACTTAAAACATAAATATTAAAAGTAATAATTTTTTTTAATATACGCAAAAGGTATTTTACACATTTTATCATGCATCACGTATTTCTGTTGGCTGAGTAGTGCGTTGTTCAATTTCATATCTTTAGTTTGTGGAATAGGAATGTTAGCTTGCTTGAATATTTCACATCGCTTAGGTAACGTTTTTTTTCGTTGTGGTCATAGGATCTGTCATTTAGAAACCGAATTTATGATGACTATTGTCTTTCCAGGCGGCTCGCAACCGCACGTGTTTGGAGATTTCGGATGCGCGTCCGTCGAACATGACAAAAAACGTTTTTTTTGTCCCTCTTTCCTGGAGAAAGTCTCGATGGTTGTGTTAATTGCACATTGTATTTCTCTTTAAGTTTGCAGCTTTTGTCAGTATTTTTTTTTGTTTTGTTAGTCATTATATTGTAACTGTTCTGTATGGATCCCTGCCTTCGGCGGCTCGATTTAGAACTTGTGCATGTGGCGATTATAACTCCTCCGCATGTAACCCTTTGGACGGCAGCTTGTTGTGTTTTCTGCGAACTGCGAAGGAGTTGCCATAACAATGCTTGCGTGGAAATGCTCTCATCTAACATCTCCAGACCCTTCAACTAGCTAATAGTTTATGTTTATTTTAGTTAGTTAAATTATGGGGTGGTTTTAGATATGATATTTGCACTTCAAAGTTGCGCACGTTTATTTTGTGATAGCAAAATTTCGTTGCTCTAAGATAAGTTTTGGGCATTGGTTTGACCGTGCGCGCGTGTATATATTCCACACGTCCAGTCATCCACGGAGTTTCCCTTATTTCCCTTGTGGCCAAGCTAAATTCAGTTTACTATAAATAGTACCTACATACCGATTAGGTATCATGGAAAAAATTTAGAAGACTACTTAGTTGGATACCGAAGCTACTGGTTTTTAGCCAAAGTCAGGCTCTGGTTTTTACGGAGCACTCTCTGGACCTTGCTTAATCTTTTTTTTTTATTTACTTAAAAAAGTACCTAGACGAGTCTGGCCCCAATAGCAAAGGCCTAGTATAAGTAGTAAACTATGGAAAGGTCTCACCCGCGTCGATGTGCAGTAATGTATGACGTTATCTTTATCCTCTCAGGTTACTGCAGTCAAGCGTGAAAGAGTCGAGCGGAGCCTGTCGCGCACTCACTTAAATTCACTCGCGGGTGCATGTATAATAATATTAATAATATAAGGGCGCGTCACAGTGTACTGCTTAATGGATCTGGATTATATTATTTTTAGCGAAATTAGGAAAACGAAAACATATAGACCACGCATACTTAAAACCGACTTTCTCTAAAGCTGCCTCGGCGCGGGCGGGCAGTTGCGTTGCGCTAACACGTGGTAAGAACCGTCTATTGTTCAACTTGGAATTTTTATGAATGCAATAGAGGACGAAGGGACGACCGCCCCGGCCAGTGTCCCAAACGAAACTCGGATCCAGTCGTATAATATATGAAAGAAAATTTAGTTTAGATCCAGTTACTAGTACTGACTTTTATAGTATGTAGTTCGACATAGTTGTGGGTCCCCAAAACTGCCTGCAATTAGTCTTGAAGGGGACAGTCTTTCGAGTAATGACGTCATCATACACACGTGGAGTATCAAATGAAAGCCCATTAAATATAAATCAAGAATTTTAGTGTTTTTTCAAGAATTTTAAAATTAACGTGGTCGCAAACGCTTGACCACACTACATATAAAAAAATCAGCCATCTCTGATCTGATGTATGTAAGGCAAAAAGTACCTACCATTGCAATGTATCATAGGTAATTTTTACTACATAGTTATGAACAATATGAATTTGCTCCTCAATTTTCTACACTTGTGGCATAATAGTACATTATGATACAAGTGTGCTAAGTTGATCATTACATACGAAGTGATATTGTGCGCACGAACGCACGTGAGTGCGCATAAGGAAGCTGAGCTATGTAATGATCAAGCACACGTGTTTCATACGACGTTTTTCAACACACTTGCGAGGAAAAAACAGAATAGTGTAATTAATAACTTTTGATAAATACATTGTCAGAATGTTTACAGGATAGATGTTCTTACGAACCTAAGATAATTAAATTTAACTAACCTTTTTGTGATGTTATTGACTATCTGGAACTCTTTTTCAATTAATTTCATAAAATTAAAGACTTCACATTTATTGTGCAATGAATTATACACAAGTAAGTAGTATTTTTATCTGATCACTACATTTTTATAATAACATTTTACTAGTACTTATGTATCACAATTTGAAATACATCCAGAGGTAAAATAACGCTAAAATTGTCTTCTTATTCAATTAAAACATAATTTGTTTAAATTAATAAAACACAACGAGAAATATTTAACAAATAAACAACGATTTGAGGTTAACTTTTACATGGCGCGCAATTTTCTTTTTTGGCTGTGCGTGCAGCTTGAGGCAAAGGCGCGGACCTATCTAACAAACAGCCAATATTAAAACAGACAATTCGTGTTTATAACGTAATTTATTGTGTATTACGAGTAATATAATAAGTTGAAATGATTCTTGTTCACAATCAGGATTGTGTAATTTGTATTCTATCGTAAATGTGTATAGTTTTAATATATTTATTTTTTTTGACTTTTTTAGTATGCAAACTCCTAAAGAGTTAAAAAAGTAAAGGTACATACCCGACTAAATTACAACTATTCGTCTGCGTACATTTAACTTGGTACTATTTTTTTTATAGAGTACAAACGTCACTTGATCGGATTATTAAATTATTGCACTAGTTCGATAATTATTGTGAAATGCACGCGTGTTTAATATCTAGGATTATGAGCCTAAAAGCGGTGGAATAAGAACCTCGATACGAGCAGGTGTATTGAAAACAACTATTAATAAGGTAGAATCATGAAGTTGCCAGTTTTGGTCAATGCAACCTCTTATTTTTTGGCACTTGTTAATAAATAGTGTCTTAAGTACCGCGTAAACCACTTAAACCAGTGTGCATTTAAACCATCCCGTGAACTCATTTGCACGTCTTACTTGTATTAGTCGATTTTCACCTTATAACATAAAACTTGGCTGAATAACAAAAGCTCCAGGTTTAAGATAGGCTACCATTTTTTGTTATTACCAGTTTGATTAAAACTTTCGAATGGCATACGTTTCAATTTGCTACTCGATGAGTTAGATTTTATAATGACGGATTTGCTAACTGTATTAAATGCTCCAAGTTTAGCTCAGGCTACGAAGTAGGTAATAAAATACATAACTTTTCACCGTGCATTTTTACTCCTACATAAGCCGAATTCTGCTACTCGATGAGGTATGGTTGCGTACGGCCTGCTATTGATCTATTAATTACGTAGTAAAATTGTGGATCATGGTTGCAGTACTAGACTATATAGGTGGGTGGTTTTACGGTATGTATAATAAGCGGTGGGATATGGCACAGGAAGAAGAAAATAATAAGCGGTAACATGTAATATGAAGTATAATTTACAAACATGTGGGTACTAAAATTTTACCAACATAATATAATATTATGAAGGTCTAAAGTAAATATTTTTTCAACTCACTGGCTCGGAAAGCTCTTTTTTATTCTTTAAAAACAGATAGCAAAACTGCATTTTATTCACAAGAGTGCAAAGAATATTTTAAATTCGAACGTGATATTAGTCACATCTGATTAAATTGTCTGATCAAATCAGGTGCTGTGGACGCAAAAATTATTTTATATTTAATTGTATTCAATTAAAAACATTTAGTGTAAACAATTTTGTTTCATGATTTTACTATAAAACGCTTTAAATCTTTCAAGAAATATTATTTTGATGGATCCATTTTAATTGATGAAATACCTGTCTCAGAATTCGAAAATTATGCATTGTTTTTGTTTTATCTGTGACATGTAACTTTTTAATTTTAAAAAGTTAGTTTTGTTTACTTATATTTTTAAGTTTCTGATTACGTTTTTTATTATTTGTTAATGTAATATCTGCCATCACCTTTCAATAAATGTATTAAATCTACGCAAAGACCAGCTGATATTTATGTAGGTACTTAAGACAGGTGTAATACATTTTTCGTGATATATGTGACTTTGAGGTTATGTAGAGTTTTATATCGAATTATCATTTCAAGTTCTTTCTTTCAGTGTAAAATCGATTAATTGAAGCGAAAACTAGTGCTAAATGAAGTCCAAGATCGTTTGTTGCATAGGAGCAAGTGCTGCATATTGTCACAAAGCAAGAAAACACTACAATTTAACAGGTTTAAGCACCAAGCACCCCGCTACCTACAACCATTGATGTATTATGTATTCTACTAGATGAGCTATCTAGAACAAATTTTGTGCGCCATGTTTGGCGGTTGACAGCTGTCACTGAATCAAAGAGTAGCTTTAACAAAACTGACGTAACACTGTTTTGACATAATTCATATTCTGCCTAAACAAATTTTGTAAGGAAACCTAAGTAACTAAATAATTGTTTTATTTGTATCTAATGTTTATTTTGCTCCTTATCCTAGAGTTTAAGGAACGAATGGAGAAAAATAGTATTTTTGCCGACAAGCGCTTTTCAATACGAACTTTGAGGGTTAACAATGATCCTTCATATTTACTTAAAATGACATTGATTTCCTCGCACGGATGAAAAAAAGACATTGTGTAAGTAGGTGTGTACATGGATGATATTTAGACATTTAAGTTTTAAATTAAAATCATAAAAATCTTTGCTATGTATTTTACTCGCATTAACAATTGTTGTGATATAAAATATGTTTAATGAACTAAATATTACCTACCGTACTTATTTAAAATAGTATATGTTTATTACGTAAATATGTTTATGCTGAGTACTATTAAACAAATAATGTAGGTAAATCAAGTGTAGGCACATATGTTGTTACTTCTGCGACATTAATCTGTGCGCCAAGGAATATGGCGTCGCATCGCCAACATTAATATTTTAAATTAGTGTAACACCAATCTTTGCCCTTACTTACCTATGAAATGTAATTCCATGGCTTTTATTACTATTTTTAGAATTATTTTTAGGGTTCCGTAGTCAACTAGGAACCCTTATAGTATCGCCATGTCTGCCCGTCCGTCCGTCCGTCCGCGGATAATTTCAGTGACCGTTAGCACTAGAAAGCTGAAATTTGGTACTAATATGTATATCAATCACGCCGACAAAGTGGTAAAATAAAAAGTGGATAAAAATGTTTTATTAGGGTACCTCCCCTATACGTAAAGTGGGGAGTGATTATTTTTTCATTTCAACCCTAACTTGTGATATATTGTTGGATAGGTATTTAAAAATGAATAGGGGTTTACTGAAATCATTTTTTGATAATGTAAATATTTTCGGAAATAATCGCTCCAGAAGTAAAAAAAAATGTGTCCCTCTCCCTCTAATTTTTGAACCATAAGTTTTTAAAATATGTAAAAAATCTCAAAAGTAGAACTTAATAAAAACTTTCTAGAAAAAATATTTTGAACTTGATAGGTTAGTTTTTGAAAAATAATTACAAAATAATTTCTGAACTAAGTTTGTAATTTAACCGTATAAGCAGCAGTTAATTGTACCTGTATTTTCTACAAAATCACAATGAAATTACATGCTTTCAAATAAAGTAAAAACGGTGAAAATCGGTTCACGAAATAAAGAATTATCCCATAAAAATCATCTTCCATACTTTAAGCTCGCGCGCAATAGTTTACTTAATTTGCCGATAGATGTCGCTGTACGTGGAACGCTCATATCATATCCTACATGGCGGTGTTAGTTTAACTCTTAAGGCGCTAGGCGCTAATTGTGGCCAAAAACTGTTACATTCTAAGGGATATATCTCAATAACGGGTCATTCAAAAATTTTGAAAAAAATATATGTTAAATAACATTTCATGAACAACATTGTCAACGTTTGAATAACTCGTGTAACGTATAGTTTATCCGTTATTTAAATGTAACGAAATGTTGTTTTACGGTTAATTTTGCTTATATCTACTGAACGGCTCATTCGATTTAAAATATTGTTGAACTAAAAAATGTGTACTACAAAACACTACAAACTCAACTTAGGATATTTAAATTGATTAAATCTTCTTAAACAACTTGATCATAATTCCACATTTCGTGCGTTGGTAGCTCGAAAACGGCGTTGCTGGTAGTCCTGAGCTAGCTTTGAGACGAGGAGGCTGTGTCGCTCGTCGCTCCGTGCTTCCCTTGTACTACAAATACTTGTGCTTGGCCCGTGAGCAATAATATCGGACTTACTGTGCCTAAAGACTTAATAACTGCAGAGGGTTCATGCGGTGCGGGCATAACGTGTCTTGTCGGAATCAATAGCGCATAGACGTTTTATCTTTTAAGATAATATACCCGTATGTGTGTTCATGTATTTACGTTCTTATAAAAAGTGTATTTTATTTAGATGACCTATATTACAAATTAAATAAAGAAATGAAATAAAAATGGAGAAAAAACAGAACTCATGCATCTTATAATGCCCTGAAAACAAATGTAGTCTTGTAAGTACACTACAATTATTATGTATTAGTACTTATTCTGATGAGTCACGCAAAACAGGCGTTAGTTGTCGAGTTGCGGAAACCTGCTATTGCTACAATACAATGGACTAATAAGTAATTTTCGGAGTTATTATTTACGAAAATATGCGTTTTATCCAAATTTTGGAAGACCTGTCCAATAATACCACACACTATCGTGTATCGTATTAATCGCGTGGGTTGGAGCGAAAAAAAATCACCTCCACTTCATTTTATTTTTCTGATTTGATTTACCATATTGTCGGCGTGATCAAAACACATACAAATTTCAGTGTACTAACTATCACTGAGCGAAGCCTGATCGAGATTCTAATTAAAAATTGCTGATAAGAGTTTAATGTAAGTAAGAATAAAGGAAAAAAAGCTTTACTATCTCGCTGAAATACAAATTTATATTAATTATCAACACAAGTAAATAAATAAATTACTACTAACGGTTAATACTACATATCAAATATCTTTAAAAGACCGGCCAAGAGTGTATCGGACCACGCATAATGTAGGGTTCCATAGTAGTTTCTCGGAGATAACTCAAAAATGGCTCAACCGATAATATGTGAAATAGTTTTCATATAAATAAGTACTAAATCTCCTTTATTTTTTTCATATTTTTTGGACTTATGGATTAAAAGTTAGTTGGGGGGGGGGGGGGTCTATTATTTAGATTATCGAAGCGATTATTTCTAAAAATATTGACTCAATAAAAAAGGTTTTAAAAATCCTCTATATATACTTAAGATATTTTTAAACCCGTATCGATAGATGTGTGCGAACCCGTATCGTAAGTGTAGAAATATTTCATTAATTTTTACCTAACATATATGCATGTTTTTACTGATTATTTTCATTTAGTTACCTACTAACAATAGATATAAGTCACATATTTATTGTAAACAATTACTTTATTGTTAAGTACCTATGTGAGTGAGCGCGATGCGCCAACAAACTGGTCACTCCAGTTTGGCGCAATATTGTAACTCCTGAAACCTGTAATTGTTTTACATGAATAAATAATTTAATAAATAATAAATGTACACAATGTTCGTATTTGCAAAAAAAAATTGTTTTGACATTTAGTTCGGCATATATTGTATGGAGTGCCTCCCCTTAAAGTTTTTTTTTTCAGCAATTTAGCTAAAAACTAAGTAGCGGCACAAGACACACCTATGGATAAAATTTCATCAATATATATTTTACTAGCTTTTGCCCGCGGCTTCGCTCGCGTAAAATTCGGGGTAATAAACCATACAAACTTCCACCCCCCATTTTAGGGAAGTGGGAGGTTAGAAAGAGACAAAAAGTAGCCTATGTCACTCTCCATCCCTTCAAATATCTACATTTAAAAAATCACGTCAATTTGTTGCCCCGTTTTGCCGTGAAAGACGGACAAACAAACAAACACATACACTTTCCCATAATATTAGTATGGATAATAAAATGGTTGTGACATACGGATGGACTGACGGAAAAACGGACATGTTTCAAGAAACTTTTTTAGTTTTGTAAATTTTTCGTAATCATATAAGTGACTTTTACGGTTGATATTCAAAATCGCTACAAAAAAATAACCATCTATTAAACTCACTTGCGCAGCAAAAAAACTAAATTCACATGAAAACATCGCTTTGATGTACATTCAGTTTTTTTTCTGATATGTAGAATATTTTTACCAATATTTTGCCGCTGACTGTACTTCAAATTCAAAATCTAGGTTTTGTTTTATTACATAAAAATCTACTAATTGAGATCGTTATTACTTATCTTATTTAATAGGTAAGTAGCATTCCTAAAAATATCACCATTGCAGTACTTAATCACAGTATTCAAATCAAAAAATATCCGCAAAAGGATTATAATTATTATAAAGCTGCCCGTGCGCCTCTGTGTAAAGTCATATTCTTTGAACATCGTTCCGGTGCAGTGTGGCGGATTTACGTACGATCGCAATGAGAGGGTAAAGCGGGTAGCGCGGGTACACAGCGCCCAAACGCTCAAGGACACTCTGGCGACAACCGTCTTAAGTGGGAACACTTACTGCGACGGACGGAAAACTACGGAACCCTACACTGAGCGTGGCCCGACACGCTCTTGGCCGGTTTTTTACCGTTTGTTATCATGCAAAAAGCCTTTACGTTTAGTATTTGATTTTTAAAAATGTTTGACACTTGCGTGTCATCATGTCAGTAGTCCAAGAGCCAATGTCAGACTTGTAGTGATTTTCACTAAAACTCATGGTACAAATAATTTCTGCGTGCGTGCGTTTATTGATTATTAAATTATACAATTCGTACATTAGATTAAGTAAGTGCCTACCTAAAATAGTCGTCAAATGAAATGATAAAAAGAAATCATAATAAATAAGTAGGTGTATACTGAGTGATATAATATATGTAAATTAACATGACTCTCTTATTCATACAGATAATGAAGCTAATCCTGTTCCATTGTAAACGGGGCTGTCACTTGACAAGTCTTTTGTGCATCAGACGCATATTGTCCTAAACTCGTAAAATGTCCTAAACGCAAAATACCCCAAACGCAAAATGGCATAATCGTGTTATGACCTAAACGCATAATTACTTAAACGCAAAATGACTTAAACGCATGTGGTCCTAAATGTCCTAAACGCATAATACCCTAATCGCTTAAGGCCCTACTTTGAAAAATAACGCGATCTTTAAATCGTGATAATGGGCAAGCATGGGAATCTACTGGACAAATGATTTTTGTCCAAATAAATGTTTATACAAAAAAATGTTTGTAAAAAGTATTACTTGGACAAAAAATGTTTACTCAACTCTCATTTTGTCAGATAAATCACTAGACATAGTAGTTTATGTAACTGTTACGTAATAAGGCCTAATTACGTACAGTTGCATACACTGCTTTATCTACACTCATATTATTTATCCTAAATGCCGTGTTCGGAAACCATAGAATGACCTGTATTGCACTGCCATGGCCAACTCTTGTGTGCCGGCGGCCGCGCGGGCGCGTGTCGGCGGCCGCGCGGGCGCGTGCAGGTGTACATTATGTTATCAAAACTCATAACTAAACATCGGTATCAACGTTCAAATTTCATGGCAAAGTACGGTTTGCAGAAAAACAAATACAAACAAATACATCTAGTATAATGAAAAAAAAATTATGGACTAAAAGAAAGACGCTGTATTTTATACAATCGTGACATAATGAAGAGCTTTTCAGTCGAGTACCGTGTTTAGGCCAAGAAGTTTTCTGAGTAAGGTACGAGTACTAGGTACTAAGTAAGATACGAGATTGAAAAGCTTTAATTATGTCACTATTTTATACATTACTTTTCCACGGGTATTCAAAATAGGCAAGCTGTAAAAATTGAGTTCGACGAATGAGTTAGAACTTGCTGCCTCTATATGATTGAGTAACTTCAATCTCCCGGTGGATTGTGCTGTGCCGGCGCCGCCCCCCCTGACGCCGTAAGACAGTTGGTTAATAATTTCTATGGTGTTATTATCAGGGTTTTCTTTTATTATTAATTAATTTTATATAAAGTTGTCTGCCCTTTTGGTGTAATTTAAATTATTATTTTTCAACCAATGAATAGTGTTTATTGTACCTACAGGGCTCAGTTTTGGCTCTAAAAACAATTATACATCCTTAGCAATTGTACTAAAGTGTGTATCCACGAATAATAACTCAACATTTAACTTGCGGATGCGGATTTTTTTTTCACTTTAGCTATTGCACTTGCTTCACGGGGATTTAAAGCGTCGATGATAAAATTGATTTGAGCATAATGTTTGTTATAAGTGGCAGCATTTGCCTCATGTGCCCCATCTATTTAACACGGGCGGAAGATAAATACTTTCTCTCTCCAAATAATTTTGTGCTTGAAGGTCTGAAGGACAATCAAGCTGCTTATGACAAAGATTTCGAAGTATTTCTGCGACTCGATTAAAGTATAAGTTAGCTGCAGCATAATTAAATTTAAAAGAAAATGAACGTTATTATTAATTAAATATTCGAAAGTATTTATTTTTTGCTATCCCTACTGGGTGCCATGAAAATAGAACGTTGATACCGATGTTTACTCATAACACATCAATATTTGAGCATGTAAAGTTAAAATTACGTTACTGCCACAGATAAAAAGCTTATCATAGTAAAATCGGTTGTGGTAATGCTAGCCATTGCCTACCGTTTTCGAACACGTTTTAGAGAACTTACAATGTGAGTGTAGATAAAATGATTTATATCCAAACCAATGTTTAGTCAAATATTTGGCTTGGACAAAACAATATTTAGGTAGATACTCAACTTTTATTTTATCAAATAAATTACTGGACAAATTATTTAAATCCAAAACAATGTTTAGTCAAATAAGGGTTAGTCAAATGTGTTACTTGGTCAAAAAATGTTTAGGTAGGTAATTATCTTTTATTTTGTCAAATAAATGACAGTAATAAACACTATCCAAACCAATATTCACAAAAAATTTTGTTCCTTAAGGGTAAAGGAAAAGTACCGCCACAGAATAGTAGGTTAAGTTAGGTTACCGATGTAGGTTTGTTAGTTACCTAATGTTCCTCAGAGCGAAAATAGAAGGCAAGCGAAGCGGGAATTTGGCGACATCCTGGCGGGTCCTAGCAATTCCTACCATAAGTACATGTATATAAATATGTCACTGCTTTTACAGATGTGCGAGTAAGTTTGTTAGTTACTTTGTGTCCCTCAGAGCGGAACGAGCGAAGCGAGGCTTCGTCGACATCTTGGCGGGTCCTTAATATAAGCATTACATAAGCAGACAAAAACGTCCCTGCCGTTACCGATGTCGGTTCGTAAGTTACCTTGTGTCCCTCAGAGCGGAAATAGAAACTTCTGCCAGAAAAGTAGGTTAGGTTAGGTTAGAACCGCGACCCCCACGGAAACGAATCTCTGACAGAAAAGTAGGTTAGGTTAGAACTGTTTCCATGGGGGGTCCCATGGAAACGAACTTCTGTCAGAGAAGTAGGTTAGGTTAGATTTGCTGAACGATGATTTGGCAAAGATTAGTTTGCTGAATGATGAATTGGCATATGCAATTTTATGAAATAAAAATTCACCAAATGGGTAATTTTCTAAAAAAATATTTGCTGAATGTTAGGTTTGCCATGACTTGTTTTGTGTTTCGTATATTTTGGCAACTAATGCATTCGGACATGGGTATGTCCTTAAACTACGTCCAAAAGAGAGGTATCGGTACTGCGAATGTCATCTCGCTCAAATGTGGAGCAATGCCCGACTAGGAAAGTACCTTACAGAAAACCACAGCCAAGTAGCACTAGACCCTACTCATAGTGTTGTGTTCCTGCCAGTGAGTAAGGTTGCCAAAGAGCTTAAAGAGGACCCAGTGTGTTGGCGATGAGGGACCCTCTTGTTCCTTTAGCCGTCAATACAGTGAATCCACCTTTTTGTAAAGGGTCGGCAACGCGCATGTGACACCTCTGGAGTTGCAGGCGTCCATAGGCTATGGTAGCTGCTTACCATCAGACGGGCCGTATGCCACCATCGTGGTATTAAAAAAATCTGTTATTTAAAAATTAGTGTCCGCAATCCAAAGATATGATCATATAATTATTATGACCATTTCTCTAATACTTTGACTAAGATACAGGGGACTCAAAACCTAGGGTACTTTCCATATACCTAAAATCATTAAATTTGACAAGAAGGTAGGTCTTACAACACAAATAAAGAAAAAAGTCCGAAAATCGATAATTTTTTGAACCATCTTTAATTTTTTTTTAAATAGAACTTACAATTCCTATAGGGTATGTAGCCTCCAGAGTCTACCCTGACGTCAGTCAAATCAGCGACAACGCCGTTTTACTATTTATTTGATGCGGATTAAGAGCATTCGCTGGTTCGGGACTCAATTCCTCCCACTGTCGAACGGGACTCTTAATAACAACTCTCACTACACTTTGGATTCTTCGAAAATATTGGCAGTAAACCCGGAGCTAATTTGGCATACCTTTCCTGTCACCGATAGAAAAAATGCTCACATTTCTGAAATTTAGGCAAACCGGTGGAAATCTGGCTCTATGGACGCTAATATCGACAGTGTGTCCGTCTGTTACCTCTGCACGGTATTAGAGCATTGTGCGTTTAGGGCGTATTGCGTTTTAGGGCATTTTGCGTTTAGGGCGTTTTGCGTTTTAGGGCATTTTGCGTTAAGGGCAATTTGCGTTTAGGGCATCTTACGTTTAGGACATTTTGCGTTTAGGACATTTTACGTTAACGACATTTTACGTTCGTAAAATAGGTCATTATGCGTCTAATGCAAATTTTAATCCGGAGATATAAATTTTTATAGAGATTATGTCTGATTTTTACGGAAGTAGGTATGCCACAGCCGTAACGTATTCCTTTAAAAATATGTCGGTCAGTTCCTAATATTGTTTCTGGGCAACCAATTTTCAATAAATTAAGGATGTTTATTTGAAGTATTACTAAGTAAGGACTTCGGGACCTTTCAATATCGTCCGGAATTTAATAATGTTGTTTCTGCTTCCTTGTTCCTCCGTTTATTCAGACATCCGTAAAGACCTTCTTTTATACGGATTAGATCGAGATTTAGGTTTCGAAGCCATTATGTATTGATTTTGACCGCAAAATCTTCTGTCATTTTTATGTTGTTATTTTAATTTCTTCGCACCTTCTTTTTCATTGTAAAGTCATAAATGTATCAGAATTATCAATTATTTTATTATTCAATGCAGAATTACAATTTTCGAAATGACGTACAAAAGCGCGCGACAGGCGTCCAAAAAATACTAAGTTTTGTTTGATGTACATTGCTGCTTTTCTATGGAGCAATGCTGCTGTTCGATTCGCTTAGTGTTGCTATATTTTTGTTTGATGTACATTGCTACTGCGTTCGTTGGCTGGCCAGACAAAATTTTCCTCGCTTTAGTGAGGTGAAAAGATTTGTGTTACACACGGCTGCAAAGTAATTTTTACGTCTCGTGTGTTGCAACACTTGCTACGCTCAGGATTCTATTTTAGAAACTACTCGCTTCGCTCAGAATTCTATTTTCGAACCACTCGCTTCGCTCGCGGTTAAACCATAGAATCCATTCGCTACCTCGCAGTTCAACCCTAGAATCCATTCGCTAGCTCGTGCTTCAATTCCACACTCGCGGTTAAAATACAACTTTGCACCCTTGTATAACAAATAACTAATTAACTGTACTGGTTTTCCTGTGGGAAACCGCCGCCTCCATTGGTGACTGGCGAAGAGAGGCTCACAGCGCGCATCGGTGAGCGTCAGGTGTCTAGATGACATAATAAATGACGGCAACCAAATACTATTTTTACCTTTGATAAATATAAAGGCAATAGATATGGTACCTGGCGCACGGTCGTGTGCCATCAAATATAGGTTCCGGCGCCTATATTGAATCAGTCGTGTCATGGCCGCCGAAGAGCGTGCTTTCAAGAATAACGACTAAAATACCCGTAAATCATACCAAACTGTGCCTTTTTTGAATGCTTTAATAGCTCAAAACATAAAAAAAAAGCTCACGGAATAACTTTTCATTCGTAAGTACTGTTTTAAATACGCAAACATAATTTTTTACCAAAATTTATCAACAACATTTTTGTTATTGAGAAAGCGAGACAGCTAAATAGGCAGCCAGGAACAAATTTTATTGGTTGGTCATCGCGTCCCAGGCGATAACTTGTCAAGTGGTTAAGGGTGATGTTTAATGAAGCCTCGTGAAGGTCAGCTGCCTCTCCGTTGGTGGGTTGAGGAACGGCAGCGATTTAATCAATTTAAAAAAAATGGTCATCACGTCCCGATTGAAACTTTCGCGGATATAAATAATGGCTCCAAAAATCCTTCTAACTTTGAATATGGGAAAATTCAAGAGCGTGAGTCCTAATAATTATTTTCAATGAAAACTATATTGAAAAACTTTTGAGCGGTTTTTGAGTTATTTCAAAAAGTTGTATATTCATAGTAAAAGGACGTAAAATATCCTATAAAAAATACATTTTGATTGGGTGTATTGTGACGGCAACTACGGAACCCTACATTCAGCAAATATTACAATTCAAAAATTGTCATGCAACAGGCTCTAGTTTAGAAGTATAAATAAATAAAAATGACATAACCATAGCAATTCTATACATAAATAATTTGTACATACGTTTAGCTTGGTAACGGTTTCAAGCACTAGGAGAACAGAATGAAATAAAAATGCATTTTTATCAGCATATTATTTGCTAACGCTACCCAAAGGGGCATGACACTCGGACATACGTGTTTCACGCGTGGGTACTGCCTATTTAGCTGTCTCGCTTACTCAATAACAAAAATGTTTTTGATAAATTTTGATAAAAAATTATGTTTGCCTATTTAAAACAGTACTTACGAATGAAAAGTTATTCCGTGAGATTTGTTTTTATGTTTTGAGCTATTAAAGCATTCAAAAAAGGCACAGTTTGGCATGATTTACGGGTATTTTAGTCGTTATTCTTGAAAGCACGCTCTTCGGCGGCCATGACACGACTGATTCAATATAGGCGCCGGAACCTATATTTGATGGCACACGATCGTGCGCCTGGTACCATATCTATTCCCTTTATATTTATCAAAGGTAAATTCCATACACGTTGACGCCAAACCAAAAAGAGTAAAAGTAGGATTTAGAATTTTATATATATATTTATTATTATCATGGATCTAACTATTACTTTTCTATCAACCTAGACTTTGGCGTTAACAAGTTGGTGGTGAACATTATAATTTCCAAGTCCTACCTGAACGTCCAGTAACCGCATGGTGGTCTTTTATCTGCTTCGCTACTTTCCTCTGGTGCCTGGAGATTATTTCCACCGCCTGTTGATAGATTGTTAAATAAGCACTGAGTATAGACAAGGCTAACTCCAGAATTTAGCTGCACTATAATACTACAATGAATCTGATATACATAGCACTTGGGATCCCATTTACATGTATTCGTCATTAGTATGCAAATATTTTTACTGTGACTGTTATATCTTAACCTGGTCTAATACTTAGCTCAAGTGAATCAGCCTTTCAGGATCCAGGGATCACGTTCAAGGCACTTTGTCCACTTGCACAAACTTGTCCTTTCAATCACCATTTTCTTTTTGCTAGTCTAACCGATGGCGCCAATGTATCTGTCATCTCAATGTTACCAGCTACAAATTTATAAGGTTTAGATCACACGACTTACCACAGGTTCGCGATGTTCCGCGACACTCCCGACATCAAAAGAAGCTTATAGAAGAGCTGCTAAGTGGCGTGTCCACTCAGCAATCTTCTCTCGGGCTCGTTGAGCTGCAATCCGCTCTGGTCTCGTCTCAGCAGGTAAGTCACTCAGTTCCATTTCATGTGGAGTATCTTCCGACTCTTGTTGAACAGTTTCCTCTTGCCTATCAGTAACTTCAGACTCTTCCGAAGACAATTTTGTGTCCTGAACTGCCTCAGCTTGTTTTTGACTATGTACTTCATTTGGTACCTCCATGTTATCTTGCATCTCGGTTTGACAGTTTTCCAGTTCAAGTCTATTTTCAGGTGGTATCTTATTTAAACTTATGTTAGGATGATCTGCAGGTAAAGTAAGTTCCATTCGTTCGACTACTGGAATCTCTGCTCCTGAAGATCCTCCACTGCAGTCGGTTTCCAGTGGATATAGGTGGCCAATAGATCTGGTAAGCTCCATGTCACCGACCTTCACCTTTGCTACTCTACAATGTCCATCTTGACTCTTGATCAAGGTTGTTATCTTCCCCTCTTTCCAGTTTATTCTTTTCTTAGAGTCGTCATAAATCTGAACCATATCCCCTATTTGTGGTGATTTATCAGAAGTAGATCTAGGCTGTTTAATGGAATATCTGTGCTTTTCTCTAAGACTTGTTAGGTATTGCCTTATAAACATATCCTTAAACTCCCTTAGAATCATGGTACCTCTTTTCCAGCTCGCAATGAGGTCTACTTTGGTGGCAGTGATTTTGCCCATGTTGTCTATCTCCATTGGTTCAAGAACCATGCAATTACCTAGTCTCAAGAAGTCCACTGGTCTCAGGACACGGTCCAAATCTGCGCCAACGTACGTCAGAGGTCTTGTGTTAATAACTCCCTGGATTTCTTTAATCACTGTAAGTATCTGGTTATCGTTCAGTAAGTGTTTATCCAATGTACGCTTCATACAATGCTTCGCCAGGGCTACGAGCCGTTCATAGACTCCCCCGTGCCATGGAGCTAGTTGCGGGATAAACTTCCACTTAATGCTGTTTTTTACGCAATACGAGCTCGTCAAAAGTTCTGATGTCAGCTTGAATTGAGGGGCATTGTCCGACAGTATCATCTCTGGCTTTCCTCTGGAGGCTATGAAACGTCTCAACGCAAGGAGACATTCTTCAGCAGTTAAGTCCTTCACAATCTCCATGTGAACAGCTCTCACGGCAAGACAGGTAAATAAACATGCCCACCGTTTCTCCTTTCCTAGCTTTGTTTCAACCAATACTGGACCGAAATAATCAAGCCCTGTGTAGGTATAAGGATCACTGTAATTCGCTCGCTCCACTGGTAAAGCTGGTGTAGGAGGACGCCGATAGGGTCCTCCACCCTGTTTAATACATTGATTGCAGGTTTTAAGTACCCTCTGTACTTGTGTCCTACCCTGAAGTATCCAGTATTATTCACGGATGATATTTAAGGTATGTGAAACTCCCACATGGTAGTTTTCTTCGTGAGTCTCTTGGATAACCTTATCTGTGAAATTAGATTTGGGCGGTAAGAGGATTGGGTGTTTCATATCATAAGACCAAGGAGTATTTGACAGTCGTCCGCGACTTCTTAGTAATCCATCTACATCCAGATACAGACCTAAGTTTCGGGTCAAATGAGTTTCCTTTCCACTCACTTTTTCTGGGAAATGTTCCTTTTGCAGGTTTATAATTTCTGTCAAATGTGTCTTATCTTCACTAATATCAGTCACCTGGATAGCATGTTCCTGTTCTTGACCTGTATGGCCATCAAGATCCATATCGGGTTGAACATCAGGTATGCCCTTCTCACAATCTTCCACTAACATCTCTGGATCATCGATAATGTCCAGGCCCTCCCCAGCAACAAGAAAGGCTTGTTGATCTTCAGATTTTGTACTACTTGGCCAGTGCACTGGTTGCTTGGAAAGAAATTCAGGTCCATTGAACCATAATCCCTTTTTACTCTCCCACAACTCAGGCCGAGTAGCTAAATCAGCCGGGATTCTATTTGTATCTACATAGCGAAATTCGTAATCTTTGTTTTCCTTGATTTCGTTAACACGACGAGTAATAAACGGAGAAAGCAGTCTATTCGATTTAATCCAGCCGAGCACGACCAGACTATCCGTCCATAAATATTGTTTCTGTATGGGTAAGTCTATGTTTGCTTTGACATACTTCATCAGCCTGCTACCAATTAAATATGCTAACAGTTCCAGCCGGGGTATTTTCAAATCTTTTTGATCCTCTAAGGGTGTTATCCTGGCTTTTGACATAAGGAATGCTACCTTATTCTCTCTCTCTCCGACTATTCGTAGATATGTCACTGCAGCATATGCCTTCATAGAAGCATCTGTGAATGTATGAAATTCATATTTTACATTCAACTTTGGTGATCCATTTCCTACATGTCGTGGTATTTCAATATCTCTAATCAGTTTAAAGTTGTCTACTATTTTTGACCATTTGTGTATGAGCTCTGTTGACAAGTTTATATCCCATTTAATCTTCATCTCGCAGAGCTGTTGAAAGAATATTTTTGCAGGTAGGATAAGTGGTGAAACGAAACCACATGGGTCATATACCCTTGCTAATGTGCGTAAAACGTCCCTTTTAGTAGGCTTCTTTTCATTGCTATCTAGGGAGTTATCATTAAATTTCAGTTTCAAACTGTCCTTTTCCACATTCCACATAAGGCCAAGAACCTTTATTTGGTCTTTTTGTGGAGCTCTTAGTGGTTCAGGAATAGTTTCCAAAAATTGTTTATCATTTGACATCCATTCTCTTATATTCATGCCCAATTCTTTGAAGACTTTTCTGGTTTCTTCATATAACATGGTAGCTTTGTTATAGTCTTCAGCGCATGTCTTGAGGTTGTCAACGTAACATCTGTCAGCAATGCTCTTAAGAAGGTTTTCATCTTGTGATAAATGATGTCGTATTGTGGCTGTTAGGAGAAACGGGCTCGAAATTATCCCAAACGGTACTCTACAAAATCTGTAATGAAGAATATTGTCTTCAGTGGGTTCTTTAGACAGATCCTTCACCCAGAGGAATCTCGTGACATCTCTATCTTCATCTTGGAGGCCGACTTGAAGAAAGGCCTTTTCTATGTCAGCTGTTATTCCTACTTCTCCACATCTAAATTTTAGAAGTAGGGCGGTTAAGTCTTCTAGCATTGATGGTCCTCGATACATACATTCGTTTAGGCTCTTGTAATCTTTTATTTTAGCAGAAGCATCATATACAATACGCCCCCTTTTTCCTTCTTGTTTCACTATATGACCAGGTAAGTAGTGTATAGGCGGATTTACCTGGTATATTGGTACTGTTTGGGGTTCTACAACTTCAATGATATTGGCTTCAAGTTGTTCAGACAGTATCCGATCATATTCTGTTAACGTGGCACTATCAGATCTCCTCAGTAGGCCTTTCAATCTTCCATAAGCCAGATTGTAATTGGTTGGTATTTCTGGAGGGACCTGTATCCAAGGCCACTTTACTTCATACCGTCCTTCTGCATACTTGATGGTATCATTGAAGAATTTGACCGCTTCTTCTTCCCTAGTTGTCTTAGGAGAGTCCGTTATACCAATGCTTTCAAGTGCCCATAAGAACTTCATGTCGACATTTCTCAAAGGTAAGTCGGGTTCTGTAAAGTAAGGGCAACTAGGTCCGTGACATTGACAATATGTTACTATGGAAAGAGCATTGTCATAAATGTTCCCATCTGTACTTCCTGTTAACATCCAACCAAAATCCGTATCAATTAAATGTAAATTCTCTCCAATATGGCGACGTCTACCTCTAATCAACGAGAAATAATAGTCGTTTCCGATCAGTACATTAATTATATCTCCCAATGAATCATCATCAGCTGTGATATCTACAAATATCTTGTCCGGCAAGTTAAAAATCGGGATAGTATTAGTTATATGTGGGACTACATTTACTCTTATCTTCTTCCGTAAGCCACGTTTGGTTTCTAAGAAGATTTCCGCCGCAGGACTAATAATCTACTTAGGTTTATTTGAACCGAATGTGTATACCATAAGCAAGTCTTCATTATCTGGTTTAAAATTGATTGATTTAGCTAACTTAGTTGTTATGTAGCTCCTTTGACTTCCACAGTCTAGTAGGATGCGGCATGACTGTGGATTACCCTGTTCTGTCTTATTCCTTATTACTGCAGTTGCTGTCTGCAAGCAAGAATAAAAACATACTGAGCTAAAGTTGATTGTATTTTTATCAACAATTTTGATACTTAAAGTTGTATTCTCACCTGCAGCCACCGCCTGAGGTATAGCAGACTTCAACTGTTTTGAGCAAAGTGCTCGATTATGCCTTCCTTTACAGTGATGACATCTAAAACTCATTCTGCAATTTCTTAAAAAATGTCCATCCCTTAGGCATAGATAACATTTCTTGCCTAGTCTCTGCTTTCGCTCTTTTAGCGTTGCATATTTTGTGCATTCGTCACTGTAATGTGAATGGGTATGACAGAATCGGCATTCTATTCGAGGTTTCTTTACATATTCTGGTTGAGAGTTGTCTCCATTGAATGTACGTTTCCTTCCGAGGTCACGATGAGATTTCTTAGTATTATGGCTTTCACTATAGGTATTGTTAAATGGTCTACTCTTCCTTTTAGGAATGTTTTCTACAGCTTGCAAGTGTCCCTGTTGTACATCCTTCTGTATCTGTCGAACTTTGTTTAGCTTTGGAGACTTCTTCTTTGTCTGCAAGCAACTTTGAAAGCCGAGTCCTTATTTCTTTTGTGGAGTCATCTTTTATAACTCTTTTCAGCTCATATACAATTATTTCTGGAAATTTTTCAAAGATCAAAGTCCTGAAGAAACTGTGAGAGATATCTTCACCTAGGGCATTTAAGACTCGCAGATGGCGTTCTACTTCATTGAACACTCTACGACAATCTATGATAGCTTCACTAGCCGGTGTTATTTTACTGAGTGCGGCATAATGAGCATCCTTTATGAAGCTGTCTCTGCCATAACGCTCCCTTAATATTGTGACTGCTATGGCATAATTTGCATTTGTAGCTTGTAAGCCTTCCACTAAACTTCTAGTTTCGCCCTTTAAAGCCGCAGCCAAATACAGAAATTTATCTACATCTGATAAATCTCGTTGGTCAATCTGAGACCTGAACTGATCCCAAAAGGAGTGCCAGTTTAAGATGTCTCCATCAAATGTTGGCAAACTCAGTACTGGAAGTTTTCCAGTTAAACTTTTAGTCGCTGTTGTTTCTTTGGTCTTGGCATGTCCGATTTTAATTTTCAGTTCACTCAGAACCTCCTCCGCTTCCAACTGATGTGTCGTTATATTTGATATGTCATCTGCTGATGGATTGTTGACATATTTGAAGTAGTTGTTTAAATCATTGGTGAGTTTCAGTAATACGCTTTCTAATTTAGAAGCGACTACCTCTGCATTTAATAAAACTTCTTGCAGGGACTCCCTATTTATATTTTCGTTTAATTGTTTAGCTGAGGCAGTAAGCTGTAAGAGCCTGTCGGAAGTTACTTTTAATATGTTGTCCCATATTTGATCCATACTTAAATTTTATGTAGATCTGTGAAAGACCATGAATATTGACCGTGTGTACAATTTACGACAATCTTATATCATTTTCAAATGAAATCAAACTCAGTGAATAATATACAAAACGAGTTTGCTTCGCACTTACCATGAAAGCGGTAACGTTGGGTTTAGCTTTATTCAGATGATTTGAACACAAAATATGAGAAGCTAGTTATAAAACAAAGTATCTTTTGCCACTTATTACACGATATTTTCGTTTTTATTAACTTTTACATGAACTTTGCGCCAAACTTTAGTACAAACAACACGTGAAGAAGAAAATTTTTACTTTGACGTTTCTCAACGAACATTAACCGCGTTAGAGTCGTATTTTCCTGCGTAAGATATTAATTTAAAAAATTAAAATCGATAATCGGTAAATTTATTTTCATAGCCATGGATACTAGTTAACTGATTTAAATCGATGTTCATCGAATACAATTATCATTTTACCTACATGTCCAAAATGTAGTTGGTCAAACAATAGTAAAATATTTTCACCTTAACATACTTCATGGAATGTCACCATCGAATATCGTTATAAATACTTAAAACACCATTCTGGTCTCCAGATTGATTAATATTCTACCCCGTCACTAACAGTCCGAGCAAGTGATTTTACACTCTTACCCGGTATCGGGCTGCTGGACTCTTGCCTGTTCTTAGCTAGCGTCATTGAGTAAATGCTGATACATTTGCACCCAGCACGTCGGGTCGCCAGCTGAACCTACCACCGTGTCAAACAAAACGCTGCACGAACAATGATACAGCGTTCCGCTACGCCACAGCGGTACACATTGATCTGCGTCAAAATATGAGCGAACGAGAACATTCACACCCAGCACGTCGGGTCGACAGATCCCATAAACATCCGCGTCAAAACATGAGAGACCACCAAGGTGGCCTCACCCAGCACGTCGGGTCGCGGGACTGTAACCTGTTCTTAGTCTGCGCCTCTGCCAGACCGAAACCGATACCACTCAGGACAATCCGCATCAAAACATGATCGCCGGATTGTCAGCTATATAAAAAATAGCTTCCTAATAACATAACAGGGTTTACACAGAATTAACAGACGTAAGCAATAACAAATAAGGAAGACGGGGCTCTCACTGACTCGCTCAGGAGACCTAAGAATATAGTTTCCAAAAATAATAATAACGCTCTTGATTTCCAAGCTTATCATTCCATTTCGTATACTAAGCGCGCACTATTCATCGGTTACGAACCACGTCGCATCATAATTTCACTTATGACTCAACATTATAAAATATTTACTATTTTACCTTACGTTACGAAGCTATTTTATCGTTTAGCGTACGAAAAACTTGGAAATGACAACCAATAATCGATACAAATCGATACGACATTCTTACTTACCATTGCTCGATAGATGGCGTCCTATGACGGCTACTTGAAAAACTTAATTGAAACAGAAAAATACATCTTTTTTTTTTTTTGTTACGGCCAAAGGCGATTTCTTCCGAAATATGGATGAAAGACAAAACACGAAAAACAATAAAGAACGTAAAATTATTATCTAGAGACGAATTTTATTATAGTCGTTCACATTGGACTTGGAAATATCCCAGCATCTGCACCATGACGCCAAACCAAAAAGAGTAAAAGTAGGATTTAGAATTTTATATATATATTTATTATTATCATGGATCTAACTATTACTTTTCTATCAACCTAGACTTTGGCGTTAACAAGTTGGTGGTGAACATTATAATTTCCAAGTCCTACCTGAACGTCCAGTAACCGCATGGTGGTCTTTTATCTGCTTCGCTACTTTCCTCTGGTGCCTGGAGATTATTTCCACCGCCTGTTGATAGATTGTTAAATAAGCACTAAGTATAGACAAGGCTAACTCCAGAATTTAGCTGCACTATAATACTACAATGAATCTGATATACATAGCACTTGGGATCCCATTTACATGTATTCGTCATTAGTATGCAAATATTTTTACTGTGACTGTTATATCTTAACCTGGTCTAATACTTAGCTCAAGTGAATCAGCCTTTCAGGATCCAGGGATCACGTTCAAGGCACTTTGTCCACTTGCACAAACTTGTCCTTTCAATCACCATTTTCTTTTTGCTAGTCTAACCGATGGCGCCAATGTATCTGTCATCTCAATGTTACCAGCTACAAATTTATAAGGTTTAGATCACACGACTTACCACAGGTTCGCGATGTTCCGCGACACACGTGTACCCCTTTTGGTCCACTAACCCACTTTTTATGTTCTTTTTTAAGTAAACACCAAAACATTTCAATTCGTTGAGTTTGGGGTATGTCAGGGGTATTATTTTGTTTGAGTATAGGGATCGTGCACGTTGAAGGGTCTGCCATCTGAAACTTCAAGTAAATAAAATTGTTGTTATTTAGAAAATTTCTATGAAAAATTATCTTTTATTGTGCTAAAAAGGTATTGTTGCATTTCTTTGTGTTACAATACACCACAGGATAACCGGTGTAAGTTGTATAATATACTATTTTAACATTTTTCTACCGACAGTACTCATGTGCTTTGGCTAGCTCTAATACGAAAACTATGAATAATCACAGTGAGAAAACATTGTACGAGTACAAGATATATATCATTAATATCATTTTGATAACCCCAACACGTTATTTGTAAAAATAGTTACGAATATTTATAAATATTTTTCTATGTATATTGACAGTAAACATAACCTATATTATTTCCACTTTCAGCGAGAATCCAGGTTCCTGGGTTCTCTCTAGAAGCTAGAAAAGCACCAAAATACGCAGCGCTCATTTTTTTGGCAGCGTGAATCCCGAAAATCCTTTACATTATATGTTCCTACAATTTATGCGATAAAATAAATCTATAGTCTGGCAAACCATTTCTGTCAGTAGAAAAGCGCGGCAAATTTGAAAAATCGCGGGTTGGCAACACCTGTCTTTGAATAATTCGATAATTGTGCATAATTTGTGTTTTATCTGTGTGTGTATGTAACTTTTTAAATTTAAAAAGTTGGTTTTGTTTACTTTCATTTTAAAGTTTCAGATTGCGTTTTTATTATTTACTTATTAATAATATCTGCCACCACTGTTGAATAAATTAATGTACTTACTAAGAAACCCCAGCTAGGATATAGGTAGTGTACCTTAAATACCTTCTGCAGGTATTTTACGTGATAAATGTGGCTTTGAGGTTATGCAGTGTTTTGTCATTTGAAGTTCTTTCTTTCAGTGTATATCGGATAATTAAAGTGAAAACTGGTGCCCAATGAAGTCCAAGAACGTTTGGTGCTCAATATTGTCGAAATAAAGCGGTAAAAATCAGGTTTAACAAGCAGTACCTAACTACAAGCACCAAGCACTCCGCTACCTTCCGATATTTTAACAAGTCTTTGTAATGTTTTCCCTTGATACACCTCAGCAATGTGTACAATAAATAAACACCAAAATCTCACGTGTTTTATTAATTAATTAATGATACACTTCGTACAATAGGTCAGTACCTAAAAATTGTCTTAAAAGAATGAAAGGAAATCATAATAATTTGGAGTATTACTGAGTAATATGCATTATGCAGCTAAGTAAACTTATTCCATTCTAAGCTGAAAAGTTGTATTTTCTAGTAGATATGCTCGTTTTCCTCGACTGTCCATATGATTTTAGCAATCAATGTTTGTTTACTTGCTGGGTTTCAACACTTTTAACTATTGTATTTTCATCGCATAATTTCCACTTCCGATCTTCTGTCCTTTTTAGATGTTGGTTATTTCAATTTCTTCGCACATTCTTATTCATACAAAAGTCATACATAATAATAGGTATATCATGTATCAGACCCAGAGTTATCAAATTATTTTATACAAAGTAGAAGAGCGTGGCCATTTTGTTCGATCTACATTGCTGCTTTTCTATGGAGCAATGCTGCTTTTCGATTCGCCCTAGAGTGTTGCTATATTTTTGTTTGTTGTACATTGCTACTGCGTTCGTTGGCTGGCCAGACTATAACATGAAAATGATATCGATGTAAAAAAGTCTTTAAAGATGTCACCATACATATAATGCAACGAGTAACACTGGTGGAATAAATATCTTTTCACCTCAGCAGCTCGAACAAGCCTACTTCCCTGCGAATACACAGTGACGAAAGTCGCACTTTGGTCAATCCCCGGAGTGATGAAAGTGCGACTTTCGTCACTCCAGGGAGTGAGACAAAGTAGTTTTTTAATTTAGTGAAGGCCATGAACTGCTACTTCATATTTCGGGGTCTATTACAAATTCGAAATACATATTTTTATCTACACACACACCATAAACCCGCTAATCTGTCTAAATTTGGAGTTTTCATTAATAAGCTTGGAAATCTTCTTCTTCTTCTTCATCACCATCATCATCATCATCATCATCATCATCATCACCACCATCATCACCACCACCACCACCACCACCACCACCATCATCATCATCATCATCATCATCATCTTCTTCTTCTTCTTCTTATTCTTTATCTTCTTCTTTATCTTCTTCTTATTCATCATATCCATCTACATCTTCATCATCACCTTCTTTTTCATCATCATCTTCAGCTTCATGTCCTTTTTATTCACCACGTTGTTCGTCTTCTTCATTTCCTTCTTCTTCTTCTCCATCATCATCTTCTTCATCAACTCCATCTTTTTCATCGTCTTCTTCCTTACCTTCTTCATCACCTTCATGACCTTCTTCATAATCTTTCTTCTTTTCCATCACCATCATCACCATCAAAATCTTCACCATCATCCGCATCATCATAATCATCATCTTCTTCTTCTTAATCATAACTTTCTTCTTCATCATCATCTACTTTTTCTTCATCATCATCTTCATGTCCTTTGTCTTCACCACCTTCTTCGTCTTCTTCATCTCCTTCTTCTTCTTCTCTATCATCTCCTTCTTCATCATTATCTTCTTCTTCATCTTTATCTTCTTCATCATCAACATCATCATCTTCTTCACCATCATCATCATCGTCATCATCATCTTCTCCTTATTATTTATCTTCTTCTTCTTCATCATCTACAGCTACATGTCCTTTTTATTCACCACCTTCTTCGTTGTCTTCATTTCCTTCTTCTTCTTCTCCATCATCATCTTCTTCATCACCTTCATGACCGTCTTCATCATCTTCATCGTCTTTTTCTTCTTCTCCATCACCATCATCACCATCAAAATCTTCACTATCATCAGCATCATCATCATCATTTTCTTCTTCTTCTTCTTCCTCTTTATCATGTCCATCTCAATCTTCTTCTTCATCATAACTTTCTTCTTCATCATCATATACTTTTTCTTTATCGTCATCTCCATGTCCTTTTTCACCACCTTCTTCGTCTTCTTCATCTACTTCTTCTTCTCTATCATCTTCTTCTTCATCATTATCTTCTTCATCATCAACATCATCATCTTCATCATCATCGTCTTCTTCTTCATCAACATCATCTTCTTCTTCTTTACCCTCTTCATCATCATCTTCTTCTTCATCTATATCTTCTTAATCTTCTTCTTCATCATCATCTTCTTTTACTTCATCTCCTTCTACGTCTTCATCTGCTTCTTCGTTCATCTTTTTCTTATTATTCATCTTCTTCCTCGTCTGCAGCATCATCTTCTTTGTCTTCTTCTTCTATAGGATAGAATCATTCGCTTATGGGTATGTTAGCTGTTTCCCTGTTATCAATGCATTACATATAGTTTCTGAACCATTTTATAGGGTTTATAGTATGTGTGTAGATAAAGTAATGTATGCAACTGTACGTAATTATGCCTTAAAACACTCGTGTGATCTTATTATGAAACTCGTATTTTAAGGACCCTTATTACGTAACAGTTACATAAACTACTATTAACCTTTAATATGTTCTCACTACTGAGGTGAAAAGTTGTATGTGTCACACGAGAGCAAAGTTATTTTACATCTCGTGTTATTGAGTCACTACGCTCAAGATTCTAATTTAGAATCACTCGCTTCGCTCGTGATTCAATTATAGAATCTTTCGCTTACTCGGGACTCAAAATCAACACTCGCAAGGAAAAGCAACTTTCCTCTCTTGTTGCACAAATAACTATCGAGAGTTTCTGCTCAGAACACAGAGGTGAACAGTGAATATTGTCTTCAACATCAAGCAAGAATCAGCAAACGTTCATGTCCAAGACTGGTATCTCATGGACCAGCGGGTAGCAGTTGTAATTGAAAATCAGATACTTACCTACTTATTTCTTCATTTTTTGTGCGATTTGATTGGCATAAATAGTATATGTGCTGCTGAAGTTAACTCACACTTTTATTGTTAGTAAAAAATGCATACATGTTCAAAGAAACAAAGTTTGCGGTTTCATTGAAAATGGTAATAATTCCTTTACACCCAAAGGTTTGAAAGGTTTCCTTCAATTAAAACAACTTTTGAAAAACATAAAGCTATTTTATTTAATTATGTTGCAATTTCTTAATACGCTTACCTGTAGCAATATTTTTTGATCACTATCATGATATCATTAATTGCGCCATAGTAAAAATACAGTTTACAAAGTAAAATAGTATCTCATGGACACTAGAAGGGTACCTACATCCTTTTCCTTATTACTTGCTAAGGGCGTTAATATAATGATACTTAAGTTACTTATAAAGGCAAGATATTTTATTCACTACAATGTGAAAGACTAATAACATCAAACATGAGCATCTTAATTTACAAAACTATCAATGAGAAAATCTGTGACAGCAAGTTACAATTTCAGTTTTTGGCATATCTTGTGTCTTCGTCCTCTGGCTTTCTGATATAAGTTTTAGTTAGGAGGTGATTTTTATAATTTTCTGCTGCATTGAGGGCTTTTCCGATAAATTTGTAAATTTGGCACGGGAAGTTTGTATTTTTATCTTCTATTTAGTAACTCTCAGAACCAATGCATGTTTTTTCTCACATGCATGCCTTCTAATTAATTTGGTGGAGCTGTTAATGGAGCTGAAATGAATGAGAAATCATTAGTAATATACCACTAGATTGCCTACTAGTGACTAGCTATTAAATATTGATTTATATGATACCAAGAGAGAGATGTATATTTATAGTTCATCGCATTGTGAACAGCCAGCGATGAACTATAAATATATATCTCTCTCTTTTGTTTACACGGAAGCGATTATCTTTTGTTCGTTTCTTGGGCTAGAAAATAGCCGATAGCTCATAGCTTACTCGCTCGCGGTGGGACCAGTGCCTAAGATCAACTGCTTGACAAACGCGAGATTTGTTAAAAAATCTAGCCTTGTGTATAGCTACCTGCTTATAAACTACAATATCTCGAATGTTAACGCGGAAATATATCATACCATACCATACGTCACTATCGGCAAAATGATGAGATTTTTTAATAATATTGTTGCATATGTTTAGCAACACCCTCTTTTAGCACGCATTATTTTTTCTGTAATATATTTTGGAGCGGATCACTTTGAGCAAGTTTTAAAATTTAGGTCATTCCTCTTCATTCTTACTAGGTACTATGGATGGTATAGGAAGGATGGAACTCTCTTAAAGGAAAACGGTCGAAAAAGTGTCCAGCGGTAAGCACTAAACAATAGTTCCAAATATCTCCGGGTGGCGCTAGGTATAGTTCAGCATTTGAAATGAATTACCGATATTTAATACTTATATGACTTTCTAAATAAAATTAATATTCAGAGTGTTTTTCATCTCCGCAAATAATTATTTTGGATTTAATTTTTTTTAATTTCAAAATTAATTTAATATCATTGTGGCGCCATCAGTTTATCGACTTTTGATGGACACTTTTGTAACATAGAGATTTATATCCTTCTTGTACCATCGATAGTAGGTACACTGGACTTAGATTTTTTAATATGTTTTGCCGCAGCTGTGGCAGATATTAAAGGAGGCTGTTCTTCTACCCTATAAAACTAGACGGGGACTTCCTGGAACGATTCCGTTCTTCTCGCCCTCTCTTAAGTAAATTGATGTATAATGTCTATTTTCTCGTGACACCCATCATTCTGAACTAATCGTTTTTCACTAGTTCATGTTTAACAAGTTTAATTTATTTAATGATTGAAGCTATACTCAAAAGCCTTAATAAATTCACAGAACCGTCACCAATCACCGCTATAACAGTAGATTTTTTTTTAAAACTATAATGACATTTTCAATTGGTCTCTTTACTTCTGGGACACATGTTATTTCGCAAACAAAATCCGGTGTAACTCAGCACAGCGACAAATTCAGTAGGAGTAGGAATTCGCAAAATAATTCAGCGGCGTGACAATGTAGGCCGGACCTTTGTTAAGAATCTTTCCATCGTCAAAGTGAAATATCTCTTTGTAATCTCCTGGAACATCGGATTAACTAGCGGTTGTTACTGATCCATTTCCTGAAGCCAAATCCCTTTTGTCTTGTTTCAGCACAAATTTTAAGTGTGAAATTTAATTCAAAATTATTTTTAATAAGTAACGATTTTTAAATATTTCAATTTATTTTCCGCCCTCATATGCGGTAAATGATGGTACTTAAGACAAATGATGACAGAGGACATGATGATGACGCCGAAAGACAGAGAGCCTTTGAATAGCCCAGGCGTGTAAATATATGATTCCTTGCTCCTTTGGGAAGACTTACATAGGAGAAACTTACCGTAGCATTTCCACCAAATTATCTGAGCACATACGGTGCATGAGAAACAGGTATAGCCGGGGATCCGCAGTGACGGAGACGGAGCATATATTGGACTTTGATCCGACACACATAAGGTAACGTAACTCGTAACGTAACGTCGCTGTACTGGCGAGCGAAAAATACCTATGGAGTCCAACGGAAAGTACGGGAGGCTATCGAAATTAGTCGGCATCAGACTTTTAATCGCGATTGTGGATGGTTAGTGCCCTCGGCACCACCACCTGGTACAGTCGCACCATGCGCATGGTGCGACTGTACCATCACCATGTACAGGCGCGATCAAATATATCGGAGTGGCCAAGGTACTTAAAAATATCTGAACGTGCACTTTATCGCCTTGACAATAGAGGCGTTGTTCAGATATTTGTGACCACCTTGGTCGCTCCGATATATCTGATGGCGACTCTACATTAGCGAAGCATCGTCTGCCTTGGCCGAAAATTTTTACACAATTTTATTTAGTTGGAGAGCTAATAGCCACGTCATATACATATGACACAATAATGAGAGCACCGAAACCCCTTCGGTCAGTTTACTATACTTTGCATATTTCTAGATCCGGACATCTGATAGCTGTTTGTGATAGAGGTCAAAGGAGTGCAAACCACTTTAAGAATTCAAATCCTAGAGTTTTGGTTTTGATGCAGTATTATGAGAAATTATAAAAATAATTAGATTATATCTTTATCAAAACATTCTGATGGGGGAAAGTAGTCCAAAACGACGTATAGGGTAGTTGCCCCTAAAGATGACCGACCCCCAAAAGATGAACGAAACGTCTTAAAATCTAAATAATTAAATCGTGAATTATGCTACACGCTTAAGGGTATTTTTCTGTAACGCGTCAACACTTCGTCGGCAATGTCATTTAAACTGCCAGACAGTTGCGCCTGGCATATGGCCGTTATCGGTCGCCGAATGTGGGCTTCGCGCCAAAATCGCCATTTGTATGGAAATCTTATTAAGGTAAGCGCTTCAAAATATAAGCTTTTAATTGCATAGAAAATAGAATACAGTACCTACTGACATGGTTTTGGTCATTTTAGATTCTAGACTAATATTCCTTTCATTCACGTTACTACAAAATACATTTTTATTATTATTTAATGATATATTTGCTGTTCAAGTTATGGTTCCAATATTGTGTGTAATTTCCAATAGATGACCGGCGGTCAACTTGTAGGCATGGGCTATTTTTTTCAAATGCTTGTATACATTCTAATATAAACGCTAGACAAACCATATATATTTTAAATTGATTGCTGTCTGGTACACAATTTTTTGACCAAAAGTTGAGCAGCACTTTCTTTCGCACCTTTATTTTGGGGGTTTATTTTAGTATGAAAACGTGTTTGTTCAACCGATGTTTCTATACCCAAAAGATGAACTAAGAGAATTCCCTAGTTCATCTTTTGGATTGGATTCCAATAAATGAATTTGGCTTAAAATTAGTTCGTTCATTTTGTCAATATCGTGTCCAAAACTTGAACTAATAAAATTTCTTACTTACGAACATTTTTAATGGCTAAATAACTTATTAAATCTATCGCTTTATTAATATCTTAAATTCGTAAAAAAATGTTTAAATACTGGTAACCTATTTAATTTTTTATATATTTTACGTGTAATTAAATTAAATCTGGGGCAAAGTTGGACTGTTATCAGTATGGAGCAAAGTTAATCTGTTAACCGTCTAACTTTGCCCCAGATTTAATTTTGTTCTAAGTGCTCGTGAGTTACAAGATACAGAATAGAATTACTTATTAATAAGAAAAACTCTGTGATTACAATTACTTTGGGATGAAGGTAGCAAATTGTACGACATTAATTAAAAAACGTATGTTATAATGGTTTTACGGTATAATTATGTATGTGGTCTGTTGACCACAACAACAAAAAAACAAAACAGAATAAATATAATTTCTTAATTTGATTAAAATAGTCCACAATACCCTTAGTAAATAGGTAATATTATTAATAGTAATAGATATAATATAGATATGGAAGTAAAAATATATAGATTACTGTACTATAGCAATCTATTATTTTTATTCTATATCGCTGATTTATCCAAACCTAATTGTTAATTTTGCGATAGTCTGATTTTTCCTAACTATTTATTTTATTTCTTCGTATACTCATTTTCTTTAAGCTTAGACTCGTCGTCGTGGGACTGTCGTTGTGCGATTTCTGGGAAAACGAGTTTAAAACTCACCAGTTTTACTCTTATTGTCTTAAGCGTATTTTCCCTGAAATGGCTGAAAAAAATAAAGACACATGGGCGAAATTGACCGTTATTTTTCTAATCTAAAAAAAGCGAGGTATAGTGTTGTGAAACTGTCAGTACCTAGGTTAGAAATATCATTTCCCCTCGGTTATCATAACTAGGTACCATTAATCGGCTACCAAATGAAAACGTATTGTTTATTCGATTAGTTTCAAATGATTAACAAATCCTGCTTGTATGATCATTATAAGAGTTGTCCTGGATTTTTGCTTTTGCTCTTGCTCGCGAAGAGGGCCTGAGCCCTGCTACCTAATAGCTACCGAAACCTATACTAGTGCTAACTGATAATATCAACAAAATACGTAAGTAGTACACACAGAACTATTTATTTTATAAACCGTTTAATTTCACACAATAATTTACAAATTCGTGATAGTCTGATGATGATATTAATAATCTACTTTCGTTTTTGTTGGGAATTTTTGTTTAGCATGCATAATTTACTTGGGGCAAAGTTAGACTGTTCTTAACAAATGCATTTTGGCCCAATACTAGTTCATCTACTGGAGTCAAGTCGTTCATAAATTGGACACCGATTTATACTTTTTTACTAGTTCATCTTTTGGATCAAAACGTTCATAATTAGGGCACTTTGTTCATCTTCTGGGTAAAATGGTCTATTCCGGCCAATAAACATTTTTATAAAAATATTGTATGGTCATAGGAAGGTTAGGAATAGCTTATTTTAAACTAGATTATATGCAGAATCATATAAAAAAATTAAACCGGATGAAAATTGGTTGTACCACACATAAAAAAAATACCAAAGTTGGGGTAGTCGCTTAATCGTTCATCTATTGGTGATCTGACCCTAATGTAAATCATAGTTGTTCGCCTGATGTTACTGTTCCCGATATAATACGCAAGAATTTTTGTTCTAATGTTAAAATATAGGTCCCGTCCTCTATAAATAAGATAACTTCGGCAGTTTTTACCTATTTTGTTACTACTTTTTTCCAACTGAAAACTTTTGCAAGTCTGTTACTCTGGCCTCCAGCCATTAGAAGCTGCCATATGCCCGGGTCTAGTAATAAGGATAGTATTGCAATCTTACTAGACGGGTTTCGTTGCTCTCATTATTGTGTCATATCTGACGTGGACAGCTCTTAGTACATTAAATTAGTTGTATAGTTCAAAATCTGTAAGAATGAACTTTTGACACATCGCAACGCCCGTAGAACGTAAACGCACAAGATACTTTGAAATTATAAACAAAATCCCATAACAATTTTACAGCTTGTCATGTACGTAAACACAATACTTCACTTTTAATAAACATTACTTAATTAATGTTACATTTTTTCATATCTTAGTTATTGAATATTTTACGATAACAATTTAGCATGCAAACAGTTACGATCTACGCCTCCTTTTTTTAATTTAGTGTTGTGACCATGTCTGCTGTTCCGATTCATATAATATTTCCGTAAGTCGAAAAAATCGATTATGTAATCAATAGGCAATATATAATAATAAAAACCAAAACAAAACGAAAATAAAATGAAGTACGATGTGAAAAGGTCATTAATGTAATTGTATCGGTTTTTTGAGTAATACTTCAGTATTGAATAATCCATACTAATATTATAAATGGAGTGATTTGACAGCTCTCGGCATACAAACCGGTTGTCAAATGTATGTAAAGTTCTGTCAAATCACTCCGCTGAATTATTAATTCTACCTTATGTGTGTGTTTGTTTGTTTGTTTGTCCGTCTTTCACGGAAAACGGGGCGACGAATTGACGTGATTTTTTAAGTGGAGATAGTTGAAGGGATGGAGAGTAACATAGGCTACTTTTTGTCTCTTTCTAACCCCCCACTTCCCTAAAATGGGGGGTGGAAGTTTGTATGGTTTGTTACCCCGAATTTAATGCGAGCGAAGCCGCGGGCAAAAGCTAGTTAATAATAAATGACAAAAACGCTCAAAACTTAAACTGTTGCCATATACATGGTGGAAAAAAATAATGGAACCTGGAGGGGAACTACCTTAAAACGTTGAGATAGCTCAATTCGCTGAAAGGAAACATTCTTTTATTTTTCCAAAAAAGTAAAACTGCATTCACAGTTTTTTTCTTAATTTTCACTTTTTTCCATACTAATTGTAATAATAAAAAGACTTCATACAATTTGTATGAAAAGTCTTTTTATTATTATTTATGGCTTCTATTGAGTCCTAAACTTGGTTGCTATTAAGAATTTTTTATCCTTGTTGCAAATAGGATCGATTGGCATCAATTTGTCATAAAATATGTTTTTGTAAAAATTAAAAAATAATAGTTTTTTATTGAACTGTACTTTCTCCCAAAATTTTAAATGCAGTTAAGTCCCTTAAAAAAAATTAAACAATGTTTCCTTTCAGTGAATTGAGCTATATCAACTTTTTAAGGTAGTTCCCCTCCAGGGCCCATGATTTTTTTCCAACCTGTATATGAGAATAACAGAACCCTTGTGACAATGATTATAATTATATTCCTGATCAGGCTTTACAAATTACCAAAGACCGTAATTCATAACTTAGCATAATTATGGAGCGTCATAAGACTTTCTTATCATACTGTATTAATTATGGAAATATTATAATACCATATATAATTAGTAGATTACAATTATCAAATGATATTTTCCTAAATCATTTTATTTTTTGCTTTGTTATAGTTATGTTTTCCTTTTTAATTTATTTTTGTATATTAGGCACAACTGCATACAACTCATCTCAACTCATATTCTCGGTAGAATTACTGACTTCCGAGTCACAGGCATCCGCCTAGTTCGGGAGACAGAGGCTGATCAGTTCCGGTGAAACTGTTTCAAACCTAATACATAAGTCTCTCTTAAGCTATTATAGGCCAAGCAAATAAGATCTATAAAAAGTGTTTTGAGGAATTAATTCCCAGCAGGCTGGAAATCGTTCTAATAACTTCATGTGGCCCTCAATGCATGTAATCCGAGTTTGCCCAATCCCAAGAGGTGTGCATAACTTTTTAGCGAAAATGTTGCTCTTTGTCAGGTTTTTGCTTGTAGCTCTAAAACAGTACGTCCGAAGGAAAATATCATGTATATCAATATTAAAGAGGGTTAAATTCTGCGTCGAATGAGTATCTTTACTTCTAATTCAGTTCAGCGGTACAGCCAAAATCAAAAGTTATAAACCGGGAAAATGTCTCATTTAATTGAAAAACTCATATTTTGACTTCCATACCACATATCTCTGAAACAGATGACTCCTGGTGAAAAACCTATAGAATAAAAGTTGAAGACAGTATAATTTCACGTTATATAGACATTTCAATTTTCAAATTTAGTCATTTTGAAAGACTAAATTTGGCATGAATTTAAAAGCGGTTTTTTACTGATTCCTTCTAAGTTGCATATTTTCCATAAATATGAGGTGTGAGGCGTACATTTCATGCATTGTTACAACTAAGAACATTTAGGTGCAAATTTCTAAAACGTACCCAATCAGAAAACTATTTATACACCGTGTTTTTTTTTTATTTCCGGTATTTCAAGACGCCAGTGTCCTAATTAGCTCCAGTTCTGAGGTAATCGATAGTTCTTTTTCGTCTTTCTGATTGTGTAAATTTTTCTTTTAGTCTGAGAACCCGCTATAAAGTCATGTAACTGTATGTTAAGACAATACAATATTAATTTTGTACTAAGCAGAAATGTCTGCAATCGAAATTTCAATTTTATGATTGAAAGAAAAATGGAATAACTCGGACCGGTGTTCCGAAAGGTGGCAAGTTCGACTCTTGCTCGTCGCGGTGAATTTTTTCATTTTTCTTTCAATTATAAAATTTTCATTACAATATGTTCCCTTTATATCTAGGATTGTTAATATTCGAAATTTCATTGACATGTCATAATGTTCAATTGTTTTGGTTGAGTTAATATACCTACAGATTGGGGAATCAATCAACAACTACTGAACCTATTTGACTTAACACACAGGTGTATCATTTTGTAGTGGGTTATCAGAGTAAAAAAATTATTGAATGTAGGTGTACACAATTAGAAGGCATTAATAAAGTATCGATTACCTCAGAACTGGAGCTAATTAGGACAGTGGAGTCTTTGAGAAATAAACCTAAGTTAAGCTCAGGAATATACACCCTTGAAATTACCGGAAATAAAAAAAAAACACGGTGTATAAATAGTTTTCTGATTGGGTACGTTTTAGAAAATTGCACTTAAATGTTCTTAGTTGTAACAATGCATTAAATGTACGCCTCACACCTCATATTTATGAAAAATATGCAACTTAGAAGGTATTAGTAAAAAACCGCTTTTGAATTCATGCCAAATTTAGTCTTTCAAAATGACGGAATTTGAAAATTGAAATGTTTATATAGCGTGAAATTATATTGTCTTCAACTTTGATTCTATAGGTTTTTCACCAGGAGTCATCTGATTCAAAGATATGTGGTATGGAAGTCAAAATATGAGTTTTTCAATAAAATGAGAAATTTTCCCGGTTTATAACTTTTGATTTTGGCTGTACCGCTGAACCGAATTAGAAGTTAAGATACTCATTCGAGGCAAAATTTAACCCTCTTTAATATTGATATATATGATATTTTCCGTGGGACGTACTGTTTTCGAGCTACAAGCAAAAACCTGAAAAAGAGCAAAATTTTCGCTAAAAAGTTATGCACACCTCTTGGGATTGGGCTAACTCGGATTACATGCATTTAGGACCACATGAAGGTATTAAAACGATTTCCAGCCTGCTGGGAATTAATTCTTCGAAAAAATCTTATTTTCTTGGCCTATTAGCGTACTTACTGTGCAAATATTACTTATATTAGGTTTAAGTCAATAAAGATTATTCTTATTCTCTTATTCTTATTCTTATCATTATAGAATAGAATAGAATAGAATAGAATAGAATAGAATAGTTTATTTGTATAAAAAAGGGTACAAATTGATGTTACATGTGGTTTTCCAGCCTTTTTTTACCATGATGCATGGCGTACAAATATTGTTCATAAAACTAGTATCCTAACTAATATTCTTAATCTATGTAATTATGTCTTATAATACTCTTTGTGTCAATACTAAGGTTAGTATAAATAATAATAATATTCAGTATTAACAAACAGTATCAAATTAATACAATTTCTGCAATAACATTTTATGTCAATTATATATTATACATTATCTATAAAGTACATTTTTCCACAAACTCTTTAATTGAATAAATGCTATTTTGGATTAGATGATTAAACAAAGGTTTTCTAAATAATTTAATTGGTAGAGCCTTAAAGTCATCAGTAAAAGTATTAAATAATTTAATTGCCATGCAATTAACGTTATTCCTTGTCAGTGAAAGATTTGTCGTTGTTGTGTATAAATTATGTCTATGTTCCCCTCTTTGTGACCTTGAGGTGATAGTTTTAAAACATGTCGGGTGCTTTTTAACAAAAATACACATTTCATAAATGTACATTGCTGGTAATGTCAAAATTTTTTTGTGTTTAAATAAATCTCTGCAAGAAGCCAAACGCTCCACTCCACATATGGTTCTCACGCAATCTTTTTGAATTAGGAAAACAATATGTGCGTCCACTGAGTTTCCCCATATAATTAAGCCATATCTCAAAAGGGATGACACATAACCGTGATATGCCGAAAGAGCGGCTGCTTCTGATACCACATTTCGAATACGATAAAGTACATATACAAAGCGGTCTAACTTACCGCGTAGAATATCGATATGGTATTTCCAATTACAAAATTTGTCAATATTTATGCCAAGGAATAATGCCGAATTTATCTCTTCAATTTTTGAACCATTATATTTAATATCTATGTCAATGTGTTTACTTCGATATGTTTGGAATTGTATTATTTTCGTTTTATTAATGTTGATTTTTAAGTTATTCTTATCTAGCCTGCCGATGATATCTTATTTGTAAATGCAGTTATGTCCCTTTAAAGAAATTAAAGAATGTTTCCTTTCAGTGAATTGAGCTATTTCAACGTTTTAAGGTAGTTTTCCTCCAGGGCCCGACTTATCTTTCCACCCTGTATAGGCATATAACAAGAAAAAAATCGGTTGAAGTTAAATCGATTCGAACAATTCATAAATTTGACAAACGATACGTCTTAGCCCCATCACTAATTACGTCAATACTGAAGTGTCAAAAGTTCATTCTTAGAGATTTTGAACTATAGTTGACGTCGCTATTGTTGATTAAAATTTTGTAAACTAAACTTTAACTTTTTTTAATTTTATACCACGACGGTGGCAAACAAGCATACGGCCCGCCTGATGGTAAGCAGCTACCGTAGCCTATGGACGCCTGCAACTCGAAAGGAGTCACATGCGCGTTGCCGACCCTTTACAAAAAGGAGGATTCACTGTGTTAACTACTTCCTGGTGGAAGTGGTTTAAATGTTAAAATTTATTCAGATTGAGCTGAAATTTGGTCTAAGTCAGTTCGTAATTTGCTCAGCGGTGGGACACTTTATAGGCTTAAATAAAAGGTAATTATTGTAAGGTCTGTGCCCACTATTTCGTCCAAACCATGACCCTGCCCGTAACGACACTCACGTTCACTATGAAATTGGGGGTGACTAATGCAGAAATGATTTTTTGAGGGGTCACGTTGACGTGTACGATTGGGGGGGGGGGGGGGGGTGACCCCCTTCCTACCCTCAGACCGCGCCTGGGTAAGAAATATACACATCCATACTACCTAACCTAACTAACTTTCGAATTTAGGTCTAATATTAGTTAGAAGTAAGTTCAGAGAAAAGGAGAATAGATATCAAACACGTGAGGCCGAGGAATGCACACTGTGCAATGTGTGGCAATTAATTTATTGTCGTTTAATTTTGTTGTACTATTCAATCAATTATTCAATTAAATTTGTTTAATTATATCCGTACCCCCTTTCTATCCGTACTTCTAAACATACAGTTAATTTAGCAAAATCCTTTCTCAGTGGCTTGTTCTGGTCACAACGTATTAATTTCAGCGCCATCTGTTAGTTAAGCAGGGTACTCGATAGTCGTAACACATATTTGAAAAAAAAGTTTGCACCTCCTTCCTAAGTAGCGCCATAAGATTCAGGTGGAAATTTAACTCAATCGAGTGTAGTGGCTACCCCCCCTTTTAGAGGTTTAATTTTTATAGCCTACATTTATAGGTAAAGCGGGTATCGTCTGGCCGTTAATAACCGACTTCTGGTATAATAATGCAAAGAAACCGGCCATGTCGGGCCATGCTCAGTGTAAGGTTCTGTATTTGCTACCCTGTTACAAAACATCCGTTCAAAAGGTCGTTTATTAATGTTATTATATTTGGCGGCGCTTACGTCATTTTACTATCCGGCACCTTCGTCCTTTCACTATGCGTTTTTGACTGACAACTCAAAAACAGCCGAACCGATTTTATTCAATATAGTTTTTATTAAAAGTAATAATCAGGCCTCACTTGAATTATTTTTTTCAAATTTTTTGGACCCACGGTTCAAAAGTAAGATGGGGGAGCGGCGCCCTTTTTGAGCTAATATTTACGAAAATATTAGTTTCAACCAAAAAATGTTTTAGAAGAGTAGAGGATTCTTTTTGAAAGACCTATAAAATGATAGCCAACACAATAGGGTTGGAGCGAAAAAAAAGTTTCGCTCCCCACGTTATGTGTACGGGAGGTATCCAAATAATAAATATTTTTCCAGTTTTTATTCTTCCACTTTGTCCGCGTAATTAATGTACATACTGATACCAAATTTCAGCTTTCTAGTGCGAACGGTCACTGAGCTAGACCGCGGACAGACGGACGGACATGGCGAAACTAAGGGTTCCTAGTTGATAAAAGGTATTCTTCAATTTACAATACAATGCACTTATCTATGAACGTCAGAGAAAAAAAACTACCACTGGTTCTAAAAAACTACCTCTAACCCGAGAAGTATTATGTATGACCGAAAAGAAACTCGGTGGGACTTATTTTTTCAGAACAGTAATACATTATTAGACATTACAGATACACAATAATGCGTAATTCTTCAAGAAGACCTATTAATTAATTATAAAGAAAAAAAACCTAATCTGACTGCTTCACAAAACGTTTGATATGCTTTCGTACCTGAACTGTGTCACAGAATAACTAATAGTACCGTACAGAAAATTCACTCCTTCACGAAAGTCAAATTTCGGTATAAAATTATGCCTATACCCGCCGCCTGCAAGCAAAATTGAAACTTATAACCGCGCACGAACCGTGAATCTTCTTTGCGCGATGACCGAGCTGTGAGTGTCGGCACGGGTTGTCACTTGACAAGTTTTTGTACCTACATATACCTACTGATTTATTATTTTTAAGATAAATGTAGGAATTACAAACGTTGATTCTGTAAACATAAAATTTTTATCTGGAAATAGTATGTCTGATTCTCACGGAAGTAGGTATGCCGCAGCCGTATTCCTTTGAAAATCCTATATCGGTCAGTTCCTAATATTGTTTCTGGGCAACCAATATTATATCTTTTATACGGATTAGATCGGGATTAGGTTTCGAAGCCATTGTGTGTTTTCAATTTTGCGCGAGCGCCAGCCCACTGCCATACGCCTGCCCGGGAGGCGCGCCGGCCAAATGTACCTAAACTGCATAGTGACACGCCCCCTGACTGTGTCCTCTAATTGTTAGATGATTTTGTAGTAGTTTTTGGTTTGGGCCATGCATCTTTGTCCGTCATATAGTCATCGACCCTGTAATAACCCTTTGACATTAAAGTTTTTGCGGGAAATGACAAATTTAAAGCATCGACGGGTAACTTGTTATAAATGTGAATACATTGACCAAAAAATTACAAAAGTATTTCAATACCAAATTTCATCACAATACGTACAGCGGTTATTGGTTGTTTGTTCCCATGTAAACTTCCACCCCTTTTGCATCCCCTTAAGGGATGATTTCTGATAAAAAACTATTTTATATCCTTTTCCAGAGCTCAAATTATCTCCATACCAAATTTTATCTAAAGCGATTCTGCGGTTAATAATTCCCTATACAAATTTACAACCCCCTTTTCACCCCCACAAGGGTTTGAAAGTTCATTCGGGATGAAAACTATCCTATGTCGTTTCTCGGGACTCAAATTATCTCCATACTAATCGTTTCAGCGGTTAAAAATTCTCCATACAATCTTTCAACCCCCTTTTCATCTCCTCCAGGTTTGATTTTCGGGATGAAAACTATCTTTTATCCTTTCCCGGGATTTAAACTATCTCTGTACAAAATTTCATCAAAATCCGTTCAGCCGTTTTCACGTGATGCGCGGTCAAATAAACAGACAAACAGATAAACAGACAAACAGATAAACATACAAAATTCTAAAAATTGTTGGAACGTGTTCTGTTATTGATTCTAAGTATTCACAGTCAACTTTTTTTCGAATATCTTCCATGTACAGACTTTTGACCCTCTTCAGCTTTATCATATGTATATATTTATTATATGTATAGATATAGATATTGTATAAGTTAGATAGGTTGGTATTTTTTATTTATAATTCGTCTTGGTATTCAATTAAGCACAATTTTTTTTCATCTAAGTCGCTGTAGAATTAAAAGATTTGGGATGCATTTTGTATTTCAAGCAGTGTGCTAACGCTGAACAGTTACAAACAGATATAATTAGAGCATGAGAAATGAAAAAAAGGTCCTAGTGCGAGTCGGATTTGCGCCCCGAGAGTTCCGTACATCACACAATTTTTTCATCATTCGTGAATTACATAATTCAGGACATTCACGACTTCTCACTATTTTTCCTGTAATCTAAGTATCCTATCGAAACATACCGAAATGTAAAATGTGAGCCAAGTTCTTCGCCGACAAAAGAATTTGATATCTACATTACATATAACATTGAGAGATTTTAACCACGCATTTCTGAGGTCAAAATAAGGAAAAAACATTAGGTATATGACTTTTGTTGCAAAACGCCAAAATTTTATTTTTTTCATTTTTTCACTTTTTTGGAATGTTGTTCTACATAAAAATTAAATGTCATTAGAAAAAAGTAACGAAAAAAGTAAATAGCTACATTTTTTCTCGTAAAAACTAGTACATGCAAAGTGTTTCTTAGATCTTTGATATCAGTCAATAAGAGATGTCTAGACTATGGCCCCATACTGGTGAAATCGCCATCAAAAAAGCATTTTACACTGAGAAACAATTCAAAATGCAATTTTTTGTAAGTTGTATTTACTCTGAAACTATGGAAAATTTCGGAAAAGTTTATAGGACATTTTTTTCTCTAAATATGATGAATACACTGTTAAAGTTTCTCGCTCACGGGCACCGTGTATATGGATGACAGGTTCTTCTGTGTAGAAAATCCTAAAATTTCAGTTACAAGAACTAAATAAATCATACATAAACATCCTAAAATAAATGTATTTATGTCATTTGGGATGTAATTAAAGTTCAAGATTTGACTTGGCTAGTTCTTATAGCTTGGCTTTCTTTGAGTTCACGACTTTCCACAATTTTTCCTGTAATCTAAGTCTTTCCCCAATTATTTAGGCTCAGTAATTTCCGAGCTAAGGCGGTGAATCGGACGATCATGTTTGGCCTTTATTCTAGAATTACTTCAAAATTATTTATTTTATAATTATATAAAATAAACATTCCGAATTATACCTTGCATGCGTTAAAAAATCAAGGGTAAATTGTATAAAACGGCAGTAACCCCGCGCTTCCTTTACTATAAGTACTTTATGAAACCGAATGTTGGGAAACAACAGAACAACATACTTATACAAAAATTGCATTACACCGATATGCGCATACTTCGCTGTTCAGCTGGAGTCACGCACATCCCGCATGGATAAGATCCGTAATAAATACGTGACAGGCAGTTTTAAAGTCGCCCTTTAAAGAAAAACTGAAGGAATAGCGACTACGCTGGTACGGTTATGTGCTCAGACGACCTGCTGATCACATGCTACTAGTGGCATTGGATCTACCAACGACGAAATGTGGCCGTAGAAGAAGCCCTGTTACTTGGCGGACTACGGTCGAAAAAGACCTGAAAGATATAATCGTTGACGCCGAAACCGCAAAAAGGCTTAAGCAGAAGAAGAAGAAGAACCATTTTAAATTTTTACAGGAAACTATATCACACGCTACAGTTCAAAAACTTTTATTTCTAATTAACCCCTAAAAGTGGTCCTCCATGTACAAAATTAATTATTTTACATTACACGTTCGCCTTCGGGTCACCAACTTACATAATGTATTCTAAATTTCAGCTAATTCGGTCCAATAGTTTTAGACTGAATTGGTTTTTGTGTACGGAACCCTGATACAAACCAAACTGTGGAAATCAGTTGTACCCTGTACCGTGCCTGTACCGTACCCAAACCGTACCTTAATTTAGGGCCAGACAGCATACAACCACAGCCCTCTGCCACGAGACCTTGGCAGAAAACAGAGATTTTAAACCATGTAGCCACTGGTTGGTGCCAAATTCTACATGACCTTTAAACGTCCTTGGTGGCTAGGGGTGCTCTGCCAACCATTGGCAGAAGCGGTTGGTTGGTTGTCAGCCATGTAGACGCTCGCTTCAAGAACTCGCTTTAACCAAGGTCACGTGGCAGAATCTGCGGCTATCTGCCGTCTGGTCCCAACTTTACCTACCTTATAGGTATTCCCTTTGTGCGGTATGGTAAACGTTCAAGTGCTCGTCTCTGTCCCAGTAGATACATGTCATGTCATTTTCTCATGGATTGGCTGGACATACCTTTGTGCATATTGCAGTGAAACACTTCTATAATTGCATTAAACCGTTTAATTTTGAAGATAAAGTAAATTATTTAAAATTAGCAACAATAATCAGAATATTTAAAATTAGCACTTCACATAAAAATGACGATAACGGTATCTATATGAGGATATTTCACATTCAATAGTTACCTTAGTATCGTAAACGTCTACTTTCCGCACAAAAGGAAAATAAAAAGGATGGAGTACTAGCAAAACTGGTAAGTACAAATAAAGACTCGGCTGGTAATTTGGCTGCAGGAAAATAATGGATTAATGAGGCGGGTGATATGGATGGTGACAGATGATTCGCTGGCTGAACGTAGCCTAAATTAAAGAGCCAGGTCTTTGTACGCCCGTCAAACGAGGCAATTAGAATTTTGGGAAATTTTTAGCAAAGCAACAAAAAAAAGCTATTATGGCACAAAAACACTGGATACAAAAAAAGGAATCGGATTTACAACGTTTTTAAAAAAATGTAAATAATATGATATTCTCGAAAGACAAGATGGCTAAAACTGTAGTTGAATTTGAATAGAGTTCGTGGGCAAGCGTCCCCTTTGGTTTAGGCGGACCCAACAGCTCGCTAAACTCTCTTTCTCACTTGGAGAGCCCGCTGGATGCGGGCTCTAATTCTCCGACGACGGTGAAGAATCACGCGGAACACGCGGCGGTTGCAGACCGTCTCGCTGGTCCGGCACCCACAAGCGCCTTCCGGAGTCCTTCCGGCTCAAGCGGTCCCACTGGTGGCCTTTTTGGCCGGCAACGTATTTGGTTTAAGAAGAATTTGTATTTAATTCAATAATGTATTAGCACTTGCTATATAATGTTTGAACACAAAGATCTAGAGAAATAGATCGCACTTCAACACGATGCAACTAAGCAAATTATATCAAAACCCTCAGACTAAACCAGAATATGTTTTTTTCTTTAAAAAAAATCTCCTCGTCCATCTGACACACTCAATCAAAATCAATTTTTCCCTTTTTTGACAATCTGGAATACCTCAAAAATTCATATTCAAAATTAGCGCGAATATTATCTCAATTTATAACTGCCAGTCGTGTATCTCAAAATGCGGACTGATATAAGCGCCATCTACCTGCAATGCCGTGAATCACAATGTACGCTTTTTTATATATCAACCGCAACCTAGCCTTAGAGCTCCCTTAGACACAGAAGTTCTAAAGAGAGTCGACAGATGTCGTACGATAAACGTAGCGTCATGCTACAATATCTTTTATATATGTTACTGTTGTTTAATGTTATATTTGTTTATGTGCAATAAAGTGATACATACATACATGTATATATTTTATGTCATTCGTAATAAAGCGGGGTATCAACTATGAGCATAAGCGTGTCGATAACTAGGAAGTTCATTTTAATTAAAAGCCAAGTTCAAGCAAAGGAACTGGCTAGCCAGCGCCGAGTGTATATTACACGAACCACTTGGTGCCACTTTTGACCCTTCTATAACTCAAAACCTCTTTAACGTAAACACATAAAACTACGTGTGTTTAATTATATCCATAAGGACATCTAGAAGCCCAAATTTCATGAATCTAGCTCAAACGGTTATAAAGATATGAAGGTCAAAAAGTCGTAAATTTTAGCACTGACTGACTGACTGACATATAGTACCTAAACCTAACCTATTTCCAGATAACCTAGAAGGATGAAATTTGGAATCCAGCTCGGTAATTGTGTGTAAGCGTAGGAAAAAATCTAAAAATTAAAAAAAAATTAAAAAATAGGGGGGTCCCCATACAATTTTTTTTTATTGTATCGTTGGAACCGTTACAAGCAGATATTTGAAACTATCCTAATATACGTATTATTATATTTGCTATATAACAAAAATATAAAAATAAAGTTAAGTCAAAAAATAAGTGGTGTCCCCATACAAAAAAACTTGTAATACGCGCTAAACGACCGGCCAACGGAAGAACTATTATATAATCTGTACCAACGGTGTGTCGTCGGCGGCGCGCGGCACCACATAATTATACACCAAACAGAAGTAAATCTACATAAAAGCGCTCCCGAGCAACACATAAAACATAGGCACCGCTTAGGAGTACCGATTTAGTTATTTATTGTTTTATTACATTTATGTTCATCCTGTTTCTTTCTCAACGATGAATTAAATGATTGTCATACTATAACCACAAACGTTTTTCATGCCTAAACCAGTAACAGTATAAAAGTGAAGTCCATACATGAGATTCAATGAATAAATAAATATACTTTATACAACCCGTTCGCTATAAGAGAGAATGTAGACAATAGCATAAAAAAGAAAACAATGCAGCGGAAACGCAAGAAAAAACATTAAATCTCATTACCTGCCTAGTTTTCTTTACAAAAAGTAATGATATCCCACTAAAAACATAAATGTAAAAAAGGAGAGCCAAGTTCAATACAAAAATTATGCTTGGCTGTGGGCTTCGCCGCAAAAAGAATGGAGATCTAAATAAGTGCCAAGTTCTATGCAAAATCCAAATATGTGTTTATAGGAACAAAATAACATTATGAACAAGTATTAAACTCTATTTATTTGCTTTATTGGATACCTATAACAATTGCTGTTATTTAAAAATGTGAGATCTTAAAGTAGGTTAGATTTGACTTGGCCAGTTTTTATCAGAATTAAAAAAATATATACCTACATGTTGAATAACTTTATAAAATGACTAATGTAATGAAAACTGGCCAGGTCAAATCTAACCTACTTTAAGATCTCACATTTTTAAATAACAGCAATTGTTATAGGTATCCAATAAAGCAAAGAAATAGAGTTTAATACTTGTTCATAATGTTATTTTGTTCCTATAAACACATATTTGGATTTTGCATAGAACTTGGCACTCATATAGATCTCCATTCTTTTTGCGGCGAAGCCCACAGCCGAGCATAATTTTTGTATTGAACTTGGCTCTCCTTTTTTACATTTATGTTTTGGTGGGATTCCTTTTACAACCCGTGTGATATAAATATAATTCAGTTTTTTGGCACAAACACAAATCCACTGGCTGGGTATAGTACATTGTTGTAGAGGCTTGAAAGTAAGCTATAGAACAGATAGGTTATAAACGCTCAAAAAGTGAAGCTCTTAAAATGAGTGAATTCAAACAATTGTGTCTAGTCGCGCAATGGCTATCGAGAGATGCGGATGTGCCAATGAGCTCCCGTCACCCGCGTGAGAAAGAGACAAACTGTAATTTTCTAACAACGAGAGTGACAAAGATGTAATGATTGTCAAAATAGATAAACATAACAGAATTATTGTTAGGTTATGGAATTACTTTAGAAGTATTTTTTGTGCTTATTTTGTTCTGGTATAACCCATTCATAGTAAATATCATTGGCTATATAGAGGTGGATCGTGTTAGTTCGAGGGCCGACCCGCCAGGGGAGGCCCTCGAAGATACGAGTCCACCTATAGCGCTTTTGGCCGAGATATTACATAGTGCTTTTCACGACTACTGTGAGGAAATAAAAAAAAAATCAGTATTCCATTCCCGCCTTTTTACTTTTTTTTCACTTTCAGGGGCGTTTTTCTGTTGTTTGATTCAAACCGACTCATTACTTAGAGGCGTTTTTGATAGAAAACCACAAACGGCTAAAAAAGTTAACACGCCTTAAGGGTGAATTGACGTTTCTTTTTTTTTAAAACAGGTAGTTGGCCAGATAAACAACCTTATTTTATTTTTGAAACATAAAGTTGTGCCAAAAAAAGACCTTTTAATGTTTTAAATGAATGCAATGACATAACTGGACAATTTACTTTCCAACTAATGACATTTCATCGCTACAATAACATTGCTGTAGTGGTGGTTCAGGTGCTACAGCAAATGCTTACTTTCCAGCTTGGATTTTGACCGATGTTACGGTATCTCAAAGTTAAAGGATAGCATTGTAATATACGTTATCAATTAAAGGTTTATTCAACAAATATTCAGCTGTTTACCTAATAATCAAAAGCATTACCGACCTTACACATAGATGCCTCGTTTCGAAGTGTCAACTGTCAACGGTGACTGACCGATAGTGACGTATCCATTCATTTACTATGACTTTAAGCACCGTGTTGCCACTGCAATATTGATAGTCACGTTACACCATCTTTTGTCACATTTCCGAACAGTGGCGTGAAAAGATTATCTTCGTTGCTGTTGTTGTTGGTGTACTGCTGCCTTAGCTTGTTTTGTAACATAGCTGGATAAGTACATTTGTCGTCAAATGCTGCCGACATTCGGACTGAAATGTTTTCATACGAAGTATTCTTGGAATGTCGGCGTTTATAGAGCCCCACGTTTTGGTACGGGACGTCACAAAATGCACAATTTTCTGTTTTTGACGTCCTAAACACGCTTTAACAAGATAGAGAGGAATGTTAATGCTGTTGACTGTTTTAAGGCCGGAGTTGTTGGCATATTTTGTTTGTCGAGAAGATATATTGAAATGATTTCTTACTACCTATTAAATTGGATCGTCTATAATGAATTCCACTTCTATTTAGGTAATTTTATTCAAGACCTTCAACGCCTATAATTTTAATAGCTCATAGAATTTACTAATACTCGTAACCGTATATAATATTATCTTCACGTAATTAATAACGATTTTAACGTTTTGAACGCTTATCCTCTCGCGTCGAGACGTGGCCTACACGCCAATATCGCGACTAGAGAATAACGAATATAAACCTTATCTGTTAGTCTCAACGGTAAAACATCAATAATAACATATAATAGATATAACAATTGTCAAGAAATTTCGACACAAGCCTAATCTTAAGAGCCGTTAATGGTTTGAAATCGCACGGAGATACGAGGTTTACACCGTAACCACAATTACGAACTATCCTATTATCAATTAATTTATTGTATGGAAGAATCGGGTGACGTAATAAACTAATATTAATAATTGATAAGACCACAATTATAAAATACAAACACATAAATCACTAAAAACTAAACCTTAAAAATCTAAATAAAGCCTAAACCTAAGCCTAATAAACTAATTCTAAATATTAAACACCTCACTGAAATCCCCCACTTCAGGCATAGACCCCAGAATACTGGCGGCGCTACCCCTCTGCACCGCCAGACTCAACCTCTGGGCAAATAAGGAGCCCGCCCTGTAGTCCCCCGAGACGCATATGAGACGTTCCGACACCTTTTTAACAAACTGTTTGGTGTCGGACGACCATGGACCCATGGTTTCAACAGCGAGCGCCGCAAACTCATAGTCATTTGCTAAAAACGAGTAGAGTATTTGCGGCGCTTTAGCGTTTGAGCTTGGTCAGCGGCTGACCCAGGTTTCCGAGCCGAGCCCTCGACGTGGGACGGAGCCAACGTGTCCATGCAGGTGGCATCCCACGCCAAGGCGCAACCAAGGCTCCAGGGTACGAGAGTGGCTCCAGAGTCGCAGGGAGAGCGGCAGTGGAGAGGGCACGTCTAATTAAATCGTTAATTGCAGCATGCCTGTAAAGCCGACCCGCGAGGGATCCAGCACAGAACCAATGTTTCGTGAAGGCAGCGCATGCAACCAATGGCCTGATTCTGGCTCGGATACTGCCAGCAGACGTTCACATGCGTTCTGTGAGTTCTCAATCAAAATTTCGTGTTGAGACTTGATGTACGCGGAATTCCATTAATTTAAAATGAGTTCCAAAGCTCCCGAAATGTCAAAGACTGGGCGATACTTTTCTTTCTCGATTTACAGGTGCATTTTTACTCTTCGAAGTTACGAAATCGTTATAGCGCGGAGCGACACACGTCCTGCGTCTTTGAGCTCAGCGAGCATACTGAAGCCAGTCTGATGGGGCCGTGCGACCTTTGCTTATTTTATTCCAAGTTTTAGGTTCATTACAAGTACTCTATCTATTTAGGAATATTTACTATAGAATGGTAGGTATATATATTTTATTATATTTGGGATCATTATAAACTGAAATTTACGCTTGTAATCATGTTTTTCAGAGATAATTATGCATGTAGCCAGAAGCCAGATACCGCGGTTAACGTGTATTTTTTTATGAAAGTTGTCGGATATAAATTTTAGTTTTCTCAACAATTTTGTACGACAATGGAATAAAGTTTTGTATTTATGCCGTAGAAACTTAATATGAGAAAAAAGAAACACCAATACGACATCAATAAGATTTCGACATGGATAACTGTTCGAACCTCTCCGACAAAAAAATTATGAAACAGTTGTCGGGAATAGGCTGATTATTCAAAATAGAATAACAATTTAGAAAAAGTATTTCACTTATACAGTTTTTATTGAAATTATCTTTCAATTTATGCATTAAAAGTTGTTGATTTAGTGCTCTTTAATGGTAGCATATCAAAAGTTGAGCAAAAATTAAAAAAAAATGTTCCGGACTCTTGAGTCGAAAAATATTAACAAACCGTGAGCTCTTTACTAAACTAGTAAGTAGGTACCTCTATTGACGATATAATAAAAATACGTCGCATTTAACTAAAAAATATCATGTTGGTGGCGAACAAGCATACAGTCCGCCCGACGGTAAGCAGTTACTGTAGTCTATGGACGTGTACAACGCCAGTAATTTGGATATGTCAGAAATTGCGGCAATTGTCACTATGGTGAAACGGGCGAGTGGTCCGCTGACCACCTGTTAAACCTGCCACACCTGCTTCATTTTCTTTAATATTTTGACTGGCCGTATTTCTAACTAAAGTTAAATGAACGGGAATCCCATCCCATAGGTACGGTCGGTATGTACGGTCTACATTTTAGTTCCCATTCCTGTCTGGAGTTACGGTCCGGTACGTTTTCAATTTCACGAGTGTCTCTAAAAATAAAGGCGGTCGTTAAGTAAATGAATACAATGCCTTAAAGTGAGCCACGTTAGCCAGGGGTTTATTTCCTCTGGGATCGTCTGGAGCGGAGTTTTCCCGGCATTTATAATATTATCTGACGGTTTATCGTATTAAATTATTTTACGACGCAACTGATGTGATATAATTAAGCGAATGGGCTATAGAAAGTTACAACTTCAGTTCGTCTTCATAGAAATTTGGCGGTAACAGTACTCGTACCTATTTAGTCTTTAGTCTAGTCAACTTGTTTTAACGCAAAGTTAGTGAACGCTTAACGAATGCCGGAACAATCCGTTACTTTGTAGAAATGATTATACTTGGATTAACTTTGTAGACTTCCCAGGCTTTATTTTCTCGTAAGACAAGCAAATTCACTTATTTTAATGACTAAAAGCCTTGGTCATTTCAGCCCACCGTATTCTTTTTAAACGACTTTAAACAGAAAAGATCCTGATAACCACTGGGTTTTTTATTATTATTCATTTGCACTACGGATATAAAAATTCGCAGCTGTTGATATAAAATGTCGAAAGAAATATTCTCAGTAGGTAGTTCCCACTGGTCACAATATCTTTACTATTTACGTTCTAGAAACATCCTAGGTTAATTGTTATTCAGATTTCCTTTTTGACGTTTAGATTTTATTTAAGAAACATTCTAGACTATTATTTTTTTGTATATTGTTTTAAGTTTTGACGATCATATTGTGAAATAATTATCAATATTATAATATTTTTTAGCATTTGTACAACATGCCTATAATTTATTTATTTACAATAGCATTAATAAAAGTTGCTCTGAATTATGTATTAGCATAACAATTTGCATACAGGAAACAGATGTCCACCACGACAGCAGCGTACCACATGGTTAACAGCACCAGCACTAGCATTGACATAAAAAACAAAACTGCTGGTATATTCTGCGATTTGTCGAAGGCTTTCGATGTCATAAATCATGATCTCTTGATAAAGAAGCTAAATTGCTATGGTTTACGGGGACGTAGTAGTGATTCTTGAAATCATTCTTAGAAAACAGAACTCAGACCGTAGAAGTTATGGTGAACGGAAAACGAATGAGATCAGGCACTGGTACCGTGACAGTTGGGATTCCACAAGGATCGGCACTGGGCAATACACTCTTCCTAGCATTCATAAATGATCTACCATCTGCCGTGACGGAAGGTCAGATCATACTATTTGCCGATGACACAACAGTGGTAGTGAGTGCACGATCATACGTGGAGCTCAACGAAAAAATCGCAACCGCATGTGATCAACTAAATACATGGTTCTCTGCAAATGGTTTGATACTTAATGTGGCAAAATCGAACATTGTGATGTTCTCTGGCAGGTCCGTTCCTGGCGTGAGTATAGATTGTCCTATCCCGAGAAGCGACAACTGTAAATTTCTTGGCTTTACTATAGACCATACCCTAAGCTGGAAACCTCACGTGGACTCTTTGTGTAGTAGGCTGGGAAGTGCAGTGTTTGCACTACGCAAACTAAAACCCCTAGTCTCTCGAAGTGCACTAAGGAAGGCATACTTCTCGGGTTTCCACTCGCTGATGACCTATGGCTCTATTCTGTGGGGTAACTCCACCAATGCGCATAGGGTGATGTGCATGCAGAGACAAGCACTACGTGCTATGCTCGGCATGAATTATCGGCAGTCTTGCAGGACTTTGTTTGTTAAACACAAAATTATGACTCATTACTCGCATTACCTCTTCGAAGTCATTATGTTCACACGTAGACATTTGTCAGAGTTTAAGCGAGTGGAAGTAGTAGGCAAGTGCCTCCGTAGTACAGGAAGACTGCGCTCAGTACCCCGTCGCACAGTGCTGCACTCAAAAAATCCACGCGTAATAGGACCGACGTACTATGAAAACCTACCAGACGAGCTAAAGAACGAGTGTTGCGATGAAACATTTAGGCGTCGATTAAAGAACCATTTATTGGAAAAGGAATTTTACTCAGTAACCGAATATTATCAAGTTATTAAATAATTATTTATTAATTATATTTGTTTGTACTAATTAATTACTATTTTTGACATTGTATTAGTGACTTTATAATGATGACGTACTACATTGTACTGTATTTAAAAAGAAAAAAAAAATGTATTACTTCTGACATTATTATTAATTTTATTTGACATTTATTAGAACCTACATTCAGGTAGGTATATAATTTGTTTTTATCGATTTCCTTCTTTCTTTACAAAAAATGTTGGTAATGATACAAACCCTATATTTGTAATTTGTGTCTGTCATTGCAATTATTATTTTTAATATGAATATTATTTACATTTAGACGATCGCTATACGAACACTAGTATAAACTTTAATGTATTATATGAAATTTGTATAATGAGATAATAAAACTAAACTAAACTAAACTAACGAAGAAAAGTGTTTGATGCTAGGCTACTCAATAAAATTATTTAGATTTCATGTTCAATATCTTGTAATAGATCAATATTTTATTTGGTACGTTGAAAGGTAAAAAACCGGCCAAGTGCGTATTGGACCACGCATAATGGAGGGTTCCGTACCGTAAATTTTTAGTTACATCATTATAATAAAAATATTTTTGATAATTTTAAACACTACCCCTATATACCTACAGGTTTGTACGGAACCCTCGGTGCGCGAGTCCGAGGCGCCAAAAAAAATATTGAACATAATTTTTAAGAAAAAAAAACCGACTTCCATGGGGGTAGCCGGTGAAGCATTATTGTAGATACACTTAACAAACGCAGCGGAGAGGACAAATCGCCAAACCTGAACTATGCGTCGTTGAAGAGTTCCGTTCTGATCATCATCAGCAGTTCCACTTCATCAAATGTCACTCTTTTGAATGAAAATGCTTGATTTGTTGATAAAAATACAAAAGTCACTTTATGTATGCCTTTAAGATTTGAGGAATTCCCTCGATTCCTCATGGAACTCATCATCAGAACTTGAGCTTGACGAAAATTGGTCCTGACAATCTAACTTGCTTAACAAACACAGCGAAGGGGACGAATCGCCAAACGTGAACTATGCGTCGTTGAAGAGTTCCGTTCTGATCATCATCAGCAGTTCCACTTCATCAAATGTCACTCTTTTGAATGAAAATGCTTGACTTGTTGATAAAAATACAAAAATCACTATGTGTAAGCCCTTAAGATTTGAGGAGTTCCCTCGATTCTTCATGGATCCCATCATCAGAACTTGAGCTTGACGAAAATTTGTCCTGACAATTAAACTTGCTAAACAAACACAGCGAAGAGGACAAATCGCCAAACGTGAACTATGCGTCGTTGAAGAGTTGCGTTCTGATCATCATCAGCAGTTCTACTTCATCAAATGTCACTGTTTTGAATGAAAATGATGGATTTGTTGATAAAAATATAAAAATCACTATATGTATGCCTTTAAGATTTGAGGAGTTCCCTCGATTCCTCATGGATCCCATCATCAGAACTGCGTTTTGACAAAAACGGGACCAATCTGTATATATATACTTACAATCAAAAAAAGAATCGAGTCGGTTAAAAATAATTTGATTTGCTTCAAGATTGCAACACCATCTCTCTCGCTATACCAGAATCACGTAAGTGATTCGGATAGGAGGTGCAAGCACGTACTGCGCATGCCCTTAGAGTATGGTCAACGGCGCCTAGCCGTTTCAAATTCAGAGATTGCATATACATGAGAAAATTTGTCAAGTTCCGCCGTGACCGGGTGGTCTAGTGGTCAGGACGTCAGCCGCGAAAACTGAAGACGCCAGTTCAAATCTGGCCTCGGATACCGGAGGGTTTGGTCACTTTTTCTGAAGTATATGACATCTATTTTCAGTTTATATATAGTAGTGTAACTACTTAAAAATTGCAAATCAAAAAAATATCGAACAAAATAATTTGATTTGCTTCAAGATTCATAGATGGCAACACCATCTCTCTCGCTATACCAATTTCACGTAAGTGATTCGGATAGGAGGTGCAAGCACGTACTGCGCATGCCCTTAGAGTATGGTCAACGGCGCCTAGCCGTTTCAAATTCAGAGATTGCATATACATGAGAAAATTTGTCAAGTTCCGCCGTGACCGGGTGGTCTAGTGTTCAGGACGTCAGCCGCGAAAGCTGAAGACGCCAGTTCAAATCTGGCCTCGGACACCGGAGGGTTTGGTCACTTTTTCTGAAGTATATGACATCTATTTTCAGTTTATATATAGTAGTGTAACTACTTAAAAATTTAAAAATATTGAACAAAATAATTTGATTTGCTTCAAGATTCATAGATGGCAACACCATCTCTCTCGCTATACCAGAATCACGTAAGTGATTCGGATAGGAGGTGCAAGCACGTACTGCGCATGCCCTTAGAGTATGGTCAACGGCGCCTAGCCGTTTCATATTCATAGATTGCATATACATGAGAAAATTTGTCAAGTTCCGCCGTGACCGGGTGGTCTAGTGGTCAGGACGTCAGCCGCGAAAGCTGAAGACGCCAGTTCAAATCTGGCCTCGGACACCGGAGGGTTTGGTCACTTTTTCTGAAGTATATGACATCTATTTTCATGCGTCTTATAGTTTCGGAGTAAAATGGCTGTGACATACGGACGGACGGACGGACAGACGGACATGATAAAACTAATAAGGGTTACGTTTTTGTCATTTTGGCTACGGAACCCGAAAAAGGTGGTTCACTAAGTTGCTCTTATACAAAGCTTTTATGATTAGTTTGTAAGTTTGTGCTTGACTTTACGTTAAAATTGCATTTAATTCTATTCTGTTATTTTACAAAAAATAATGATATAAAAGGCAGTTCCGTATGATGGTGACACGCGGCATGTGTGCAGTGTGCGTGTGAATAAATCTCAGTGACGGACGCCGTGTGGCGCGGGCGGCCGCCGGAATAATCGGCCGCGGAACGCCTGACTGATGCTCTACCGTGGCAGGGCGGGGCCAAGTCTGGACAGGCCTTATACATATCTGGAACTAGATTTCATAAGGTGTATTCGCCATTCGGATCATTACGTATAATCCGAATGGAAAAAAGTGGCGGATAGAATATGGACGTTTATTATGTATCATGGCACATGATTAACTTTTAAATGAATTTCGGAATTAAGTACTGAATATATGAATTATCCTTACTGCAAGCTACATATCATGGTCGAAAACATACAGGAAATAATTATGGCATAATTAAATTGATACCTAGTCCGCCTCATCGGACATTTAAACGACTTTAACACGTTCACTGTCCAGTGTCCCATATATGGATCACGCTGAACTATCTCCACACGTCCGTGCCCCACAGATAAGCCACTAACGACCGTGTCCGCACTTAGATTAGTTAGTATCACTTCATACTGCATGATAATATAGGGATAATTCTGATATAATAATGTTTTTGGCTAGTTAGACAACAGTATACAGAAATATATTGCACTTATTCGAAAGCGTGCTTGTTTGTTTCTTAGTGACCCATATGTGGAGCATGGACGTGTGAGAGAAGAAGATTGAATTTGCTTGGACCTACGAGGAGATGCATACATATTGTATGGGGACTGTTAACGTATTAAGTAGAACAAATCGAAGATCACGTAAGCAAAATTTGCCGTTTTGGTTAGTCAACAGCGGGGGATACGGCGTGAAGGGACGCGGATGAAATAATTGGATTTGGAACCATATAATCGATCTCCTACGGCTCACTCACGGCATATAGAAATAAGTAGATAAGTTTATGTACTCTATGCTGACGGTATGCACGGGACTGAAGCGAAGCAGGTGTCCACAATAATAATCGGACACAGAACACGGACGGTTTCTACCTTTTGTGACATACCCACTTGCTCAGCAGCGGAACAACCAAGTATGGACAAAGCTTAAAGTGACTTCAGAACTTCCGGTGCATTAAGTGGACCGGAATAATGAGGATAAACGCGCAAAAATATTCGCAGATGGCGTCGCAATCGCAAAGAAACTATAAACATCTGGTTGGTTATTATTATTATACTATTAGCCTATTCGAGTGCCCCGCTGTCCATGTCTCCCGATTTTGCACCTCTTCCGCCCAGTTGTTAAGGAAGGTATCTAAGTCATCCCGCCATCTCCGCTTGGGCCTACCACGCACGCGCCCCCATACCGGCATTCATTTGATTTGGTATCGGCATCTCGTAGGTTATGGTTTGGTAATGTAAAATCTAGTCTATGGTAATAAGTCTATATACCTCAGAGAAACGTTAGTAATAGTTCCACAATGGCTGTTAAAATGTGGGTTTTTATTCTCCTTGGCCGAAGGATACACGGGAAAAGGTCGACCCGTATGCAGCCCTTGAATTCATGCTTGGTCGCTTTGATGATTCGGTATTACATACCTAAGAATTATTCTACACGTTCTTAAATAAATTCTATAGAAACTGTAGGTAGTTCAAATTCATAAACAGTATCGATGCGGTGCTTTCACATATATTCTAATGCGCAAAGAACGTAAACTGCACATTCGAAAACACACGTCCAATAATCCTGTAATGTAATCGCAGACATTGATTTAATACGGGCGAGTGAGAGCGAGCGGGGCGAAATAGTATAGCAAATTAGTGTCATGACACTGACTAGATATTATCACTATCTGACACCATCGATATAAACAAGTTCCAACCACAAATCAAACATTTGGAAATTAAACCGTGAATTGATAACTTAATAAGCTTGTTCATATTGCGTCGCCTTTTAATGTAATAGGATCGTTCCCGCCAAAAAACATGACTCCCTTTACTTCCCTTCAAATATCCGGGTCGACCATTGTTCCTTTGTCACAAAACCGGACAGCTCCCGTGCAAACTTTACTTTGCCTCCGGTGCAGAGCCTGAATGCATACAAGGTATACTTGGAACAAAGTTTGCCAGCTGCATATGCACTTTGTCGAGTAAGACAAAAGATATCTGACGTTCGCTTCAGTGAAATCTTTCTTATTTTTCCTTTTCTTGGCGTTTTGTTGTAGAGCCATTTAGAATTAACACTTTTCTAGGATTTTAAATTCTAGCAAGGCGTATTCTAGTAAGAGCAAATGGATTGTTGGCCCAATACTGGTATCCCGGGTTTGCCCATACAAAAAATACCGATATTACATTCCCTACATGTGTGACATGTCAAACCATATTTATAAGTAGGTACTATATATAAAACTCAATAACATCACCACAAGGAGATCTCCAGGAGACTCCAGCTGGGTTGGGCGGCATTCAACAAAGTAGCGGACATCCTTAAGCCCGTCAACATTCCACAATGCTTGAAAACTCGCCTTTTCAATAAATGTGTCCTGCCCACCATGACGTACGGAGCCGAGACATGGACGCTCACTAAGGAGACTGTGCACAAAATTCGAGTGGCACAGAGGGCCATGGAGCGCGCCATGCTCGGCATCAAGCTTCAAGACCGAGTGAGGAATGTCGAGATCCGCCGTCGAGACGTGGGATACGTCATTACCAAACTTAAATGGAGTTGGGCCAGACACGTTGCCAGGCAGAGTGATGGCAGGTGGACTAAAATGTTGACGGAGCGGTGGACTCTTTCAGATAAAAGAAGCCCCTGGCGTCCGTTGGCTCTTTGGGTAGACGACGTTCGGAAAGTTGCGGGTCACTTCTAGATGAAATTGGCACAGGATCGGGACAAGTGGCGTAGACGAAGAGAGGCCTATGCTCAGCAGTGGGCGATAAAGTGCTGATGATGATGATATATAATCCTGGCCTCCAAATTTATATTATACGTCTGCCTTTGGGTCACCGACTGACATACTGACACTATTATACCTGCCCTTCAAATCAATCGATCCATTACCTAAGTCTCGGAGCAAATAGGCTGAGACAGATGGAACGAGTGATCCGATAATGAGTCTGCTATTATCTTTTGAGGTACGGCCACTAAAAATAGGAAATTAATAACCATTAAACCACATATTGTTTACAAAATATCCATTATTTTCCTTTTTACTGTGTCTTTTTACATACACAACTGGCCGTGAGAATACTTTTATCACTACTCAGCCGACTTGTTGTGTTGAAGTATGCGACAGGATGTCGTAAATCGCAGACAGGACAGGAGGTCGCGGCATTTGTTGTGGGCGTGTTAGTTATTTATCTGTTCGAAAGTATTGTCAGAGAATGCAAGTAATGCGTATTGAGAGTTGGACATTAGGATACTCAGGTAGAGAAGCTACCCTAATGTGTAATGAGGTTAAAATTAAATGAAATGAATAAAACCTAACGCAACTGAATGCTAACGTTTATCAAATTTATTTATTAATATCAATAATTACATTAAAAAATAAATGGAATATGTTATGTTAACCAACTAGGTAATTGAGGTAACTGCGTTTACCGAGCCGTAAATAAAAATAATTGGTGTTCGCGCCGCTGCTAATTGCGTCATCAGACGACCGCGGGGTGAGGCCCCCCGCCACCAGCCGCCGGCGCGGCTCCCACTCCTCCTATTTGCCTCAGGTCGCCGGACCGAACACACGCGGCCGCGATCCATACATTTTTATTACCTTTGCCTAGCTATTAAAGCTTAAGTAGTGTTATAAATCGTCGTTGATCATTTATACAACCCTTATGTGCGCTCGCACATAATTTGGCGCCCCCGGGTGGGCACGGACACTAAAACGCCAAGCCGAAAACGTAACTTGCGCCGTGACGCCACGACACGCCCACGTGTCGCCGATCCGACCGTGGACTTCCAGCCAAGAATCTCCATCCCTGACTGCCCCGGAGCTCGTCAATCGCGCCATCTACTTCAGCGGTCAAGATTACGACGGGAACAAGGTGGATTTAACAACGAGTTGAGAAGAAATTTATGCGTCGGCCACGCCGTGAGGTGCAAAGGTCGACCGGCTGGACAACGGACACTGCGCCGAACGCTTGGATCATCTTTACAAGAAGAGTGCCGTGAGCTTACCCATCTTTTCCTTCTATAATCCCCCTCTTTTTGAGCATTTAAAGGCGATAGCACTTTATTTTTACGTGTGTGACTTCTTATTTTCATCATCATATCTGACCATCTTATTACTGATCATCTTATTTCTTCTTTGCATCTTGATTTAAACCTAAAAACGCATCTTATCAGATTAATTCCTGCATAAAAACGCTACTTTGCTTCTTAAGCTGTTTGCACTGCCACATGTGCTTAATGGCAGCTCTTCTTTAAAGGTAACTACATCTTAATTAATCTGTGTTTTCTTACAGCATCCGTCTATTTTAATAGTGATATCTCGCATCTTATATAGCCATCTGCTTTACCATACATTTATTTTTGCGCAAATTTTCCTTAAACGTTTTATTTAAGATTCTTACTTTCTGCCTGCCAATTCTACGCCGTCTTCTAGAACATTCAATACACGTCTTTTAATCGTAGAAGCCTTTAATCAAGCCTTAAGCATTATTTTCTTCATTTATTTGCACAAATCCCTGCTTCGCACTTTACTTCATGCTTACGTTCGCATAGCCAATATTTTCTTCATACGCATTTCAGTGGTTTACTGCTCCCGGGATCGAACCCGCGTCGAGGCTACCCTGAGGTGCATCATACCAGCGCGAGCGCAACCGGCGCAGTGCTCCGCCGCCTGCCCGGCCGCATTCCAGCGCGATAACAATAAGGAGCGTAAGCCGTTTTACAATTTTAGTATTTCTTTTTAAGTAAACATTTTAACAGTAACTGAAAATAGATGTCATATACTTAAGAAAAAGTGACCAAACCCTCCGGTGTCCGAGGCCAGATTTGAACTGGCGTCTTCAGCTTTCGCGGCTGACGTCCTGACCACTAGACCACCCGGTCACGGCGGAACTTGACAAATTTTCTCATGTATATGCAATCTCTGAATTTGAAACGGCTAGGCGCCGTTGACCATACTCTAAGGGCATGCGCAGTACGTGCTTGTGTAGAGTTTATATATAGTAGTGTAACTACTTAAAAATTGCAAATCAAAAAATATTGAACAAAATAATTTGATTTGCTTCAAGATTCATTTTAACAGTAATTTATTCAACTTGTTTGTTTACCTATCTTTATTATCGTAATAAGTTACTTCATTGATCTTACATTTTATTATTTGACGCTTATAACTTGCATTTAAAAATGTCTGAAAAAACTGTGCCTAAACCCGTTTCACCATTGAGCTTTACGGTACCACAGCTGACAACTGAGTCCTTGGAAGAGCTCAAGGTCAAACGGAGCTCAATTAAAGGGCAGATATGAAGACACTGAAAAACTTCTGAAATAAAGACGGTACATTTATAACACACACACACAACTCACGCTACTACACATATACACACTCAAATACTTACACTTAATATATTATACTGAAGTATTATTGTTAATATTTTGTTTCCTTAAGTAAAGTGAAGATGCATCTGCATTTTTGTGTTTACTACTTGTTTACGTGAACTTAGCACTTAGTTACCTGGGTACTCTTGGAGCTGCACTCGTAATGCGCTTTATTTCTAAATACCCTCTGTTATGTTTTATTAGTTTTAATTAATCACTAAATTTAAATTTACGCATTAGTGCTTTTTGGTGTTAATGTAATTGTATTCTGCTTATAGTCTAACTCTTAAGAACCTATACACATATAAAGTTGTTACCTACATAATAAAGTTGTTCCTTATGTTATGATAGTGGATGATTAATCTCACTTCACCGTAATACAGTTTTTAACTAGTACGGGGAGTGATGGGCATTGTCACACTCAAATATAGTAACTTTCAACTTAAATAATTAGTAAGTAAAGTACTGTACCTTACCTTATGTACCATTTGTTGTTGGTTTAATAAAGTTATTTTTATTTATTTTATTTATTAGATAACAAAGTTTAGGAGGTACTTAAATAGTTTTGAGGAAGAAACTACGTTAACTTCAATTCAAATCAATGAATTAACTTTAAAGTTGAGTAAATTCCTGGAACTTGGCAACAGATTTGAGGTCATGCAAACTCGTATAGAGGTCCTGAATGAGGACAACCTCGCGGATGAGCTTGCCGAAAGGGACAATATAGAAGAAAGTCTCTACCTTGCCATCGCCACAGCCCAATCTATGATTGAGGTATGTAAACCTAAGGAGACCTTTCATGACGCCAACCAGGCTTCATCTTCACACTCGCACTCCACCAGCCACCGGTGTCATGATCACGATTCTATAGGTTTTAAATTGCCGTTAATTCAAATTCATAAATTCGACGGAACCTTCTTTAAATGGCTTGAATTCCGCGATACCTACGAGTCGCTTATTCATAAAAATGAGAGAATTAAACCGATACATAAATTTCATTACCTTTGTTCATACCTTGAAGGTGAAGCAGCTCGTATTATTTCAAATTTAGAGGTATCGGCTGACAACTATTCTGAAGCATGGGACCTTTTGTGCGATCGGTATAATAATAATCGGCAACTTATAACTAATCATCTGAATTCTTTATTTAGTATTGAACCGTTGCAGCGTGAATCAGATAAGGCTATTAGGTATCTTAGTGACCATGTGACCAAAAACTTGCGAGCGTTGAAGACGCTCGGCCAGCCCACCGATCAGTGGGACACGATCATCATACATATGGTTACATCGAAGTTAGACCAAGCTACTCGTACAAAATGGGAAGAGCATCGTAACAATTTAGTAGAACTACCCACATTAGATGAATTCAAAAAATTCTTGAAATCCCGTGCAGATGTTTTGGAAACTTTATTTAGGTCTAAAAGGGATAAACAAAATAAGCTCCAATTCAAATCAGAAACGCCTCAAACCAAATCGTTTGCTATTTCAGCCACTTCAGCCAGCGAAAGGCCTCCGCGGCCGTGCGTCGTGTGCCAGGGTAAACATCGTATCTTCGACTGCAAGGTCTTCAGTAGTCTGTCGACCGACGAGAAGTGGGCCCAGGCTACAAAACTCAAGCTCTGCTTCAACTGCTTGCGCCCGGACCACGACACGGCGCGGTGTCGGCTGGGAGGATGTCGCGTATGTAAGCTCAGAGGCGTCATAACACTCATAACACAGCATTACACGAACACAATACAAACACACCCACCACACCACCAGCTTCAGTAGGCCCTTCTGGCGATAACACTGGTGGTGCTGAGGGCTCTTCTTCTTCGATCGTCATGGCAGCAGTATCTTCTTCTGCGGTTATGCTGTCTACAGCAATGATAGATATTGTTAATCCACAAACTAATCAAGTAGAAACAGTAAGGGCACTTATAGACAATGGCAGTATGGTCTGTATGATCTCTGATGAATTAAGGCAGCGCCTTCAGCTGTCCTCACATCGTTCCAAAGAAAGCATCACAGCTATTATGGACACTCCTATTAACATCGTTCCAGAACGCTGCTCTGCACGCATTAAGTCTAGGCAGGGTACATTCGTTCGCGACCTTGATTTTGTTGTACTTCCTCGTTTAACTTAAGCACATCCTGAGAACTTCATTCCTGTGAACCATCTTAATATACCGTCCTCGATTAAATTAGCAGATCCCAACTTTAATAAGCCTTCACGTATTGACGTCTTACTGGGCATTGAGGTTTTCTGGGACATCATCGGTACAGAAAAGTACCCTCTGGGAAACAAACTGCCCACTCTTCATAGCTCTGAATTAGGTTGGCTAATAGGCGGTCGCATGCCTACTAAGGGCAAGTCTGTTAACAAATCGATTTCGTGCAACTTCGTTACCACTCAGAATGACACAGACTTAGAATCACAACTTCAAAGGTTCTGGGAGTACGAAGACTTTCCTATGCATCATAAATCCGAGCCTATTTTAACTGAAAGTGAATCGCACTTCATTGAAAACACTACTCGCTTAGAAAACGGTCAATTCTGTGTTAGATTGCCCCTTATTGACACACCTGATTGTCTGGGTGATTCTTACTTCTTTGCAAAACAGCGCTTTCTTAGCTTAGAAAAACGCCTTAACCAAAACCCGTCTTTAAAGAAAATGTACTCTGATTTCTTACAAGAATACCGCGATCTTGGACATCTTTCTGATGCTGTTGATGAACGGCCTTACACTTCATTTTTTGTCCCCCACCACTGTGTGCTTAAAAGCTCCAGCGAGTCTACTAAGCTTCGTGTCGTCTACGACGCGTCCATGCGCAGGAAGTCAGGTTACTCAATTAACGACATACAAATGGTGGGGCCAAATATACAAGACTCTTTGTTCAACAACTTATTGAGATTTCGTCACTATAGGTACGTCTTGTCAGGTGATATAGAAAAACAATATAGACAAGTCATTATGAACGAGTTAGATCGTGACCTTCAATTAATTCTATGGCGCGAAAATGAATCTCTTCCTATTAGAACGCTGAGACTTAATACTGTGACTTACGGTTTTGCTAGTGCCAGTTTCTTAGCGGCCAGATGTTTGTGGCAGCTTGGTGAGGAAACAGCTGACCTGCCGACTAGGAAGATCATACAAAATGACTTCTATTGCGATGACCTTCTTACAGGAACAGACGAAGAGTCCGATCTTCTTAACATTAAACGGGCCGTATCTACGTCACTCTCTTTAGGTTGCTTCAATTTACGAAAATACAGATCAAATTCTCAACTCTTGATAGACTCTGAAGCAGGAAATGTACAAAATGACAGTCTTGTTTTGAGTCAATCACTTCATACGCTAGGCTTGCTATGGACTCCTACACAGGACACACTTCATTTTAATATTGATGATAACCCTACCTCATCTGACATCGTAACTAATCGTTCCATCTTATCCACGACTTTTAAGATTTTTGATCCTTTGGGCCTTCTCACTTTGTGCACTGTGAAACCCACAATTCTTTTACAGAAACTTTGGTCTCTTAAACTCGACTGGGATACTCCTGTTCCCATTCAAGTTCAACGTGCCTGGGCGCACTTCATAGATAACATAAAATACCTAAAGCTTCTTACTGTGCCTAGGAATATATTTTACGACAATGACTCACCTTCCTGCATCGAACTTCACGCCTTCTCTGACGCTTCTCAAGCCGCGTATGGTGCATGTATACATTAAAGCCACGTCATTATGAGGGAAACAAACCATAAATCTACTTTGCTCCAAATCCCGCGTCGCGCCGACGCGGTCCGCTACGATACCAAGGTTGGAACTTGCGGCGGCGCTTCTTGCCAGTCGCCTTACCTCGACGGTAAGCAAAGCGCTTCGTAAGCCTATATAGCACGCTGTGTATACTGGTCTGATAGCAGTGTAACATTAGCCTGGATAAACACATGCCCATCTAAATTAAAAACTTACGTCGCGAACCGTGTCGCCGTCATTCGTGAGCTCACCGAGAGCTCGGCGTGGCGCCATGTCCCCACAGCTCAAAATCCTGCCGATCTCGCGTCTCGCGGGGTCGACCCTCAGCATGTCCAATCTCAACAGCTGTGGTGGCACGGACCATCATATCTCTTAGAACCTGAAGAAAATTGGCCTGTTCTCAGTGCCAATCATACGAATAATAGCAACTTACCTGAACTTAAATCTAGCATTTCAGTATTGACTAACGTAGAAACCAGAACCGACACTCTTATAGATTTCCAAAAATACTCGCAACTTAGCAAGCTTAAAAGAATAATAGCATATGAATTGCGCTTCATTAATATTAAATGTAAAAAACAACATACAAAGGGCCCACTAAACGCAATTGAACTTGAAAATCCCTTAACTGTATTGGTGAAGCTATCACAAAGGCAATCATTTCCTGTAGATTTAGCTGCACCGATTAATAATAAAAAACTAAGCCCTAAATCACATCTTATCTCCCTAGCTCCATTTATTGACTCTCAGGGACTCCTGAGAGTGGGGGGCAGGCTTAATAAGACTAAGTATGACTTCTCTGTAAAACATCCTATACTACTTTGTTCCAAACACACACTTACAAAATTAATTTTCACTTCTGAACACAAACGCCTCTTGCATGCGTGACCTCAACTCATGCTAGCGTCCGTGCGTGAGCGGTTCTGGCCTATTGGGGGTAGGGACTTAGCACGACGCACGGCTCGCAAATGCGTCATTTGTATTCGGCACTATGGCCGAACTATGTCTAAAATCATGGGTAATTTACCATCACAACGCGTCACGCCCGGCTTCCCATTTTCTACTGTAGCCGTCGATTTTGCAGGCCCATTCCTAATCACTGATCGGCGAGGCCGTGGCTGTAAGATTACAAGATGTTACCTCTGTCTTTTCATATGCCTTAGATCTAAATGTGTACATTTAGAAGCAGTCAGCGAGCTTTCTAAAGACGCCTTCATATTGTCCCTTCGCCGCTTCATTTCGCGTAGGGGTAAGCCAAGGGAAATTTATTGTGATAATGGTAGAAATTTTGTAGCCGCTGCTAAAGAAATTAACGACTTCATAAAGCAAAATTCAGGGCCTGTATTGGAGTTTGCAGCTGATCAAGACATTCTATTCAAATTCTTGCCGGCTTACGCTCCTTATTTTAACGGCTATGTAGAGGCAGGCATCAAATCAGCAAAATTTCATATCAAGCGCATTTTAGGGAACACGCACCTTACATATGAAGAGTTATCGAGTTTATTTGTTCAATGTGAGGCTATCCTTAACAGTCGTCCCCTCTGCCCCCTCTCCTCCTCTCCCAAAGATTACGCAGCGCTCACACCAGGGCACTATCTCCTTGGCAGGCCACTGATGTCGCTCCCGAGCCCGGACCTGACAGACGCCAACACGCGCAACCTGGACCGCTTTATTCGGCAGATGAGGCAGCACTTCTGGAGGCGCTGGCAGTCCGAGTACGTTATGGAGCTGCAGCAACGTCTCAAATGGAAAACACGCGCCAGGGATCTGCAGCAGGGAGACCTGGTTCTAGTAAAGGAAGAAAACCAACCCCCACTGTTATGGCGTCTGGGCAGAGTGTCGAAGCTCCATACTGGCCCAGACGGAGTACCACGTGTCGCAGATATCGACACCGCCAAGGGAGTCATCAGACGGGCCCTGAACCGTATATGTCTTCTCCAAGATTCTTGAAAGCAGAGCTTTCAAGGGCCCCCAGCATGTTCGCGCCGCTGCTAATTGCGTCATCAGACGACCGCGGGGTGAGGCCCCCCGCCACCAGCCGCCGGCGCGGCTCCCACTCCTCCTATTTGCCTCAGGTCGCCGGACCGAACACACGCGGCCGCGATCCATACATTTTTATTACCTTTGCCTAGCTATTAAAGCTTAAGTAGTGTTATAAATCGTCGTTGATCATTTATACAACCCTTATGTGCGCTCGCACAATTGGCATTGCTAACATTTTATTTTCACGAAATGTCAGTCGTTGGTTGCATCGTTACCCCCACACTTTGAATTGCAAACGCCCTTGTATCAAGTACGGTAACAAAACAATATACCTACCTACATTGAAGTAAGAACCATAATATTGAGTAAAACAACATACAGCACACAAAAGTGTAGCGCAGGGCGTCTTTTGCCATAGACAGCCGATCGTCCGGAAATTGGTAGTGTGAAATTGAAAGTGGATTTTGTGCCTAAATCAAACAACGAGGTATTTTCAACCGACTTCAAGATTTCGAAGGAGGAGGTTATCCCATTCGTCGGGATCTTTGTTTTTGCTATTTTGTTTTATGTATGTTCACCGATTATTCGAAGACGGCTGGACCGATTTGAAAAATTCTTTTTTCGTTTGAAAGAGTATACTTCACAGTTGGTCCCATTGTAACCAGGTCAGGATCTGATGATGGGATCCTGGAGAAATCGAGGGAACTCTTCAACTATTATAGGCACACCTATAGTGATTTGAGTATTTTTTACAGCAGCTCGAGCATTTGGTTTTGGAAAGGTGGATGCTTAGTGAAGTCGGTTCGTTTTTGTTTAAAATTATATACTAACCTACTCGTTTGGTAGCTAAATGTATAAATGACATAATTTTTAATAAAAAATAACCGACTTTACTCAAACTCCACATTTCCAAAGGCAAATGCCCGAGCTAGCGTAAAGAATACTTTTTGAAACTTTAATAATATTTTCTACATTGATATGCATGGAAAAAACTTAATTCTAAACTCGAAAATCAAATAACTATACTCTTACTAACGTAAAAAAAAACCTAACCCATCTTTACTTGTAATTTTATGTACAGTTTAAGTTTAAAAATAAACGAATATCCAAAAGTGAGCAGGTAAGTTGTATTGCTGTAATAGGTAAAATATTTAAAAGCAATACTAACGCCATCAGCATCCAGCGCAGGATCACACGCCTTTTCACCTGGTGTTGTAAAGGACTCGAGTTCTGAAAATTATTTTTTTCTGCTGGTAGGATAATGTAGATAAGTTGAAACGTATAATAAAATATTTATTGACATACGAGAAAAATAAAAACAAATACATTCTTTTTAAATCCGCAACACAGGTTTCGTCCATACAATAAAAAATAATAAAGCATCCACAAGAGGTTTCGTCATAATTACCTAAAAAAACACACAATGTCCAAAAATAAAATAAAATAAAGAGTAAACAAAAACTAGGAAAACACAAACATGAAACACTATCTCCACGCCTGGTAAGTACCCGGCGCAAACGTCCCAAAACACTGGCCGCATTTCCGCGTTGAATGGCCAGTACAAGTTAAATACATGGAGTAGTCATAACATAAACATGTATGGATTGACGTTTATCTGACGTAGCTATTTGTACTTACGTTACGTACGAATAGCCATACATTTGACGTTCCCCTCCCCCGCAAAAATCGATAGACTTTTTTTGTATAGAAAATGACACACATGGCTACTCCATCCGGGTTGAAATCTCTAAGCATTCAGCCGACGAGTCCTGAGAACTTTTCTTAAACGTACCTATTGCTCGACACATCGCGCGTCACTCTTCCCTCCATCAGTCATAACTCAAAAAAGACCCGCAAAAGGATAAACACAAGTTACAGGAACAAATCGCAACACTTTACGTGTCTCGCAACTTAAACGCGCACGTACAAAATGGTATCCTAGATAATGTTGCCATTCGTCTTGCCGTAACGCGATATTATATTGTCCCTTCCGAAAGGGCGTTGTTACTTACGCGGACCTAGATTGATTGTTTTCGAATATAAATGTGAAGCTTGGATGAATTCAGCGCGCATGGTAAATTTCCGTCACGGTTTTCCTGATTTGTATATAGGTACGCGCACAGATAACATTAAAAAAATAAAACGATGTTTATAAATTTATAATATGTGAAAAGGTATTGGCGAGAATGGTAATGTATGGGACATCCTTTGCTGGTTTTAAAATCCAATATAGGTAGCTCACCTTGGATAGTCTTTTTAATGAGGATAAAAAGCCAGAGATTATATATGGTGCTCTTTTACCCCCATTGTGGAATCAGTTCTAACGTTGACGTCGAGTCCGGTAAAGTTTTCATTCGATTTAGCTCAACTTTTCGATACTATTTTACGGTAACTCATAAAACTACTTATAGTTTGCATACATATATTGAAAGATAGTTTCTTGTTATTCTGTATAAGTGTAACACTTTTTTGATTTCATGTTTCATTTATAAATAATGCACCTTAATCTAACAGCTGTTCCGCGATTTTTGCTTGGAGAGGTGAAAAGAGTAAGATTTTTATTGATTAAAATAATGTTAAACTAGTATGTAAAATATATAAATACGTTGAAAAATGAGTCGTTTAAGGAATAAGTGGAACAGTTTTTTTCATTTCTAAATATATAAAAGAAGAAACTGACTGACTGACTGACTGACTCATTGACTGACTGACTGACTGACTGACTGACATATCAACGCACAGCCCAAACCGCTGGTTCTAGAGATTCCATATTTGGCATGTAGGTTCCTTATAAGGTCTAGGGGTGCACTAAGAAAGGATTTGTCAAAATTCACCCCCTAAGGGAGTAAAATGGGGGTCCAAAATTAGTATAGCGAATCAAGATTTTTTAGACTATTTTATTCGAAACTTCACAGGAGTATTCCTAACGATAAATGAGTAAACACGTGTTTCAGGTTTTTTGAAAATTCTACCCCTAAAAGGGGCAAATGTGGTCACAAAGTCTGAAAATCAACATGGGTATCGTATTCTTTTTGAGTACTATAGTACGCGGGCGAAGCCGCGGGAAAAGGCTAGTTCATACATATTTTTTAAGCAAGAGTATGTTTACCTAGAACGATTTTAGAAAAAATTGCCAAAGTTTAGGTAGTATTTATGGGAATGTATTAAAGAGGTTCATATTTTTTTTAAGTAGAAATAAACTTGGCTTTATGCTTTAATCAGATAATATAACAATAACAAAAAATGAAGCAACAAGATTACACGAATACGTCTTCACTAAACAAGTTCTGCAAGAATTGAGTTTTCGGCTACTGAATAATAAAAAATGTGTACCAAAAGTATTTTTTTTCAATAAGAAGACTAACTCAAATACAATTCATGTGCGATATTTCATTGTTAGCGATTTTTGTTTTCAAATCATTACCGGACACTTAAGATTCAAGATATTTATTCATGACGTAAGTACATAATATTACATAAATATTTATAGACAAACAAAATAAAGACGTCTTGGTTTAACCACGAAATTGACCCTGCTCAGCAAAATGCTAGCTAGTATGTCAGCTAGCGCTGGTCTTCCGTAGGGCCCACTTTAAGTCTATAGACTCTGTAAGTCTGTACAGTACCTCTACCACGAGTCATGTAGAAAATTCTGAATATTTTTCTATATGCGTTAACGAATAATCGGGCTTCGAATCGTTTTCCTTCAGTTTCGACAGCAACACATACAAACGATCTATGCTGACATTTCATGTCGGATTACGTTTAGTGCGCTGCATACATCCGTCTCATAGGTAGAACGAGACGGATGTATGCGGCACGTCGAATGTGATCTGTCATGTTACCGCACTGAAGGTCAGTACAGTTTGTTATCGATAGGTTTTATTAAAACGTTACCATAATACACTAATTTGACTTACGTCACCGAAAAATACCGTATCGACTGTAGAAAACTCTTTTACTATCAAATTATAAGGCGAGATGTCAAAACATGGTGAAAGTGAAAACCATTCGTATTTATTGTGTTATATTTATATATTATTAGTTGACGAAATAATATCGACAAAGCCTTATATTAAGCATAATTTGTTAATAAGACTGCATAGTATGATAACTGGAACTGGAAAACGAAACGGTAAATTTCAAGCCGATATGAGAAATAAAAATATCCACATTAACACTTCAATAAGAATAATTTTAAAAAAGAAATCTAGACCCAAGAACTGCTGAATATTTGTGAGATTTATGTATTAATAGTCAATTAATCTGATTTTAAATCGACACAAAAATACCAACTCTAACCTAAAATGAATGGTAAGTAGTTGAAATTTGATATGATAGTTATAAACAATCATAATAATTACAATGAAACTGTGAAAAATAACAAATAATATTGAAACATCTTTTACAGGTTCTTGTGCACCATTCATTTCTGATTGATTGCTGTAGCAGCTAACGTATCACCAGCAAGGCAAACTATTTATCCCAGGAAGGTGTATTATTTTATATTCAAGAAGTAACAACTGCGTTACAGGCCGGGATCTTCGAATTATTGCATCAAAGTACTATAAATAGTGCTTACTTAAAAGACATCCAGATTTATACAGGGCACTTTGAAATTATAATGTACATAATTATATTAAAGATTTATTTATTGCGAAATAGCCTTTTAAAGTAACATTGTCACAAACTAGAAACTTATAAGTACTACTAACAATTACTCGTACGTGTAACTTATAAATAGAAATAAAACCATCATTATGCAAGAAGCGGCAAAGCCGCAATCCTGCGTTGTGTTATGTATGAAAACCGGCGGCTTGCTGGAGCATCTTTAGCTTCCCTTGTGCGTTTGTTAGGTCGTGAGGCTCCGTGCCCCTTGCTCCACGGATCGATTGCCTCGACACCAACAATAGTTAGACGAACGACAACTATATTTAATAGTCTTGTAGTGATTTCGGACGTCGGGCGCCGCTCCAGCTTGTTCGCTGGTAAATAAATTAAAGGACTTGGCCAAAGTGTCGGCGTCGACGCAGGTGGGATGTGTAACAGTAGCGCACTGCCTATACTTTAGAGAATCAACAACATCCTGAAAGGGTACTTATCCTTTTGTGATTATACAGTAGACCTAAATAATAAGAAATAAACCTATGATCCACTATGATCACTAAAAGTCGAACTGTCATGTTGACAAAATAACCAAATAAATTAAGAATCACCTATTACATGACGTAGTTCTAGGACGTTTTGAACTAGTAGTGTTATTTGTACATTTGAAATTTCATCAATTTGGGTTTCTTAGGTAATCCTATATCCTACGACGAAATAAGTATATGGATGGATGGATGAAGTACTGACAGTTTTCACCCCTTTTCCTCGCTTTGAATATGTATGACGAAATACGTAATTTCCCTGTTTAAAAAAAAGTTGCAATCGGTGAACATTATGATAAAATAGTGAAAATAAAGATCCTGACGAATTGAGAACCTCCTCCTTCGATCTCTTGAAGTCGGTTGATAACATTTTATGCGTTGAAAGTCACGCACGTTTAAATAAGGTAAAAAAAGGCTTACTGTCATAGCTTGTATTTCCCGGCTCCCATGGCATGAACCGTAAGCCAGGAACAATTTCATGACCAATCGCAAGGCGTCCCAGGCGATGAAAATATTTGAAGTGGTTAAGGACGAAGTATAATGATGACTCGCGTAAGTCAGCTGTCGCTCCGTTGGTGGGTTGTAAAACGTCAGTATTTGATGCTCTTATTATCAGTCAAATCGTCAGCCGGCTGTATTGAGGTAGAAAGACCGTCTGCTGATACCCTAAATACCATACATATATTCATGTGACTAGTTTACGGTCTTTTCAGTGCTATATAGCCGGCTGATGATTTTTATTATATTTGTAATAGCATATAAACTATCACTTGTTTCAACTGGGACGCGATGGTAATTTTATTTTATATATATTTTATGTGAGAAAATGGCTGCCGTTCCTCAACCCACTCAAGGAACGGCAGCTGACCATCACGAATCTTGATTATTTACCGCCCTTAACCACTTAAAATTTACCGCTTGGAACACGATGTCCAACGGAAATTATTCCTGGTTTACGGCCTAGCAAGCATATTAAACACCCACAAAAAGTAGGGTAATTTTTCAGAGCTAGTACAGTTTCTATGCTTATTGTTTATATTGTCTACAGAAGGTTTACCTTCAGATAAAATGTACTTAGGAAGTAAAACCTTTTTGGCTTACTTATACAATCTGTTTCGGTTGGTGTGAAGGATGTGACGAGTCAGTATGGCATAGTGCTTTAGCATGTCCAATTGAACGAAAAAAAAAAGCATGTGACGTTTGTCACGTCACGTCACTTTGTTAAGTATTGAAATCTACACAAACGAAACAAACAATCGATCTTTCGTCAGCGAATTGCGTAAAGGATAATTTAACTTATGGTATGGCAGTAACTTTTAGTTCTATAAGTGACCGCTAGAGGCTCTGTACAAATTCTCCATACAAATAATGTACGAATTCGTGAACGAATCTCGAATTGGGCTTATTTGTATGACTCGTGGTAGAGGTACTGTACCTCTACCACGAGTCATGTAGAAAATTCTGAATATTTTTCTATAGGCGTTAACGAATAATCGGGCTTCGAATCGTTTTCCTTCAGTTTCGACAGCAACACATACAAACGATCTATGCTGACATTTCATGTCGGATTACGTTTAGTGCGCTGCATACATCCGTCTCATAGGTAGAACGAGACGGATGTATGCGGCACGTCGAATGTGATCTGTCATGTTAACGCACTGAAGGTCAGTACAGTTTGTTATCGATAGGTTTTATTAAAACGTTATCATAAGACACTAATTTGACTTACGTCACCGAAAAATACCGTATCGACCAGAGAAATGGGATGACAAAGAATGCTTGTCAACGATCAAAAGTGTGGCAAAAAAATGAAATCCATGTATGTGTTTAAATTGTCTATGTGAGCGTAAAATAGTGATGCCAAATACAACAGGTTAATTATCAATCGGTATTTGACTTTCTTATCGATATGTTCTAAAGGCCTGTACAGACGTAAGCGACTAGTCAAATTAGTCAACTGTGACGTCAATTGACATCCCCACTACCAACATGACGTTTAATTTCACGCACATTTTCGACTAATAGTATTACATTACCTAATAGTTAATAACTAATATGTTTGTTCTAAGCAAATTATATTCTTTAGAATAAAAAAATTAAATAAACAAAATTATTTATTATTAAATCAAAAATATTAAATAAACAAAATTATTTCCTAAAATAATTTCAAATATTTCATAAAACGGAAAACGGAATTTCAAGTCGCCAGTCGAATGCGCATTCGATTCATCGCACGACCATTTTGACAGCTGACCTCTCATTCCAACTATATTTCTATCTCGTTCTAATCGTTTGACTAGTCGCTTGTAGGCGCGGCACACACTTGAGCGGAATCCAGCCCAGCTATCATAAATAAAAATCAGCCGCAGCATAAAAGTCGGAAATTTCTTTACGGGAGCTGAATTTTTGTATGGAGCCCATGTACAATATTCAACGAGCGCCATATTTGAATGAAATAATACAAGTACTGCAAGGTAAAAAAATCTTTAATAATAAATAACCCGTTTAAAACTGGATATAATAAGAACTTTAATCTTCTTACGTAATGACGTAATGTGAATATAAGATCAATTTATTCATTGAATTTTTTTGAAGCAATAATTATAATTTTCATATTGAACAGTTATCGATATAAGTCCCTAAAACGTTTTGTCAATCCCTAGCGTCGAATAAATGTTTCGGTTTTTACACAAAATAATCATGAATATTAACTATTATGATAAAATATTGGCACACAGTATAAGAAACACTAATAATTAATTGTATCTAGTAAATACTTACATGATTTATTTTGTTATTTTGATAAAATATTGTTTCAAAGACATCGATCTGAATATCATATACACCTGTGAAATGAGTAATTACTTGGGTTTTTCCTATGAGTAATAGTCTAATCTGGAACACAACACGACACCATGTTTCTCCTTTTTCATCCCAAGTTATTTTATTCACGATTGTTTTATATTTTCCACGCTAAAATATGAGCTGTCACGACGTGGGTACGTAAGCCAACTACCCAAATTCAAAAGCTGTCATTCCTTCAAAATGATCGTTTGTCTCTTTTGCACTCGTGAAATGTTCATATACGTGTTGGTTTCTCTTTTGCGCACTTCATTTATCTTTTAGCGGCAAGCGCCATTTTATATCTATGGTATCGACTGTAGAAAACTCTTTCACTATCAAATTATAAGGTGAGATGTCAAAAACATGGTGAAAGTGAAAACCATTCGTATTTATTGTGTTATATTTATATATTATTAGTTGACGAAATAATATCGACAAAGCCTTATATTAAGCATAATTTGTTAATAAGACTGCATAGTATAATAACTGGAACTGGAAAACGAAACGGTAAATTTCAAGCCGATATGAGAAATAAAAATATCCACATCAACACTTCAATAAGAATAATTTTAAAAAAGAAATCTAGACCCAAGAACTGCTGAATATTTGTGAGATTTATGTATTAATAGTCAATTAATCTGATTTTAAATCGACACAAAAATACCAACTCTAACCTAAAATGAATGGTAAGTAGTTGAAATTTTATATGATACTTATAAACACTTTCATTTTCAATCATAATAATTACAATGAAACTGTGAAAAATAACAAATAATATTGAAACATCTTTTACAGGTTCTTGTGCCTCATTCATTTCTGATTGATTGCTGTAGCAGCTAACTTATCACCAGCAAGGCAAACTATTTATCCCAAGAAGGTGTATTATTTTATATTCAAGAAGTAACAACTGCGTTACAGGCCGGGATCTTCGAATTATTGCATCCAAGTACTATAAAATAGTGCTTACTAAAAGACAAAAGACATCCAGAAATCATCCAGGCTAAAAGACATCCAGATTTATACAGGGCACTTTGAAATTATAATGTACATAATTATATTAAAGATTTATTTATTGCGAAATAGCCTTTTAAATTAACATTGTCACAAACTAGAAACTTATAAGTACTACTAACAATTACTCGTACGTGTAACTTATAAATAGAAATAAAACCATCATTATGCAAGAAAATCCTGCGTTGTGTTATGTATGAAAACCGGCGGCTTGCTGGAGCATCTTTAGCTTCCCTTGTGCGTTTGTTAGGTCGTGAGGCTCCGTGCCCCTTGCTCCACGGATCGATTGCCTCGACACCAACAATAGTTAGACGAACGACAACTATATTTAATAGTCTTGTAGTGATTTCGGATGTCGGGCGCCGCTCCGGCTTGTTCGCTGGTAAATAAATTAAAGGACTTGGCCAACGTGTCGGCGTCGACGCAGGTGGGATGTGTAACAGTAGCGCACTGCCTATACTTTAGAGAATCAACAACATCCTGAAAAGGTACTTATCCTTTTGTGATTATACAATAGACCTAAATAATAAGAAATAAACCAATGATCAACTATGATCACTAAAAGTCGAACTGTCATGTTGACAAAATAACCAAATAAATTAAGAATCACCCATTACATATGGACGTAGTTCTAGGACGTTTTAAACTAGTAGTGTTATTTGTACATTTGAAATTTCATCCATTTGGTTTTCTTAGGTAATCCTATATCCTACGACGAAATAAGTATATGGATGGATGGATGAAGTACTGACAGTTTTCACCCCATTTCCTAGCTTTGAATATGTATGACGAAATACGTAATTTCCCTGTTTAAAAAAAAGTTGCAATCGGTGAACATTATGAAAAAATAGGGAAAATAAAGATCCTGACGAATTGAGAACCTCCTCCTTCGAACTCTTGAAGTCGGTTGATAACATTTTATGCGTTGAAAGTCACGCGTGTTTAAATAAGGTAAAGGCTTACTGTCATAGCTTGTATTTCCCGGCTCCGATGGCATGAACCGTAAGCCAGGAACAAATTTCATGACCAATCGCAAGGCGTCCCAGGCGATGATAATTTTTGAAGTGGTTAAGGATGAAGTATAATTATGACTCTCGTAGGTCAGCTGTCGCTCCGTTGGTGGGTTGCGGAACGTATTTGTAATCTATACTAATATTATAAATGTGAAAATGTATGTGTGTGTTTGTTTGTTCGTTTGTTTGTCCGTCTTTCACGGCAAAACGGGGCGACGAATTGACGTGATTTTTTATATGGAGATAGTCGAAGGGATGGAGAGTGACACAGGCTACTTTTTGTCTCTTTCTAACCCCCTACTTCCCTAAAATGGGGGTGGAAGTTTGTATGGAGCATTCCGGGGGGCAATCAGAAAAGGGGAACCGTGTTACCCCGAATTTAACGCGAGCGAAGCCGCGGGCAAAAGCTAGTCGCATATAAAGTATCACCTGTTTCAACTAAGATGTGAAGGTCATTTTTATTTTATATGTATTTTATGTGAGAAAATGGCTGCCGTTCCTCAACCCACTCAAAGCTCGGCAGCTGACCATCGCGAAGCTTGATTATTGACCGCCCTTAACCACTTAAAATTTACCGTTGGGACACGGTGACCAACGGAAATTATTCCTGGTTTACGGCCTAGCAAGCATATTAAACACCCACAAAAAGTAGGGTAATTTTTCAGAGCTAGTACGATTTCTATGCTTATTATTGTTCACTGCTCATTTAATTTTTCTACAGTTCTAAACCTTCAGATAAAGTGTACTTAGGAAGTAAAACCTTTTTGGCTTACCTACAATCTGTTTCGGTTGGTTTGAAGGATGTGACGTTTGTCACGTCACGTCACTTTTTAAAGTATTGACATCTACACAAACGAAAAATACCATCGAGATTTCGTAAGCGAATTGCGTAAAGAATAATTTAACTCATGGTAGGTATGGCAGTAATTTTTATTTCTATAAGTGACCGCTAGAGGCTCTGCACAAATTCTCCATACAAATAATTTACAAATTTGTGATCGAATCCCGAATTGGGCTTATTTGTCTGACTTGTGGTAGAGGTACTGTACCATAGAGTGTATTGAATTGACATTTTCAAACCCTAACCAACGAAAATCTCGTTGTTACGACATGTTTGTTTCTTTGTGATTGCGACGCCATTTGCGTATTTTTGCGCGTTTATCCTCGCTTTGACTTTTATTACGAATATGTATATTTTAGCGTTGTATGGGAATTAAAAAAAAAACATTATATTAAATTGTTGATTTCACATTAATTGACCACGTGATTTATAAGTTATGAAGTACAAAAATATGTTTAGTTTTGTATTTACCAATTTTTAAGATAAAAGAAAATATCGTGACGAAACCGGACCTAATCCTAATAAGGCCTAGTTACCCCTCCGGGTTGGCAGTCGCTTTCGTAGTAGTCGTGCCTACGCGAAATCATGGGATTAGTTTGCCAAGCGAAGTCCAGGCTCAATTTAGCCGTGGTAAAAGCCGCGGGCTACATATATTTGGTCAGATGACAAAGCAACATTTTCGTGCTATCAAGCTGGCTTTATACTCGAAGTAAGGATGTAAACTGACATAGGTATATAGGAAATCATAAATCGTGAAAATTTGGAAATGTTGTTTTTACAAAATGTATCAATATGTTACAATTATTAACACTAAGACGCACTGATTTTTATTATTAATAGCTACTTGATACGATAGCGGTGACAAATGGTGTGGAGATGTCACAAGTCGCAACCTAACATATGAGTGTTTTTTGAACCATCCTAATAAACACGTGTCAGAGGTTAACCCTCACCTGCGTGACACAATCTAACGCCATTTCGATGCCTTCGAGAATCGAATAAGTAGTATTTCTATTACTCGCAATATCCATGCAAGGCCGCGCCGGCGCCGAGCCGTTGCGATTTAGGACACTTGGAAATGTATAGTGAATGTGTAATATGGCAATTTACCAGTGTTTAGCAGTAACACTTTGGTTCACTGCGACATAAACGCATATTGATTGTATAAGCGATAATCCTTCAAACCTTCATGAAAAGAGCGTATTCCCATCTTAAAGGCCGGCAACGCGCTTGTGACCCCTCTGGTGTTGCGGGCGTCCATGGGCAGCGTTAATTGCTTACCATCAGGCGATTCGTCTGCTCGTTTGCCTCCTATTTCATAACAAAAACTCATGTGTATAAATTAGATAGGCAATACCGAATAAAGATGTCATTGACAGATTTGAAAATAACTACACAAGTAATAATAATAATAATAATAATACTTTACCCGCCTACTCTTGTCCCCTGACTCTGCTCACCTACGGAAGTAGACTGAACTTCTATCGTTCTCATATTTCAAATGTAAGATAACAAAACCAGCAACTTAAAGGGTTAAAAGGTATAACTTTTAAACATCTTATCACAGAGAAAACCGTTTACACGTAATCACTATAACAGCTGGCTATAAAAAGTTTTCCTTCAGCGTAAACCGGCTCTGGAGAGATTGTGACAGTGTGGTCTAAGAGCTGGCCACGTCAGATATGACACAATAATGAGAGCAATGAAACCTGTCTAGTTAGACTGCTTTACCATCTTTATTGCTAGATCCGGGCATCTGGCAGCTTTTAATGGGTGGATGTCAGAGTGACAGACCAACAAAGTTTTTAAGTTGGAAAAAAGTAATACCAAAATAGGTGAAAAATTCCAAAGTTGTGTAATTTATAGAGGACAGGGCCTATATTTTAACATTAGATTAAAAACCATTGTCTATTATTGCGGAAACAAAAACAGTAGGCGACTAACTAAAAATTGCATTTTACATAATTTGGCACTACTTTCCCCCAACAAAACCTTCTGGATATGATATAACCTAATTAATTACATAATTTCCCATAATATTTCATTAAACCCAGAACTCTAGGATTTGTTTTCTTCAAGTTATTTGCATTCTTTAACCTCCACCACTTGACAGCTGCCAGATGTCCGGATCTAGAAATAAGCATAGTATAGCAAACTAACTACATGGGTTTCGTTGCTCTCATTATTGTGTCATATCTGACGTGGCCAGCTCTCCGTCTAGTGGCGTTACGATACACTAAGGGAGTACAGCGCAAATATTCTAGCAGATACTTCACTTGTTTATTTAAAATTTCCCTGCACTCTGTAGTGGCATTAATAACAAAAAGTTACAGGTAAACCACATTAACTAAAATTTTATTTTAATCTTATTTACTTAACTTCAGAGCAATGCCTTGCCGTTTTATCATTTGCAAGTAGGAGTGTTAAATACCTGATGGTATATTATAGTACGATTTTTTTAAGATGTTGGTATTGTCGATAGAATTCCTTAGTAAGATTTCGACATCTTAAAAAATAACCACTATATCTAAATGCTCAATCGATTCAACGACAGTAAAGTTCGTCATAAATCATCGTACATACATAATGTAGATAATACCGCAGCTACACTCTACCCTGTTTTGAGACCACTCCTCTTCCCGATTTATATTAATGGCCTACCAGATAGTTAACATCTTAAAGTTTGTTGACATATAAGCTTGATTTTTTACAGCGTCAGTCAAGGGTCCGCTGATTATGGTACCTACTTGACGTTAATTTCAACCTTGATACCTCCACGCGTTCCTGAGAAAAAGTAGTAGACATATAGAACAACAAACAGATGAACAACAAACGATCCTATAAAGATTCTGTTTTTCCCATTTGAGATACGACACCCTAAAAAGAAGGAGGAAGGAGGGTAAAGGAGGTGTTCGGGTGTGGTGTATGTATATTTTTCTTGTATTTCAATTAGTAATATTTGCCTTTTTTAACTACCGACGTTTTTCCTATTTCCCGTGAGATTTAAATGTTTCCAATACATCTAATATCTATTGATGCCCAGAAGCGTCCAAAATCCAAAAATAGAATCGGTGCCTGCACGGCGAGTTAAACTGCCCTTAAAAAAATGTTTATCTTCAGACAACATAGGATCGTTAGTAAAACAAAGCTCGTTAAACCTGCCGAGCACGGCGCTGTCCTGCCTCCCGGCCACGACCTGCAGGAGATTGTTGGGGCTTCCCCTGACTCGTCTGATGAGTGACGCGATTTTATTGAGCATGAGCGCATAGAAGTCATCAGTATACGTATTTCTATGGCAAACATACCTGAAGCGCTGCAGTATCGAGGAACAGCCCACCATCGCCCGGAACAGGTTATTATACAATATGCGCAGGGTATTGTACGCTCCTTGGGTGTAGTTGGTCCACATACTGCTGGTGTAGAAAGTTTGGCAGTATGCCAAACCTAGCCTATACTTAGTTAAGACACGAATCCTATTAAATACATTTGGACTATGAAAAATGGCTAAAAATGTGCGTTTTAAACTACAATACTTGTGGAATTATTTCGCTACGTCGTAGGTACAATGTAAGGATACAATATTTTTTTCGAGCAATAAAAGTGCAATCGCCGGCCGTCATAATAGTACCTTTATCAAAATAATGACACAATTAAATTTACACTAATATAAGACAATTATTGCCGATTTCTAATTTGTTATAAGTAGTTAGGGGTGGTTAAACGCGTTTGTTAAAAAAACACAATTAAATATTTTCATGCATATTTTTAATTAATTTGAATGAGGGCTACCGTTCTTTTACTCACCAGTTGGTGCCACTGTAGACAGAGGTCCGGATATACAGCTGTATTTTTAAGGTTTGAAATGGTGTTTATGCAAACCAAATTTACGCTTAAATAATATTTAATACAATACATCGTACTGTATAAATATCGACGACTCCGCAGTGTTGCGCAGTTCCGCTATATTTGGAAAAAAGTTGGATTTTCTCAGGTCCGCTTTTAAAACATTCCCATCCAATGACTCGTAACTCATAGTTGCCACAATTGATATCCTGGTATGGCAAAATATTCACAACATTGTTAAATAAGAAATTATTCCGCGAATCCCACTTAATTACTATGGAATTTGACATTTCGAAGACCTCCGTCTACACTAGCGCCTCTAGCGGAAGTTTCATACGCGATAGTCCTCATTACAAACTGCAAGGATGTCAGCCATCAAGTTACGTGACACAATTTTACTGTCTTGAGGCACTGATAATAACTAAACTAGTGAAGTAACCCTAAATAAAACTCAAAGAAAAGATAGGGTAATAACAGAATCCCTGTAATGGCGCGGGAGGAATAATATATGTAGATTGCAGTATTTTGAGAACGGAACATTGGGTAGTTACTAAGATTTTACACTTCACCGATGGCTGCCAATCCCTCTAATATTATTATGGTAATACGGCCAATTTCAATAAAAGCGTTCGTCGCAAGAGACATTTTCTTTTAGGCGGTATAAATCTAGCGACATGTGCCCGTCTTGAGACATGGGTAGGTACGATTTGTAACATGTATCTTTCCATGGTGGATTTTCTCGAAATTTACGGACGAATTGAATAACTGCCTATTATTTTATTGTAACGAGAGAAATTACATACATGCGGTTACGGCAACTTTCATACTCCAGGAGTCTGGCCCTATACCACAGAATAACTAATAGTAACCTATACTTTTTTGAGATCAGAAAAAAGTTGAAAGAACGATGTATGGGTCTTTATCATGTCACAATCACAACTGTCAATGTGCCTACGTCGCCATGAATAGTAGTTTTCGATACAAGTGCGAGAAGTATGTCATTTTGTACGAGTACCGAGGTTACAAGACTCGGAACGAGTGAAAATGACACTTCCGCACGTGTGTCGAACAACGTTTTTTAATACACTTGCGAAAAAACTACATTTTTTTAAAATAATAAAATTACATCTAATTCTGTCAGTGTACGAAAGACAGCTTCATTCAATCGCGCGTTGTTCAAGTAACATTATTGGGTCTCGCCTCGCATGATACTCCTTTATCGCGCGTAGTTCAGGTGGGTCATTTATAAGCGGGTCTCGCATAATACACATTTATTTCAAATTTACGCACGATTTGCAGATCAGATTACTTTTTAGCACTAGTGCATAAAATCAAACTTTACGCACGATTTGCAGCTACATAAACTAAACTTTTTGAGCAATTGTATTAACATAGCACAGTGTGGGATTTTGCCTTAGTTGCGGACATCCTTAAGTTTTGTAGTTTTTGGATACCCGATAACTAAAAACATCTTCTATTACAACTCCCGTGGTTTTAACTATCATAGTTTTTGAGATATTGGCAAAATCGAGAAAAGCCCTGAGAAACCAAAGAAACGCATTTTTTGTTTTGTTTGAGCAGTTTTATTATTGAATGCTCCATGGTATAATAGACAATATTTAATAGTACTAATATATGTATTTAAACATTTAAAAAATCTCTTCTATAGGCGTCAATTTATGAATTTCCATGATATTGTAATTAATTTTTTTTCGGCAATTCTCTTTACGGTCGCATTTTTTTTATATGCACGAATGTTAAGTAAGATAATAACTATTGGCACAAAAAAAATCAAACGCGTCCAACACGGGAACACGGAGATATCAATTTTTAAAATTTTGGTTAGGGTTGTCAAATACCGACAATAACAATTAAACTATTTTTTTCTGAATCATTTCAACTCCTTTCGTCCATACCATATACTGGTTATTTTATGAGTTTTGGAATTTGCACTCTAACCAATTGACATATGGTCGATTCTTCAATGATACTCATATAGCTACATATCTAGTAGGTAACCACGGCGTTATTCGGCAACTCACTCTTGAATGCAAAAGGTCGGGCGTTCGATCCCAAGCTCCCGTAGTATCCTTTTCCATTTATTTATTTTTAAGTTGGTATTCCATATTGCAGTTTCGTTTAAATAACAACCATATCATTTATCTTACAATAAAATGCGATTTGAAACTCCTTTCAACTTGCGGCAGTCAGGAAGACTTTCTACTCCAAGCACTAAAAGTAGTTTTTATATGGGAGGCATATTTTTGGAAAAAAGTCAAGCTCACCAAAGCTAGAACACCTCAGAACTATTAACATCTAAGTACAATTAGAAAAATGTAAGCTATTATGAAAAGAGAATGGAATAAGGTATAATTTGGTTTATCTAATAAAAAATAAAAATTAATAATATTTTTCACAGGAAAATTTGGTAAACACTGTCAGAACACCGTGTACAAAAAAATATAGGCACTGTGGAATATATAGTGATCAAAGTTACAGATAACGTAACGTTATATTATGTTTGTAATTTTATTTTGTAGCTTGATAACCACAAATTATTTAAAACAAGTGTTGCTTGAATATGTGCTACCGAAAAAAAAACAGATCATGCATGTCCAGATTTTATCGTACACAGTCTTTAGAACAATCTTACACAAATCGACCTAGTCCCACAGTAAGCTAAGTAAGTACTAGACGACGATATATGTATATAATAGATAAATATGGATGAATACTTAAACACATAGAAAACATCCATAACTCAGGAACAAATATCTGTGATAAACACACAAATAAATGCCCTGACCAGGACTTGAACCCGGGACCTCCTGCTTAATAGGCAGTCACTACCGACTGGGCTAGAAGGCCGTTAAGCACTAGAATCGTCGACCCTTGTATGTCGTCCCGCATGCTACAAAACAAAAACGTTTACTTATACCAAAAAAAGTTCTTCCCCTTCTAAAAGTAACGTCAGATAACGTTTATGTGACAACCCTATTTACATAGAAATCAGAAAAAACTTAGAAACGCAATTTCTCCGAGTTCTTGAGAGATAATTTAATACAATTTTCACAGTTAAAAGGTACATATATTAAGTTAATTTTATGGGTAAAAAATAATGCGACCCTTTTATAGTTAATTAACTATTTACACTTTTCTGAAATATTTAAATTTATTGATATAGCCTGTCCCTGTGTTTTCAGAGTCCTGCAACTTTCACAACTAGTATATTTTAAACGTGCAATCATTATGTATTTAATTCGAAATCATAGTCTGACTTCTTATAGGAAATTTCGATAAAAACGTTTTTATGAAGGTCGTTGACCTCTCAGAAAAAAATCTTTAACTACGAAATTAAGTGACATATTCCAACGAGAGTTTCTTAGCATGCTTTATTACAGCAAAACCCATCATAATATAAAATAAAATAAAGATGTCCGCAACTAAGGCAAAATCCCACACTGTGCGGGTCTCACATAATACTCATTTATTTAAAATTCTCATCGGCAAATCGTCCGTAAAATCAAACTTTCCGCACGATTTGCAGATCAGATTACTTTTTAGCACTAGTGCATAAAATCAAACTTTACGCACGATTTGCAGCTACATAAACTAAACTTTTTGAGCAATTGTATTAAAATAGTAGTTTTCGATACAAGTGCGAGAAGTATGTCATTGTGCACGAGTACTGAGGTTACTTGACCCGAGCCGAGAGGCGACGAAAGACTCGGGACAAGTGAAAATGACACTTCCGCACGTGTGTCGAACAACGTTTTTTAATACAATTGCGAAAAAACTACAATGAAATGAAATTACATTTATATTCTGTCAGTGTAAGAAAGACAGCTTCATTCAATCGCGCGTTGTCAAGTAGTACTAAGGGGTCTCGCATAATACTCATTTATTTAAAATTCTGATCTGCAAATCGTGCGTAAAATCAAACTTTACGCACGATTTGCAGATCAGATTACTTTTTAGCACTAGTGCATAAAATCAAACTTTACGCACGATTTTCAGCTACATAAACTAAACTTTTTGAGCAATTGTATTAAAAAAATAATTAAATCATATTTGTATTTATTGTAAAGCATGCCTACGTATTTCCTTAATCTATTATTGTGCGTTTGGTTGGAGGGTTATGGAGCAATCAGAGGCAAGTCCGAGTGGCATACAACAACAAAGGCCACCTCGTAGTCCACCAATTTTTTTACCATCACCTAAGACAATTGCTTTGTTATTTAGTATTGTATAATAAAAGTATTAAATAACGTTTAGAAGGACTTTTATTTACAAAAAAAATAGTATTTAACAAGTGCATATTATGTAGGTACATAATAATCAATTAAATAATTTTCGTGAATACTGATAAAACCCTAAACGTTACGTTTCCGTTTTAGAACGTACGTGCGTCACTGTCTTTTTTAAATTTTCACGTGTCTCTATCGTTGTAATGAAAATAAAAACACAATTTCGTAAATAATCAATTGAATAATCATTTCATCTGCAATTTGTTATTATTTATTTACAAATGTGAACTCTATCATGTTAACTAATCGTTTGTTGGTGTCTTTGCAGTGTATTTAAATTGAACATTCAAACAGAACATGTTGTCAACTAATGTTACGTGCGAGACAATATTCCGGCTGGTTCATTCCGTGCCTCGCCATAATAACTTAAACAACTCACAAACTTCTCATATATTTATTACCTTATTTTAGCTTTTACATTTTCTCTTCATCTGACATCATTTACTCTCTAATCTGAAAAAAGAAATATCAGATAAATGAAAAAGCTGTATTATTTTGCTCGCCTATTTTAATTAAGAAACCATAATTATATTTCTGAATACTAAACGCAATTATTAATTTTATTGACAGTTTTATTGTGTCTATATATCATTAAATCGTTTACTTATAGTGTATTTTATTGTGTATTTTAACAAATAATAAAAATATGAAATCTCTTTATTTCGGACAAACATGTATCCATAGAGTGTTAGTAACAAACAAACAAACATCTTAATCTAGTGTTAGTCTTAATAATTTAACTTATTTACAATTATAAAATAAACATAAAAAAATTTACACTTCAAATTGCGCGACACTTTTTATCTGCCCAGTCCAATATTGATTTTAGGATTGGACACTCAAACCTGTCGGCAATTTCCCTTAGAATGCTGTTGGGACTACTTCGCACACGACTTAGTAATGAGGCTATATTTTTCCGAATTATATATAGCCCGAAAACTATCCGTGCGCGCTGCCACAAACATGCCCGATGCAGAGCACCGGCTAGGCAGTCCCATCAGCATTCTAAAGGCATTATTGTACTGTACGCGCAAGGCGTTGTAGGCCCGTTTCGTGTACCGTACCCACAGGCTGCTCGTGTACAAGGTTTGTCAGTACGATTTAAATAGCGTTATTTTTACATAACTTGAACAACGAGCAAACCTGCGGGTAACCATGTTACTCCGGACCGCCATCGCCCTGCGCTCCCTTTCGACGTCTAAATCATCCTTTAGGTCATTCGTGAGGATGTGTCCCAGGTATTTGACCTTATCAACCACTTTTAATGGACTAGAGTTCAACACAATAGGTGGTATATAGTATGGCTTGATTTTTCCCGCCTTAAATACTAACACCTCACTCTTTAAGGTTAAGGTTAAGGTTAACGCGGGCTGTTTTCCGCAACTCGACGTCTATATTTTGCGCCTATTTTGCGTGCCGGGTGGCCTTATTCATGCCAACACAGTTCCTCCAGGAAGCCTAGCAGACCCTTTATGTTGCCGACGACTTCCGGGAGTGCCCTCGGCGAACCAAGATGTTTCGCCCGGTATTCTGCCATGCCCTGCTGTGGGCGGCTGTCTCGTCCTCCTCCATGCAGGCCCTGCAGAGGGGACTGTCCGTAACACCTATAGTGAAAAGATGTTTGTTTAGAAGGGCATGACTAGTTAGTGCTCCGGTTATCAGTCTGAGCTGCGGCCTCTTGAGCTGTTTCAGCTTCCGAGACAATCCGGGGTTGATCATCGGGAGGGTCTCCTTGGCTTGCCTGCATGTACCTAGGTTAGTCCAATATTGTTGGTGTTCTACCTTGGTGTTATGTCGTAGTGTTCTCCGCAGCCATGCAGCAGGTAGAGGTATGATGGGCTCGGGACCTACCACTTTTGCCTCTGAGCCACCTCTTGCTATAGCATCAGCTGCGTCGTTGCCACGTGAGTTGCTGTGCCCTTTGATCCACTGCAGGGTTATGCTATTGGTGGTACATACCTCCGTTAGGATTCTGTGGCGTTCGTATATAAGACCTGAGGTTATTTTGTGACTTCTCAGGGCTTGTAGAACCGATTGACTGTCGTAGAGTATGCGGATGGGGTATTCCGTTACCTTCCTAGAGGCGATTGCGTGAGCGGCCATTATTATGCCCATGCACTCTGCCTGGAAGACTGTGTTGTGGGCTCCTAATGGTGTTGAAATATGTATGTTTAGGTCCTCTGAGAAAACTCCCGAGCCAGTGCCAGACCTTGTTTTGGACCCGTCTGTGAAGATTCTCAGCTCCCTTGGGTTGAGACCTTCGTGTGGGTCCTCGTACAGTTGAATCTTGTACTTTTTGTCGAAAACGAATTGCCTAGGTATCGCATCAGTTACCGCATCTATGAGCGGTTCCCTACTTACGGCCTCGTGAAGGATTTCAGTGTGTGGTGTCCTAGGCGCCTTCCAGAGATTCAGCTTCTTTAGCTGCACCGCCGCAGCCATGGCCTCTTGTTTCACGAAGAGATGCAGCGGCGGTAGGCCCAACATAGCTTCCAGGGCTGCAGTTAGTGTAGTCCTCATGCAGCCCGTAGTTGCCATGCAGGCCAATCTCTGTAGTCGTTGTAGTTTGGCTTCGACCGTGGATAGTTTGGTGCGTGGCTACCATACTATCGCGCCGTAGCATATGATTGGTCGGATTACTGCCTGATGTAGCCATAGTGATCTTGGGATTCAACCCCCAAGTCCTACCTACCATTCTACGACATTGCCAGAAGGCGACCGTTGTTTTTTCAATTTTGTTGTTGAGATGAGTGCTCCAGTTTAATCTGCTGTCAAGTATTACCCCTAGATACTTTACCTCAGATGACAATTGGAGCTCAGTGTTGAACAGTTTTGGGAGGCGGTAGTTTCCCAAAGTCCGTTTGTTGGTGAACATTACCATTATCTATCTTATCTGTCTTCCTTGGGTTGACCGATAGTTCGTTGTCGCAGCACCAGCGTTCCACTATCGCCAGTGCCGAGCGTGTAACCTCGCATACTGTACCTGCGTGCCTGCGTGAATACCGCTTGTCAGTATCACTATGTCATCAGCATATCCGATTGTGTAGTAGTGATTGTTGTTTAGTTTGGTGATCAGGTCGTTCACCACCAGGTTCCATAGCAGTGGCGATAGGACGCCCCCTTGGGGACAGCCCTTAGCTACTAATGCTTGTTTGGTCTCATCCGTGCCGAGTTTAATGGTTCGCTGGCTCAGCATCTTGTTTATCCATTCGATTATAACTGCGTGGACTCCATGTCTTTCCAGCGCTGCAGTTATACTTGTGAATTTAGTCTTGTCGAAGGCTCCCTCGATGTCAATGAAGGTGCCTAGGCACATAGTCTTGTTCTTGATTGCTACTTCAATTTTGGTCGTGACCGCATGAAGTTCAGAGTCTGTAGACTTGCCTGGGCTGTAGGCATGTTGATTTGGATGCAGAGGTGCGTGGGTTAGTACCGTCTCCCTCAGGTGTCTTTCGCATAACCTCTCCAGAATCTTAAGTAGGAAGGAGGTTAGACTTATTGGCCTGAAAGACTTAGGATCCGTGTAGTCACTTTTACCTGGTTTTGGTATAAGATCACTTTGACATCTCTCCACCGTGTTGGCACATACTTGTGCGCCAGACAGGCGTATAGGACGGAGGATAGCCCTTGAGTTAGTGTCTCCCCACTCCATTTCAATAGGGCTGGGAAGATTGCATCCGGTTCTGGTGATTTGAATGAGTCAAAGCTGTTAATTGCCCATTGTGTTCGTTGTGGGCTGATTACCTTGTTGGCCAGTTGCCATTCCTCTTCCGTCGGAATGACTGCTTCAGGTGGCCACCCAGCTGTGAAAGGGCTAGATATCTGGCAGCCTGGGAAGTGCGTTTGTACCAGAACACATTCCGCCTCCTCCGGTGAGGTGGTGAATGAGTCGTCTGGCCTCCGTAGGGACTCCAGGGATATGGCAGAATTGTTGTAGAGAACTTTTCTTACCCTGTTGGCCTGCGCTGTTGACTCTATGTTAGTACAGAAGTTCCTCCACGAGTTGGTGCTTCTGTACCTTAGTCGTTTTTTGTACCTGGACTTGGTGGCCTTGTAGTTATCCCAGTCCTGGTCAGTTCCTGTGTTCATTGCTCTGTTCAGTTGCCTCCTCATCTCGCACCTGAGTCTCTCCAACTCAGGCCCCCACCAGTTGCTTTTGTTGCTACGGCCTGCTGGGGCAGATATGGGACATGTTTGTTGGTAGCATTCCAGCATTGTGTCGATGAGGACGCTTACCTGTTTTTCAATCTCATCGGTGCCCAAGATCCTGGGTGGAATCCTTGCCTGTTGTTGGCCAATACGTAAGGCGTATTGGGATTGGTCTGTTTTCCTTGGATTCCGCCTCAGTGGCTCCGTATGTCTGCTAACCTGAAGGTCGAAGCGTATCCATCTATGATCCGAACATGACAGTTCCTTGGATACATGCCAGTTCGAGATGTGCTCCGATACTCCTCCTGTTGCTAGGGTCAATTCAATGATCGTTTTACTTCGCCGGTTAACGAAGGTGGGTTCAGAACCTATGTTAATTATGTTAAGGTTTGTTGTGAATAGGTACTCAACAAGTTTGTTACCTCTATCGTCCCTGTGGACATGCCCCAGAGGGCGTGATGCGCATTGGAGTCGGTGCCCACAATGAGCTCCAGCCCCGCCTTTTCACAGTATCTGACCAGCCTGGTTAGGTCATGCGGTGGTGGATCGTCCGCCTCGGGCATGTAGACTGATGCCATGACCACCTCCACAAGGCTGGTGTCCAGCGCCCCCTGCACCTTTATGGCGCACAGGTCTCTGGAACAGAAACCTGTTAGAGGTTGCATATGTATGTTGCTAGTAGTGTAAATGCACGTGCGAGGGTTTTCAGGCCCCGCTGGATCAGGATGATGGCCGTGTTGTGTACCTCCAACCACTTCCGGGTCTGAGCCGTTGCGGTTATACTGTGGTGGAGGTTGGCTTGGAGGATGTGGCTACTCAGCTGGGTTTTCCCCAAACTTGCCGCGCCCCTCCTGAAACTTCACGTACACCGTGCCCAACATAAAACTGAGCCGGCGTCCATGATCTACCAGGGTTTGCACCAACGTCTCCGGGACGCTGACGATGACAAAAGTATCAGCCGCCTGCCTGTCCATCTTATGTAGGAGCCACCTGTTGATGGCTGCCCACTTGTTTTGGAAGCGCAGCATGTGCGCAACCATCTTGTGGTCCTTGTGGACCCCAGGGAGCAAGATGCCGCAGCGGACTCGCCTTGGCAGCTCGCTCTGGCGCTTTACCACCAGCTTCCCACCTGTTGAGAGGGTGATAGTGGCCACGCTGCGCTGCAGCCAGCTGAGGGTGTGCTGGTTGTCGCACCAGAGCCTCAGGGAGCCGTTGGTAAAAACGGGTCTCCCACGAAACGCCAACTCCTCAGCTTGGCTACTACCAGGCTTGAGTGCCTCCTCAACGAGGAGTTGCTCAATCTGGCGCTGTACCTCCTCAGATTGTTGCAGACTGAGATGTTCCGTGGTGGCGGTAGTTACACCCACCAGCAGGTCTGTCTTGACCGCGCCCGCGTAATCAATCTGGGTGTTTTCCCCAGGTGGCCCAGTTCTCCGCCTCTTCTGCTCGCCCCTTGGAGAGATTTTCTGTTCGGGACGTGTCCGTTTGGCGGAGGACGGGGCTCCCTGGGTACTTCCACCAGGGAGTGTTGATGTCGCCTCTCCCCTGGGGGGTAAACGACGTCGATGGCGAACCCTTTTGGGGCCTGCACCCTGCGGCTGCTGCTGCCTCTGCTGCGGCTGCTGCGTTTGCAGCTGCCGCTGCTGCGGCTGCTGCTCCCGTTGCTACTGCTGCGGCTGTTGCGGTTGTTGTTGCTGCTGCCGCTGCTGCTGAGAGGGTGCGGCCAGGGCTGCGTTATTTTGAGCAGCCAGTCGCCTCTCCCTCTCCTTGCGACGCTGCTTGCTGTTTTTCTTGTGTTGCTTCTTCGGAGCAGCACAAGAGGAAGCAGTGGTGGTGGTGGGGCGGGTTTGTCACGCCTCGCTATCTGCCCCTTCTTCTTCCGTGGCATGGCGATGTCCCAGCTAGCCAATCCAGGGTCCGACTGGTAGTCGTCATGCAGACGAAGCGCCTCCTCAACCTGCCCCGGTAAGATGGGAGTTCCCACCTCCGGAACGGTCGGGATTGCCTCCTGGGTCCGGCATTGCACCTGTACCTGGTTAGCAGGCGACGTCGACGCGTTCGGCTTTCGGGCTACTGGGTTACCAGCGGCCTTCTTGCACCACACGGACTTCTTCGTCGAATAGGACGGCGCAACCTTTGGTTGGGTCGCATTTGCTTCCCTGGAGGCGCGCGTCGTTAAAGGGAGCCTGTTGGCCTCTACCCTTGTAGTGTTTGGTGTTGAGGGTCCGGCAGGTGCCGTACCCTCCAACGGGGTTTGGGATCTGGTTGTATCCATGATTTATATGTTTTTTGTTTCACCTGTCGAGCTTCCCACCCGCCATGGAGCCCGCACCTTTGGGGATGTCCTTTAGGACACCAGAAATACCCAAGAGGTATTATAGGTGCATTGAGTTGGGACTCATGCGCGACATCGGGAGCTGCAGACGTATGGCTGGTAGAGACGATCCTATCTCTCCCAGTGGTTCCACACGCCCTTGCCCCGTCAGCATGGCCGAACCCCAGGCATCCTCCCGGAGGACGCCCCTCCCCACACCTTTCCTGCGGACCGTACCACCTCGACCGTACGGGACGCGTGTCCATTACCCTGCAGTGGCTCAGTTGCAGGGCTACCGTTTCGCCAGAAATTCGGACCTAAGGAACTAACCACCAGAGGGGGTAACTAACCCCGACCCCCTGTGGATCGTCGCTCCCAGGACTCCTGCATCATCGCTGACGATCAACTGTGCAGGACAAGCTAGGTAGGTGAGTGTAGTCTGCTGTAGTCACCTACACCAACAGCAGAACCGGGAGACCTGAAAATACATGGCTAGCAATCTGGTCGAAACCATATTGCTAACTATGTTGTTCAGGCTACTCCAAAGTGGGTCGTACCCCGCTCGGGTTTTTAGGTTCTTGCGGGTTACGACATTGCTCTCACACTTAGCTACTGGTGGTCCGGGGTGGATAGAATGTGCGACGCCCGTTTCCGACCACCAGTATTTCCAGGGGGTGCAACCCACCTCACAAGTGAAGTGGGTTCCTCCCTGGCCTGCGTCGGCAGTGCCAGAGTGGACGGGGATGCGTGTGATGAGCTTGAGAGGGTAAGCCTGTAGCTCAGCGTCACACACCTGAGCGTGCCTACACCCCTCCTACCCCCCCACCTCACTCTTTTTCGTGTTGTACTCCAGTCCATAGGTCAAGGCGTAGGCTTCGCAGTGGGCAAGCAGCTCCTCCAGCGCGCTGACAGCCGGGCTCAGCAGCACCATGTCATCGGCATAACCTAAGTTATGTGCTATGTGGGTAGCCTAAGCTACCCACATAGCATCCCGCATGCATGCCACTAAGCCCCTCTATCAGCTTGTTGATGTATAAGTTTAACAGCTTAGGTGAGGTAATACCACCCTGTCTCACCCCGCATTCAAGCTTATACTCGCTGGACAACCTAGCTGCCCAACTTACCTGGTTTAACTGATTTTTGTACCAGTGCCTAAACAGGCCCACACACTCCGTCGGTACACCCGTTTCACTTAGTTTTTGCCAAAGCAGATCATAATTGACTCGATCAAACGCCTTGGACAAATCGAGGAAACAGGCATAGAATTGCACTATCCGTGGACAGCCCTGGTCGAAATCCGAATTGGCCGTCATGTATCTTTAGGTAGTTATCTAGCACATTGTCAAGCATACGATCAAGTATCTTGGCTGTAGTGGTGGCGAGCGAGATAGGCCGATAGTTAGCCTTACTAGATAAGTCACCTGTTTTATTTTTAAGCACTGGTACCACAATCGTCCTCATGAGCGCCATAGGAGGGTATGAGTGTCCAATACATAAATTAAGCAGCAAAGACAGTACTCGAGGTAGGTGCACCCTCGCATATTTGAAATGCTCTATACTGAGGCCATCGTGGCCAGGCGACTTACCCCTCTGCATATTATTAATGACTAGTTTAATTTGTTTAGAGGTAAAATGGGTAGTACGCCTGCCCCCGACCGCCCCTACATTTGCTTTATGCTGGGAGGCAGATTTAACATGTAACAGCGACTTGACATCAAAGTGTTCCTTAAATAAGTTAGCAATCTCCCCGTAGTCCGACTCACCCTCAATACTCAACGGCAGGCCAGGCTTTACATTCATTTTCTTAGTCCCGTTCCAAAAGTCCTTGAACTTCTTATTTCCGTGAGAGGCAGCCAGTTTGTCCATTAGGATCTGTTCCTGCTTGTTCTGACACCACTTAAGTCTAGATTTAAATACCTTCTTAGTATGATGCATGAGTTCAAAAACCCTACCCTGACGTGGTTTGCCAGCTAACTCCCACAACTAGAACTGAAGCCGGGCCTGCCTGTGAGCCTCTGCAACATATTTATTCCACCCTGCTAGACATTGACCCCTGGCACGCTTACGAATCTTAGATGTCTTCTTCGCTGCATTAGATAATGTGTTAATAATCTTGAAATACATGGCATCGATATCTTTATAGTGATTACAGTCATCACATATCCCATCGCAACAGTCCCTAAGCGAGTCAGGAAGGTCAATATCCTTTAATTTACTATCACATATCCTGCTATATTCATCAATTTGATCCATCTGCCTTTCACCCCATATCACACCATTAATTACAAAATTATCAGAGGTATTCATAACAGGCTCTAAAACATTAATATTACATTCAACAAGCATAGGGAAATGATCGGACCAAAACACATCATACATAACCGTAACGTTGCGTATAGTATTCCAAGCACATTTCGTTATGATGCAATGGTCCAGCCATCTCCTACACCCATGCCCACAGCCACACCCATTTCCGCCACAGTATACCCACGCCACCATGAGGGCGCCCCTTCAGCAGCCCAACAGTCACGTCAACCGCCGATTTACCCGTCCAGCCGAAGTCCTTATCAATAGTACTAAGGAAAGGCAGATCAAAAGGAAGAAGCCATGTTTCCTGTAGCGCCACAATGTCTGCACTTTTACATAACGCACGCATTTTATGCACTATATATACATAATGAAAATTAAGTGCATACATATACTAAGGTATATACGTAATTTGATCGGGTTATTAACTACTGCACTAGTTGGATAATGTAATAAAAATCCCGCGTGTTTAATATCTTGGATTATGAGCATAAGAACGATGAAAGTAAGAACCTCCTTACGAGCAAGTGTCTTGAAAAATACTGTGTACTATCTTGTCTTTAATATATTTTCAGAAACTGCCGTTACATATCATCATAAATAAATACTCTTACACAAAGCTTATACATATTCAAACACGATTCCCACTTATTTTTTTATACCACGACGGTGGGAAACAAGCATACCGGCCCGCTTGATGGTAAGTTATAAGCCATAAATTATTAAAAGGATTACTAGTGCCAGGCTTGCTTACTACAAACATCCACATATCATTTTTTGCCATAAACATTCGTATATTTGTGCTTTCTCCAGTTACACATATGTACACATCCAAATATGGACAATCACAACACGACGTAAATAGGTATATACGTAATTAGTCGCCAATGGACTCATGAATATGTTGATTTTCAACCGACTTCAAGATTTCGAAGGAGGAGGTTATCAATTCGTCGGGATCTTTGTTTTTTTTGTTTGCAATTTTTTTAAATGTAAATTCACCGATTATTCGAGGACGGCTGGACCGATTTATATTTTTTTTTTGAAAGAGTATACTTCACAGTTGGTCCCATTGTAACCAGGTCAGGATCTGATGATGGGATCCTGGAGAAATCGAGGGAACTCTTCAACTATGATAGGCACACCTATAGTGATTTGAGTATTTTTTACAGCAACTCGAGCATTTGCTTTTGGAAAGGTGGAAGCTAAGTGAAGTCGGTTCTTTTTTGTTTAAAATTATTATATTTATTATTCTTGTGTTTTGAAATAGACGTAAGTAAGTATATGAATGTATTTTATGTTATTTCCATTAAAATATTTATAATCTTTATTTTACGAAAATGGTCGCCACTGGGTCCGACAGGCCCGGCCCATTCGACGACCGTGGCTCGTAAACGTGCTGTTTAGGTATTTGGTGAAATGATGACTCTATTAAAATACATTAGTTTGAAGGTAGGTACTGAAAATGGCAAAATAGCGCGATGTAAAACTAACTCGTTACCGTACATAATTTGAGCGACTGGGTCTTGTAGACCCATTAGCGACGCCTGAAAATTTTCAGTCTTTCACTATCTTCTCGATTTTACACTTGTCAAAAAAAACCGAACATGTGTCATAAATATTTTTTTCAACACACTTGCTCGTAACGAGGTTCTTATTCTACCGCTTTTAGGCTTAAAATCCTAGATATAAAAACACGCCTGCTTTTCACAATAATTATAAAACTAGTGCAATAAATCTTGAAGCAAATCAAATTATTTTGTTCAATATTTTTTGATTTGCAATTTTTTTTAAGTAGTTACACTACTATATATAAACTGAAAAATAGATGTCATATACTTCAGAAAAAGTGACCAAACCCTCCGGTGCCCGAGGCCAGATTCGAACTGGCGTCTTCAGCTTTCGCGGCTGACGTCCTGACCACTAGACCACCCGGTCACGGCGGAACTTGACAAATTTTCTCATGTATATGCAATCTCTGAATTTGAGACGGCTAGGCGCCGTTGACCATACTCTAAGGGCATGCGCAGTACGTGCTTGCACCTCCTATCCGAACCACTTACGTGATTCTGGTATAGCGAGAGAGATGGTGCTGCCATCTATGATTCTTGAAGCAAATCAAATTATTTTGTTCAATATTTTTTGATTTGCAATTTTTTTTAAGTAGTTACACTACTATATATAAACTGAAAAATAGATGTCATATACTTCAGAAAAAGTGACCAAACCCTCCGGTGTCCGAGGCCAGATTCGAACTGGCGTCTTCAGCTTTCGCGGCTGACGTCCTGACCACTAGACCACCCGGATTCAGAGATTGCATATACATGAGAAAATTTGTCAAGTTCCGCCGTGACCGGGTGGTCTAGTGGTCAGGACGTCAGCCGCGAAAGCTGAAGACGCCTGTTCGAATCTGGCCTCGGACACCGGAGGGTTTGGTCACTTTTTCTGAAGTATATGACATCTATTTTTACTAGTGCAATAACTTAATAATCCGATCAAGTGACGCTTGTACTCTAATACCAAGTTGTATGCACGCAGACGAATCGTTGTCATTTAGTCGGGTATTACCTTTATTTCTTTTGCACTCTTTAGGAGTTTGCATTTCAAAAAAAGTAAATGTGCACAAAATGTACACATTTACGATAGAATACAAATTATACAATCCTAATTGTGACAAAAGAATCATTTCAACTTATTATATGACTCGTAATACACAATAAATTGTGTTTTAAACACGAATTGGCTGTTTGTCATAATGGTCCGCGCCTTTGCCTCAAGCTGCACGCACATCCAAAAAAGAAAATCATTTAACCTCAAATCATTGTTTATTTGTTAGATTCAGAGATTGCATATACATGAGAAAATTTGTCAAGTTCCGCCGTGACCGGGTGGTCTAGTGGTCAGGACGTCAGCCGCGAAAGCTGAAGACGCCTGTTCGAATCTGGCCTCGGACACCGGAGGGTTTGGTCACTTTTTTTGAAGTATATGACATCTATTTTTACTAGTGCAATAACTTAATAATCCGATCAAGTGACGCTTGTACTCTAATACCAAGTTGTATGCACGCAGACGAATCGTTGTCATTTAGTCGGGTATTACCTTTATTTCTTTTGCACTCTTTAGGAGTTTGCATTTCAAAAAAAGTAAATGTGCACAAAATGTACACATTTACGATAGAATACAAATTATACAATCCTAATTGTGACAAAAGAATCATTTCAACTTATTATATGACTCGTAATACACAATAAATTGTGTTTTAAACACGAATTGGCTGTTTGTCATAATGGTCCGCGCCTTTGCCTCAAGCTGCACGCACATCCAAAAAAGAAAATCATTTAACCTCAAATCATTGTTTATTTGTTAGATTTTTCTCGTTGTGTTTTATTAATTTAAAAAAATTATATTTTAAGTGAATAAAAAGACAACTTTTGCGTTAATTTAACCTCTGGATATATCTCATGAACTTACATAGATGTCATATACAAAGGACCTAGGCCTCAGTTCAGTTGTTCTGGATATATTTCAAAACTGTCATAGGTCCATACTTACTAGTAAAATGTTGTCATAAAAATCTAGTGAGCAATACGTAAGAAAAAAATACTATAATTTATTGCACAATAAATGTGAAGTCTTTAATTTTATTAAATGATTTGAAAAAGAGTTCCAGATAGTCAATAATATCACAAAAAGGTTAGTTAAATTAAATGTCTTAGGTTCGTAAGTACCTCTATCCTGTAAACATTCTGACAGTTGTATTTATCAAGAGTTATTAATTACACTATTCTGTTATTTCTTCGCAAGTGTGTTGAAAGACGTCGTATGAAACGCGTGTGCTGGAACATTACATAACTTAGTTTCCTTATGCGCACTCACATGCGTTCGTGCGCACAATATCGCTTCGTACGGAATGATCAACTTAGCACACTTGTATCATAATGTAGTATAATATAAGAAAGAAAATACATTTATTAACGTCACACCAATTAAATGAACTAAGGAGAAGTAACAAACATTAAGGACGATAAAAGGGACCCCCTACTCAGCATAATGCCGCAGCAAGCCACGGCGCTAATTTTCGGTGGGGTTCTAACTTATAACTAATTTATAACTAACTTACAGCTAACTTATAACTAACGAATGACGACACAAATGCAGACAAAAAACAAACAACAAAAGCAAACCAAGAATAAATAAATAAACAAGAAATGATCCAGTTACATCGTGTTTTTACTAGGAAAGTCTTGGGGTAGTTCTGGTTTCTTTCATTCCTTATGTATTTTGGGGTGCTGAATCCGAATCTGAGGTTTGCGGACAAAATTTCGTGACACAACATAAAAAAAATCGCAAAAAGGGCGAAAAAAATCAGCTTTTTTCCGGTTTTTTGCTTAAAACTCAAAAACTATTAACTTTTAGTAAATGGCCTGTTTACAGAAATTAAAGTACTTAAAATTTTCTACATATATCACTATTTAGTTTTTTATTTCAGATTAACCGTTCGGTCTCAAGAGCGAGTTGAAAATTGGCAATTTTCAGCGGTCACTGTTTTGTTAGGTACTGCAAATTTCTTATTATCAGTGAAAAGGTTATTATAGCTTCTTTAAGATATCAAAATCGCAGTGGGGGTGGAAAAAAACTAGTACTTCTCTCGTGCCACTGCCAACCACTTTGGACCCTTGTAATAGGCAGAGCGCCGGGTAAGGGGAGTTAGGGGGTGAACACAAACACAGGTTATAAGACTATGGTTTATGTACCATCACTCAACCCTCGTCACAACTGATCTCCCTTCTTCTTATAATACTTGACTATATATACTATAACTCTACGTGCTTATGAGAGGCAAACCCTTATCGGATGGAGAGGTGTTATATCTGTAAATCGCTATCTACCTGATTTACGTGTGCTACGTTTCATACGTGAAGATACGCGTATCTGCCTATCACACCTCCCCTGAAAAGGTAAGGGCTTTCCTCCCCTGAAAACGACTATTCAAAATACAATTTTTCTGTATTCTTATGCCCTAAAATATTCTTTTCCCATATTTAAAAACCTCTAAATTTGAACCCCTAATTTTGCCTTTTGGATGAACCTACATACATACAAAACCTGAGTACAAAACATTTAACTTATTCTTACATCCTTAATTAAAACTAAATTTCTTATATTAAAATTAACAATGTTCAACTTACATTATTAATTATTTCATTTCACCACAACATTGCATTTCACCACAACCATTTACATTATATATATACACATATTTATATATACATTTCAAAATTAAAACATACTTAAAATCTTTACACCTCCATAAGCTTCATTGTCAGAGACAATCTTTTAATCATTTCGAATATATATTGGCACTGCTATCATGTCCACTAGTCGCTAACAATTGATAATCACTGAGTATATACATTAAGGCGCTAGGCGCTGATTGTGGCCGAAAACTGTTACTTTCTAGGGGATATATCTCAATATCGGGCCATTCAAACATTTTGAAAAAAATATATGTTATTTACCATTTTATGTACAACATTGTCAACGTTTGAATAACTCGTGTAACGTATAGTTTCTCCGTTATGTAAATATAACGAAATGTCGTTTTACGGTTAATTTTGCTTATATCTACTGAACGGCTCATTCGATTTAAAATATTGTTGAACTAAAAAATATGTACTACAGAACACTATAAGCTCAACGTAGGATATTTAAATTGATAAAATTTTCTTAAACAACTTGATCATAATTCCACATTTCGTGCGTTATTAGCTCGAAAACGGCGTTGCTGGCAGTCGTGAGCTAGCTTTGAGACGAGGAGGCTGTGTCGCTCGTCGCTCCGTGCTTCCCTTGTACTACAAATACTTGTGCTTGGCCCGTGAGCAATAATATCGGACTTACTGTGCCTAAAGACTTAATAACTGCAGAGGGTTCATGCGGTGCGGGCATAACGTGTCTTGTCGGAATCAATAGCGCATAGACGTTTTATCTTTTAAGATAATATACCCGTATGTGTGTTCATGTATTTACGTTCTTATAAAAAGTGTATTTTATTTAGATGACCTATATTACAAATTAAATAAAGAAATGAAATAAAAATGGAGAAAAAACAGAACTCATGCATCTTATAATGCCCTGAAAACAAATGTAGTCTTGTAAGTACACTACAATTATTATGTATTAGTACTTATTCTGATGAGTCACGCAAAACAGGCGTTAGTTGTCGAGTTGCGGAAACCTGCTATTGCTACAATACAATGGTGTCGCTCGTCGCTCCGTGCTTCCCTTGTACTACATATACTTGTGCTTGGCCCGTGAGCAATAATATCGGACTTACTGTGCCTAAAGACTAAATAACTGCAGAGGGTTCATGCGGTGCGGATATAACGTGTCTTCCCGGAATCAATAACGTTTTATCTTTTAAGATAATGTACTCGTATGCATGTTTATGTACGTTCGTATCATAATTTTTAAGAAAAAAAAACCGACTTCAATGGGGGTAGCCGGTGAAGGATTATTGTAGATGGTGCACTTAGATTCCATACAATGAAATAACTTGCTTAAAAAACGCAGCGGAGAGGACAAATCGCCAAACGTGAACTATGCGTCGTTGAAGAGTTCCGTTCTGATTATCATCAGCAGTTCTACTTCATCAAATGTCACTCTTTTGAATGAAAATGCTTGATTTGTTGATAAAAATACAAAAGTCACTTTATGTATGCCTTTAAGATTTGAGGAATTCCCTCGATTCCTCGTGGAACTCATCATCAGAACTTGAGCTTGCCGAAAATTGGTCCTGACAATCTAACTTGCTTAACAAACATAGCGAAGAGGAAGAATCGCCAAACATGAACTATGCGTCGTTGAAGAGTTCCGTTCTGTTCATCATCAGCAGTTCCACTTCATCAAATGTCACTCTTTTGAATGAAAATGCTTGATTTGTTGATAAAAATACAAAAATCACTATGTGTAAGCCCTTAAGATTTGAGGAGTTCCCTCGATTCTTCATGGATCCCATCATCAGAACTTGAGCTTGACGAACATTTGTTCTGACAATTAAACTTGCTAAACAAACACAGCGAAGAGGACGAATCGCCAAACGTGAACTATGCGTCGTTGAAGAGTTCCGTTCTGATCATCATTAGCAGTTCTACTTCATCAAATGTCACTGTTTTGAATGAAAATGATGGTTTTGTTGATAAAAATATAAAAATCACTATATGTATGCCTTTAAGATTTGAGGAGTTCCCTCGATTCCTCATGGATCCCATCATCAGAACTGCGTTTTGACAAAAACGGGACCAATCTGTATATATATACTTACAATCAAAAAAAGAATTTTCAAAATCGGTTCAGACATGACGGAGTTATGGAGTAACAAACATAAAAAAAAAAACAAAAAAAAAAACAAAAAAAAAAACATACACGCCGAATTGAGAACCTCCTCTTTTCAAATCTTGAAGTCGGTTAAAAAGTGTATTTTATTTAGGTTATAATACAAGTAAAAAAACAAATGAAATAAAAATGGAGAAAAAACAAAAATCATGAATCTCACATTGCTCTGAAAACAAATTTGGTCATATAAGTAAACTAAAATTATTATGTTTTAGTAGACGCATGCATCAACCAAAATAGGCATTAGTCGTCGAGTTACGGAAATCTGCTAGTACTGCAATACAATAGACTAATAATGAATTTAATATAAAACTCCAAAGAACCGAATTTATTTAAACATATTTATTTAAGAATACCGTGTTCTAAACGAATGTAATATTTATTTAAGATTAAACACAATCTTTAATGTTATACTTTATACTAATTTCTCAAATCTAGAAATTGCGAAGTAAACTGCAAAGGATTGCAGATAAACCGGCCAAGAGAATATCGGGCTATGCTCAGTGTAGGGATCCGTAGTTGCCGGCCTGTTACAATACATACATTCAAAAGGTAGTCTATAAAGAAATATTTTGTGGCACTTACGTTATTTTACTATAGGCATAACTCAAAAACGGCTCAACCGATTTTATTCCATATAGTTTTTATTGAAAATACGTGATAAGTATTTCAATGGCCTCACTTCCAGGAATTTTCCCAATTTTTTTGGACCCACGGTTCAAAAATCAAAGAGCATTTTAACTTTCGAAGCTATTATTTACGAAAGTATTCGTTTTATCCAAAAGTTGTTTAAGGCATATTGTTCTTGAAAGACCTATCCAACAATGGGTTTCAGATACTTATTGTTTTACCACTTTGTAGGCGTAATTAAAACACCTAATTACTCATACCAAATTTCAGTCTACTAACTATCCCTGAGCAAAGCCTGATTGAGAATCTAATAAAAAATTGCTGATATTTAAGAGTTCAATGTACGAGTATGTAAGAATAAAGGAAAAAAAGCTTTTTTTTATACCACGACGCTGGCAAACAAGCATACGACCCGCCTGATTGAAAGCAGTTATAAAGCCTATGGACGCCTGCAACCCCAGAAGATTCACATGCGCATTGACTACCCTAAAAAAAACTTTACTATGTCGGTGAAATGCAAATAAATACAAATTTTATATTAATTATCAACACAAGTGAATAAATAAATTACTACTAAGGGTTAATACTACCTATCAAATATCTTTAAAAGACCGGCCAAGTTTGTATCGGACCATGTATAATGTAATAGGGTTCCGTAGAAAGTAGTTTCTTGGAGATAACTCAAAAACCGATGAACCGATAATATGTAAAATAATTTTCGTAGAAAATGAAGTACTAAGCCTTCTTGGTATTTTTTCATATTTTTTTGACTTACGGATTAAAAGTTAGATGGGTGCTATTATATTTAGACTTTCGAAGTAATTATTTCTGAAAATATTGACTTAATAAAAAAGTTTTAAAAATACTCTATATATACCGGGTGTTGCCTGTAACATGAGCAATAAATTAAAATGTAGATTCTACTCCTCAAAGTAAACAACCTTTGTTCAGCGACTTTGAAAAATAACTTGTGGTTTAATTTTTAGTACACTTTAAAATTTATTCGAACACGCAATGTATTGCGAAATTGATTATGTGTGTCAAAGACTGACAAGCAATGTCAATTAGAAGGATTTTAACGTACATTGAAAATACTATTTAGTTTGTTTGAAAAAGAGACAATCTTAAATCTACATAACTTTCAAAAGTCGTTGAACAAACATTGTCTAGTTTGTGGAGTAGAATCTATGTTTTAATTTATTGCTCGTGTTACAGGCAACACCCGGTATATATATATATATATATATACCAGCAACACAGAAGCAGAATAATGTTGAAAAACTGACAACTTATTCAAATTAAAGTGGCATATATTTTGTATAACTGTGTTCGAAAATACTAAATTCGGAATAACAAAAAATGTGGGCCTTTATTCCAATTATGGCTGAATTAGTTCTGATATTACATATTAAAGCAGAATAAAACTTGTTTGTTACAATACTATTCAGGCATTATTCAGCTTATAACATTATAACAAAAAATGTGGGCCTTTATTCCAATTATCGCTGAATTAATTCTGATATTACATATTAAAGCTGAATAAAACTTGTTTGTTACAATACTATTCAGGCATTATTCAGCTTATAACATTTATATTCGTTTATAGCTGCAAGAAGGTGCCAGGGGCTGCATATAGCTGAGTATTTTCGGTGTTGTGGGATATTAAGCAGACGTTATTCAGAAAAATGTAATAGTGATTACTATATGCTTAAAAGCAATGTTCTTGAAGACACCTAGCTGAATAATAGTGTTTACAGTTACTGCTTGCTGTAATAAGCTCTACATCGTATCCATTATCCAGTAGCTGTATACGTGAGTACATTAATGCTGTTATACAGGTTACGTCTGAATAATACCAAACATATTAAAGCTTAATAAAAGTTGTTTGTTACAATAGTATTCAGGCATTATTCAGCTTAAAACACTTGCATTCGCTAATGGCTCCAAGAAGGTGCAAGTGGCTGCATATAGCTGAGTATTTTCTGTGTTGTGGGTTATTAAGCAGATGTTATTAAGAAGAAAGTAATAGTGGTTACTATATGCTTGAAAGCAGTGTTCTTGGTGATACTAAGCTGAATAATAGTGTTTATAGTTTCTGTTTTAATGCTTTTTTTTAAATAAAGGTTCAGTCTGTTACTAGTTGCTGTAATAAGCTCTACATCGTATCCATTATCCAGTAGCTGTATATGTGAGTACATTAATGCTGTTATAAAAGTTACGTCCGAATAATACTAAACTAGAAGAATACTTATACCTAAGTTATAGCGTTCGAACTACACATATGTACTATCATTCCTTGCTAAAAGCTGCTTAATTAGGGCAATAAGAAGTATTATTCAAATTAATGCTTAATATCGAACGTGAGGTGGTAAAGGCAAATGGTAACTGAATAACGCGACTGATGTGAATGTTTATTCAGAAATTTGACATAAAAAAGCCGCGGCAACAGCTTATATTCAGCACGGATGGACGCCATTACGCTTGTTCGTATTCTAACCTCTCCGATTAAATAAGAACTAAAAATACATTGAATCCCTATGTTTATTCATTAAAAAAAAACACTTTTTTATCGTAGCAAAACTTGTGGAAGTTTGAGGTTTTGCACTAGCACGTCTAAACTGAGCAAAATAATAACAAGTTTAATAATGCACTATGTAAATGTCCCTGTTTACTTCTCCAAAAGTGGATTATTTAAGTGGCGCTTTAAATTTTTAATTAAAATATATATTCATATTCACAGTAAAGTGGTATGCGCAATGAAATTCGAGTCATATAAAGACAAAAACGGGGTATTTACGTTCTGCAATAATCCGGCACTATTAAGTCTGCACTACACAAACTCGGAAATGATAATGGCGCGGAGACCGTCAATAAACAACTATAATTTAACACACATTTTTTGTAGTTTCAAGCTTTAATCTGAATATATTTTCTGTAAAGATACACAAATGAATCAAAAGCTGAATTTTGTCTTAATAACTGATTCACGGTGAACAAGCTGAATAACTTCAATATAACTGCTGAATAGATGGGTTTGCCATCCTTTATTCAAGTGTTATTAAGCTATTTCACCACTTTTGTCTTAATAACTGGTTCATGGTGGACAAGCTGAATAACTTCAATATAACTGCTGAATAGATGGGTTTGACAGCCTTTATTCAAGTGTTATTAAGCTATTTTACCACTTTGCAGACATTTTACAGCTATTATATTGCTGGTATTCAATTGGAAGCTGTATAATTTGTGCCCAAACCTTCTGAATAATGTCTGAAACAGCGCTGTTTCAGACATTATTCAGCTAGCTTATTCAGCTTACGGTGCGGTATGTCCTATTATTCAAACAATATTTAGCCATTTTGTGTTACTTGGGGCCATTGTTCTCCAATCTGCACATCCTGCGAAGGACTGTGTGACAACGTTGATCCTCCGAAAAACAGCTCTGAAATAGATATAGAAAAGACTGAAGAAAGAGACACAGGTATGTCCAATCTCACAAGTTATTGTGTAATCATTCATCTCTCCTAGATATATGATCACAAGTCAGTGCCTCACCACCTCTTTTATTTTCTAGGAGAAAGACCCCCGACGATGACCATGGAGCAATCAGACCCTGAGCCAGGACCCGATGTCGTCGAAGAAACTCAGCAAGATGCGGAAGGTATGTTTAATGTCACAATATATTTTGCAATCCTCATCTCTCCTTGAGAAATGACACCACCTCTTTATTTTCCAGAACAAGCAGAATATTTACCGGGACCCATCGCCACCGAAGAACCTCAGCCAGGACCTTTTATAAGATAACGGCTCATATAATAGTACGGGCGGGGACCATATGATCTGCTTCGTTACGTGATACAAAGATAAGCCAAGCTATGGCACATAACAATTGTGGCAACAAATAGCAATTCGTATGTAGGTACAGAAAAACCCAGTCTGCCAGTTCCTGCATGGCCGGAAGTGCCCGGCAGATAGGTTCAAAAGTAACAAGTTTGACCCCAAAGTTACGTCACTTTTGAACCAGTCTGCCGGGCACTCCCGGTCATGCAGGAACTGGCAGACTGGGTTTTTCTGTACCTACATACAAATGTGATAACGTACATAGGTAGCAGATCATACGGTCCCCGCCCGTACTATTATATGAGCCGTTGTCTTTTAAAGGGTCCTGCCAGAGGTTCTTCGGTGGCGATGGGTCCCGGTAAATATTGTGCTTGTTCTGGAAAATAAGGAGGTGGTGTCATTTCTCAAGGAGAGATGAGGATTTAAAAATAGATTGTGAGATTAAACAAACCTTCCGCATCTCGCTGAGGTTTTTCGATGGCATCGGGTCCTGGCTCAGGATCTGGCTTGTAGTGAGATTCAACATACCTCTGTCTCTTTCTTCAGTCTTTTCCATGTCTATATCAGAGCTGTCTTCAGGAGGCTCAACATTGTCACACAGTCCTTCGCAGATTGGGGAACAATGGAGGCCCGCCTACCTGAATCCACAATTGCGTTGGCAGCCCTTTTTACATTTACATGAAATGTACCGGAGTATTGAGTTTGGTGCAGGGTCCAAAGTGGTTAGCACTGGCACTAGAGAAGTACTAGATTTTTTCCACCCCCACTTCGATTTTGATATCTTAAAGAAGCTATAATAACTTTTTCACAGATAATAAGAAATTTTCAGTAACAAAACAGTGACCGCTGAAAATTGGCAAATTTCAACACGCATTTGAGACCGAACGGTTCATCTGAAATAAAAAACTAAATAGTGATGTATTAACTAAATAGTGACTTTTAAGTACTTTAATTTCTGTAAACAGGTCATTCACTAAAAGTTAATAGTTTTCGAGTTTTAAGCAAAAAACCGGAAAAAAGCTGATTTTTTTCGCCCTTTTTGCGATTTTTTTTATGTTGCGTCACGAAATTTTGTCCGCAAACCTCAGATTCGGATTCAGCACCCCAAAATACATAAGGAATGAAAGAAATCAGAACTACCCCAAGACTTTCTCACTAGGGGCCCTTTAGAGTACAATTTAACTGAACTAAAAAGGGTAAGACCGGTTACAAGATAAATCTTTTTGCCCTTATGTAATATATAATTTAAAAAGAACGTGAAAAGAAAAGGTATGTACACTTAAAAACTGTTTTGAATATGTTAGTATCACGAAAGTTTAATAGTTAAAATTTACACTTGTCTTAAGAAAAAATAACTATTGCATTTTGCTTCTTTACAACAAAATTTAGATACCTACCTATTTTGAGCCTATTTTATCCCGTTTCACGGGTATTCGACTATTTGCTAAAGAAATAATATTGCTTGCGACCGATAAATACCTACATATTCATTCAAGAGTAGGCCATCATAGGCAACCCTAACTCATCGAGTTGCAGAATTCGGTTTATGTAGGGCAATGCACACTGAAAAGTTATGTATTTCAGTACTTGATAGCCTGAGCTAAACTTGGAGCATTTTGTACAGTCAGCAAAAATATAATTATAAAATCTGCCTCATCGAGTAGCAAATTGAACCTTATGCCATTCTAAAGTACAATGGTACTAGTAATAACAAATAAAACCGACCAAGAGCGTGTCGGGCCACGCTCAGTGTAGGGTTCCGTAGTTTTTCGTCCGTCACAGTAAGTAAGTCTCCACTTAAGAGTTAAAATAACACCGCCATGTAGGATATGAGCGTTCCACGTACAGCGACATCTATCGGGAAATTAAGTAAACTATTGCGCGCGAGCTTAAAGTGTGGAAGATGATTTTTATGGGATAATTCTTTATTGCGTGAACCGATTTTCACCGTTATTACACTTATTACTTTATTTGAAAGCACGTCATTTCATTGTGATTTTGTAGAAACTACAGGGACAATAAACACCTGCTTATACGGTTAAATTACAAACTTAGTTCAGAAATTATTTTGTAATTCTTTTTCAACCCTTCAACCTTACAATAATTTTCCTAGAATTTTTTTATAAAGTTCTACTTTTGAGATTTTTTTCATATTTTTAAAACTTATGGTTCAAAAGTTAGAGGAGGGGACGACGACACATTTTTTTTACTTCTGGAGCGATTATTTCCGAAAATGTTTACATTATCAAAAAATGATTTTACTAAACCCCTATTTAATTTTAAATATCTATCCAACAATATATCACACGTTAGGGTTGAAGTGAAAAAACCCACTTTACGTATAAGGGAGGTACCCTAATAAAACATTTTTTTCAATTTTTTATTTTACCACTTTGTCGGCGTGATTGATATACATTAGTACCAAATTTCAGCTTTCTAGTGATAACGGTCACTGATATTATCCGCGGACGGACGGACGGACGGACTGACATGGCGAAACTATAAGGGTTCCTAGTTGACTACGGAACCCTTAAAAAATGGAGCGGCCAAGTTTCATGTTTTATTTAAGGAGAAAATTGACTTATGCAAGTACGACGTGTAAATGAGTTCACGGTATGGTTTAAGTGCAGTTTTACGCGGTACATAAAACACTGTTTATCAACAAGTACCAAAAAATAAGAGGTTGCATTGCCAAAATTAAAAAAATCATGATTCTACCTTATTACAAATTATTGAAATAATTAACCTAGTAGAAAATAAATCTTGTGCCATTTGACAGAACTCATTAACTAAGTATTCAAGAAAATAAAACCTAAAACATCAGGTCTGCGTGTGGCTACCACCATATTTTGGCACTACTCGATGAACACTATCCAATGGGTCACGTCACGTGCATACTTCGTTGAAGTAGTTTTTATCAGAAAATAAGGTCATTTTTGGCTAACTACAAAATGCTCAAAGTTTGCCTCAGTTTACCAGGTAATAAAATACATAAAATTTTACCGTGCATTAACCTACATAGGCCGAATTCTGCTACTCGATGAGGTAGGGTTGCCTACGGCCAACTGTCGATCTATATTCATTAGCTGCTTCGAGTTTTGACGTAGATTCATCGCAAAAGCAGTCAGTCAGGCGGCGTTAGTATAGTGCCAATAAATAGAGCTGCAATCCCGTGCGTTCCTATTATACGCTATGCAGTTTACGGAGTCAAATAAGAGCACTATTCCGAAACATCGATTCCTACGTATTCCAGTTATGTCGCTTTAAATGCATGAAGCTAGAGTGAAATTATTGCCGAGCCGAGAGAGTGCTGACTGCGATGTAAGCTGGATGCAAATACTATTATAGTACATTTCATTTACTACATTACTATAAAGTAATAAATACCATCGGGTTCATAATTGCATACCCAATTTATCAATGAATTCATTTATAAATTGGGTATGCAATTATGAACCCGATGGTACATTAACAGGGCCCGGAATTAGGTGAGCTAAAATACCTAAAGTTCGCGAGAGGACATAATATAGAGTGGTTACAACCGGATGAAAATAATATTTTATTTGGATTCCGGGTATTCGATATTCATCCGGGCACTGCAAGTAATAGTCGTAATGATGAAAAATGGTTACATTGCAGCCATAAAGTTAACATTATAATAATAAATCTGAAAATGTGACATATATTTTAAATTAGTAATCTGTATTTTCCTATTCATTATCAATGCTTGTCAGAGTGGCGTATTAGCGTCAAAATAGTGAAAGCTACTAGTACTACTATAGTATATATAGAAAGATAAGGAAACAAGTACTTAGTATTAATCCAAATAAAATATTATTTTCATCCGGTTGTAACCACTCTATATTATGTCCTCTCGCGAACTTTAGGTATTTTAGCACACCTAATTCCGGGCCCTGTACATTAAAGTAGTGGTAGTTAGTAGTTTATTAAGTGTATGTAAGTATATTACATATAAAAAGGAGAATTTAGCGCATATTCAGTTATCATAATAAAAAAACCGGCCAAGAGCGTGTCGGGCCACGCTCAGTGTAGGGTTCCGTAGTTTTCCGTCCGTCACAGTAAGTGTCCCCACATAAGAGTTAAAATAACGCTGCACGTACAGCGACATCTATCGGCAAATTAAGTAAACTATTGCGCGCGAGCTTAAAGTATGGAAGATGATTTTTATGGGATAATTCTTTATTGCGTGAACCGATTTTCAACGTTTTTACTTTATTTGAAAGCACGTCATTTCATTGTGATTATGTAGAAATTACAGGTACAATAAACACCTGCTTATACGGTTAAATTACAAACTTAGTTCAGAAATTATTTTGTATTTTTTTTTCAAAAATTATTTAATCTATCAAGTTCAAAATAATTTTCCTGGAAAGTTTTTATAAAGTTCTACTTTTGAGATTTTTTTCATGTTTTTAAAACTTATGGTTCAAAAATTAGAGGGGGGGACACATTTTTTTTTACTTCTGGAGCGATTATTTCCGAAAATATTTACATTATCAAAAAATGATTTTAGTAAACCCCTATTCATTTTTTAATACCTATCTGTGATTATTAATTAATACAATCACTTTATTTCTGCGTTCTCACTCTATCCAACAATATATCACACGTTAGGGTTGAAATGAAAAAAAAATCACTCCCCGCTTTACGTATACCCTAATAAAACATTTTTTTCCACTTTTTATTTTATCACTTCGTCGGCGTGACTGATATATATATTAGTACTAAATTTCAGCTTTCTAGTGCTAACGGTCACTGAGATTATCCGCGGACGGACGGACAGACATGGCGAAACTATAAGGGTTCCTAGTTGACTACGGAACCCTAAAAACAGTGGAAAAATCCAACTTTCGGTCGGATTTTGTTTTGGCTTTTGTCAATGTTTGTTGTCTAATATTTGCGATTTTCTTTTTATATTTATTGTTTTTTTGTAAAATATGTTAACTGTATTAAAATATAACTGTTACACTCACGTCTCAACAATTTCTATTTTAAGATGGAGACCAAGGCTCTCCGAATCATGTGCGAAGGGCCTAAAGATACCAGTAAGTGTAACCGATATATTTTATAGTGCTAAGTATGTCTCACGAAAGTTTAATTTTAATAATGCAATGGTTTCGCGATGAATTCCGCTAGTGGCGCTAGTGTAGATGAAGGTCTTCGAAATCTCTAATGCCGTAGTAATTTGGCGAGTAAGGTTATAAAAGAGCTCAAAGAAGACCCAGTGTGTTGACGACGAAGGACCCTCTTGTTCCTTTAGTTGTCGAATCCTCCTTTTTGAAGGGTCGACATCGCGTATGTGACATCTCTCGAGTTGCAGGCTACGGTAGCTGCTTACCACCAAGCGGGCCGTATGCTTGTTTGCCACCGTCGTAGTATAAAAAAAATGGTGGGATTCGCGTGTGAATATTTTGCCATACCATGATATTAATTGCGGCAAATAGGTATGAGTTACGAGTCCTTTAATGTTAAATGCTTAAAAACAGAACTAAGGAAATCCTCCTTTTTTTTTCAAATAAAACGGAACTGCGCATCGTGGCTTATCATGGAATCAGAGTTTTAATGTTCCGATATTTTCTAGGTCATGCTGATGGGATGCTGGGATAACGTCGTCCCTGACACGCTGTACTTAAACGGCTATTAGACATGGCAATTTGTAGGGCCCAACCTGTCAGGTTGGTAGGTGTAATGGCACCTAGGGAGTAGGAGTCCCGATCTAGGGCGATCGGCAGTGCCCCGACACCCGCAGCTGTTTATGGAGGTCCTTAGAGTTATTTTCCCTTTTTAGTGTTTCGTACCAATACTTGGTTTACGAAACACTTATGGGATCATTCCGGTCGTCGAAATCGGGAAAACGCGTCTTTCTCGGAAACGGTTTAACGTAGAAAGCTGAAATTTGGAATAGGTATAGAAAATGGCGGCTGTAACAAGGTGCCGAGGCTTTAACTGCTTAAATTTAATTTTATGAGGAAGTTTAGGGGGATTAAGGGGGAAAGTGAATTTTATTTTTCATTTGTAAGAAACGTGTGGGGTACCAATAGAAAGCCTGCAAAAAGTTAGGACAGCTGCCTGATTTTGACTTCATTTTACGAGCAGTAGTTTTGATAAAAAACGCCAAGTAAGTCCCGCTTGCCTAGATCAAACATGCCGCAAAGGGAGCTGAGGGCCTTGCGGGAGCTCCGCGATAACTTAGACGTGTTAGTATTGCCGGCCGACAAGGGTAACGCTACCGTTATTGTCGATACTCAGGCGTATGAGGATAAGATTGGCCAGTTATTGAGTGACGATAAAACGTACAAAAAGGTAAATTATAACCCTACGTCGAGAGTGACGACCAAAATTAATAAGTTGTTGCAGGGTTTACCGGAGGGAAGTTTAGCAACGCGGTTACGCCCTCAAAATCCAACATCACCAAAAATTTATGGCCTGCCGAAAATCTATAAGCCTGATTAGCCATTAAGACCCATAGTCAGTCAGATTGACTCGCTGTCCTATAAACTTGCCCGTCATTTGTCATCAGTATTGCAGGTTTTTACGGGCAGAACGGCGAGTTATATTAAGGATTTGAGGCATTTCATCAACCTGCTAACGGATATTCAACTACGCGACTACGAACTTATGGTGAGTTTTGATGTTACGTCTTTTATTCACTAATGTACCGGTAGATGAGACACTCAAGATTATATCAGACCTTTTGGCTGCTACTGATTTACCTGCCGTGTACATGGAAGCTATCAAGGTGTGTCTGAAATCTGGATATCTGATGTGGCAGGGAGACTACTACCTCCAGGTTGATGGGGTGGCCATGGGTTCACCAATAGCTCCCGTTACTGCCAATATTTTCGTGGAGTGGCTAGAAGAGAAAGCTTTAAATAGCGCGCCAGTACCACCGAAATATTGGTGGCGATACGTGGATGACGTGTTTGCTATCGTCACAAGGGATGGCCTGGAGGTGTTCACGGAACATATCAACACTCTGCATCCAAAAGTCAAGTTCACGGTGGAGGAGGAGAGGAATGGGAAATTGCCGTTTTTGGATGTGTTAGTCATGCGGAATCCCGGTGGACGTTTAGAAACTACAGTTTACCGGAAGCCGACGCATACAGACCGTTATCTTAGGGCTGACTCACATCATCATCCATCTCATTTATCTTCGGTGCCAAGAACTCTGATTAACCGGGCTCTGAGGTTATGTGATCCGCAGTATGTCGACCGAGAGCTTGCTCACGTAAGGCGGGTGCTGGAGAGCAACGGTTACAACTGGAGGCAGAGTAATCGGGTTGCCAGTGCATCAGTGAGTCCTAAGCCTGTTCAAGTGGAAAGGTTGCCTGGGTACCTGCCTTATATTAAGGGTGTGACGGATAAAATCGGACACTTGTTACGCCGAAGATATTGCATCAAGACGATTTTCCGCCCACAAGCGCAGCTCAGACAGTGGATGCGTTCGCCGAAGGATAGGGAGCCCTTGAATGTTCCTGGGGTTTACATGATCCCCTGCTCCTGTGGGAAGAGTTACATTGGAGAGACTGGCTGGAACATCGTTACGAGGCTCTCTGAACACATACGTAGTATGAAAAACTGGGATGGCCAGGGTTCCGCAGTGACTGACCACATATTGGATTCGGATTCGACGCATTATATTAGGTTTGATAAGGTAACCGTACTGGCAAGGTAAAAGTTCCTCGTTCAGCGAAAAATACGGGAAGCTATAGAAATAAGTCGTCATTCGAATTTCAATCGGGATCGTGGTTGGTCATTGCCCACTAGTTGGAAAACGGTTTTGAATACTGCGTCGGTGGACAGTGTGGACGTGCCTTTAGCAAGTGACGTCGTTAGTGTGGTGTGCAAACATTTCGACAATAATGACGAAGTGAACGAAGGTAGATCTGCCACAACACCGCCGCCGCCGCCGCCGCCTCCCGCCGCCAGCAGCAGGGCACACCGCGCGCAGGCGCGTAGTAGCCGTCGCGCTGCCGTCGCGGAAGGCAGCTCGTGAAAATGGTCATCGTAAATTGACCGAAACATGTCGAGCAAAAATCGACTTAAATTACGTGAGTTATAAATATTTTTAATATGTTAGAGTCTCACGAAAGTGTTATAGTTGAGGAGTGTCTTTTCAAAAGGGCTTATTTCCACTTTGAACTTTTTTTGGGAAATTGAGGAAATCAGAAATCCACGGTTTCCATTTCGATATTATTACTTTATTTTCGATATTGTATTTAAGTAAGTTGATATAAATGTTATGGCACCACATATTTTGTTTTATCTAACTAAATTATTATGTTAATTTACCATACATTTTCAGAATTAAGCCCTTTTGATGCGAACTTTTGAAACTAAGCCGTTTAGTTGCGGCCTTGTGAGAAATAAACCTTGATTTGGACATTATAGAGATAAACTCTTTTGAAAAGGATAACTTTTTATTGTGAAATTAAACTTAACTACTAAAAATAAGTTAAGGCAGAATAAATTTAGTTACTAAACGTGAACTTCGTCTGCATCATCTTCGCAACGCAACAATCGCAGACTTCGTCTCGATTTTCATATACTGATACTATATAATGATTAGGTACTAATATGGTTCTACACCAAGCCAGCTACGGTAACCTTATCCAATCGTCTCCAATCTGTTTTTTTTAAGAAATTTTCTACATCCTTTTTTTTATTTACTGAAAGAGGCCGAGTTGTCATATCTGTCTTTCTCATACTATAAGAAAGAAATAGGCCCTTTTGATCCGGACTTTGAAATTTGAATCTTTTTTTAGAGGACAAGAAGAGACTTATTAGAACTTCAAACTCAAGGAATATATATAATTCTCTATTTTAAGCAAAACTACATTCACAGTTAAAAAATAGTTCAAAATGGAAATAAGCCCTTTTGAAAAGACACTCCTCAGTTAAGATAAAAAACGCATTTGAAAATGCAGTTTTTCATACAAAAATTACGGCTCTGTCCCCGCGTTTTTTTCAGAAACTATAGATAACTAGGAACTGAGAACTAAATAGTCCACTAAACAGACCCTGCAGATGACGGCATAATTATTTGGTAGACCTATCTTTAACAGTTTTCAGTCCATGGATTGACCTTAGGTTACTATAGGACTCGATATCTACCTACAGTCAATTTACAGTGGTAATTTCCTATGTAAAAACATAAGAGAAAAATGGTACAACAAAATTAAACTTTACTCAACGGTTATAAGTGTAAATATCGAACGAGCCTTCTTACCTAAGGAAAATTATTTTGACGTTTGTGGGAATAAATTTAAATAGAGAACTCCATACTTCACTTCTGTTTTCTTGTTTTTATCAGATAGTAGATAACAAGTTTAAATTTCGAAGAGGCCTTCAAAGCAACGCACGTCGTCGGGTGACAAACAAATTCACTAATTACCTACTACCATAAGTTTATAGCCGTAATGAACCGTATTGGTAACAAAACAAGGCGGATTTTAGTCAAGTAGTATTTTTTTGCAATTTGTGAGATTTAGTTGTCACCTGACAGTATAGAGAGTTCAATTGAGTTATATACCCTAAGAGAATTCAAGCAACCAGAGTCGCCATTGATAGGCGTTACCCTCTGCCGAAAACATGATCAGTGATCATATACTCGTCATCCATACCGCAATGCTTGAAAACGAAAGTTTTTAATCAGTGTGTCCTACCCGTAATGACCTATGGAGCTGAGACGTGGACACTCACGGTAGGGCTGGTCCACCAGTTTAAAGTCGCTCAGCGAGCTATAGAAAGAGCTATGCTCGGAGTTTCTCTGAAGGACAAGATTCGTAACGAATACATCCGACAGAGAACCAAAGTTATCGACATAGCTCAAAGAGTTAGCAAGCTGAAGTGGCAGTGGGCCGGCCATATCTCGCGAAGAACCGATAACCGCTGGGGTAAACGTGTTCTTGAGTGGAAACCGCGACTCGGCAAACGTAGTGTAGGACGCCCTCTGGCCAGGTGGGATGACGATCTGCGAAAGACTGCAAGCAGATGCTGGATGCGGCAAGCTGAAGACAGGGCGCTATGGCGCTCATTAGGGGAGGCCTATGTCTAGCAGTGGACTGATATAGGCTGATGATGATAATGATCATATACTTGTATGGACTGACGTTTTCTGACGTAGCGATTTGTACGTTACGTAAGAATAGCCAAACATTTGACGTTCCCCTCCCCCACAAAAATCTGCAGACTTTTTTGTATAGAAAATGACAGACATGGCTACTCCATCCGGGTTGAATTCTCTAAGGGTTTACTTCATGTCTATCCGGAAAGAGGAGTGTCGTAGTATGTATGAGTTCCAGTACAAACCACTACACTTCTCTTTCCGAACAGACTTTAGTAAGACTCATTATTTAATATTTGAGTTTATACGACCATATTTAAATATTTTGATACAACCGCCTAACATCTCATCATATATCTATTCTACTCGTATACCTATAATAAAGCAAAGGAGGGTAGAAATCTGTACATTGAAGATATTAGCAAAAATATTAATAAGTAGCTCTTAAAATCGATAACGGATCAGTATTCGACGATTTTTAGAACTTTTGTCTGTTTGTCTGTTTGGCTGTTTTTGTATTACCAGTTGGCATAAAAACGGCTGAACTGATTTCTGTAAATAATATTGACTTTATGGTTTTAGCGGGTAGAATATAGTATGGTAAATGCAATTATTATAACGCTGAGTTCAAGTTACAAATTGATATTGGTTTATTTCGAGACATTATGCATAAATAATGTAGTACCCTTTCTCAATTTGTATACACGATGATTGTGACCAATAAACTATTTTTCATTTTCATTTTCAATGTAGCAGGTTTTTTCATATTCTTAATAAAAAGTATTTAAACATGGTAAATACGAAACCCTACAAACGGAAATCGAAAAAATGCCCAGAGCTAAATGAACCACAACGCTATCTATCCTAGGATTGTCTTACTAACTAAGACGTCACGTGAGCAGCAGTTATCTTACAACATGTAGGTGTGATAGGTGGCAAAAAAGGGGCTACGGCAAAGAAAAGACTCACTAAACGAATTCTTTTCATACCATAAATAGTTAGGTTAAATGTTTAAGACGGGAGCAAAACGAGTATCAATAAAGTTAACTGTGTGGTAAATGCAATGGGCCTCCCCATCAAAAAACATACTAAATGATATTTATTCATACCAAAAACAGTTAGGTTGAATGTTTACAACGGGAGAAAAAGAATATTGATAGAGCTTACTACATGATAGGCGGTAACAGGGGGGCACAAAGAAAAGACATACTAATTGATTTATATTCATACCACAAATAGTTAGGTTAAATGTTTAAGACGGGAGCAAAACGAGTATCGATAAAGTTAACTGAGTGACAAGTACAAGAAGGGGGCTCGGGGGCGGGGCCCCCCGCACAAAGAAAAAATAAACTAAACTTAATTAAATAAATAAAAAAATGGTTAGGTTGAATGTTTAAGACGGGAGAAAAAGAATATTGACAGAGTTTACTACATGTCAGGAGGTAAAAGGGGGGCTCGGGGGGCGGAGCCCTCCGCGCAAAGAAAAGACATACTAATTGATTTATATTAATACCACAAATGGTTAGGTTAAATGTTTAAGACGGGAGCAAAACGAGTATCGATAAAATTAACTGAGTGACAAGCGCAAGAAGGGGGCTCGGGGGGCGGAGCCCCTCGCACATAGAAAAAATACACTAAGCGATATTAATTCATACCAAAAATGGTTAGGTTGAATGTTTAAGACGGGAGAAAGAGAATGTTGACAGAGTTTACTACATGTCGGGAGGTAAAAGGGGGGCTCGGGGAGCGGAGCCCCCCGCACAAAGAAAAGACACACCAATAGATTTGTATTCATACCATAAAATTTAAATGTTGAAGACAGGAGCAAAACGAGTATCGATAAAGTTAACTGAGGGCCAAGTGTAAGGGGGGGCTCGGGGGGCGGAGCAAAAAAACACTGAATGATATTAATTCATAGCAAAAATGGTTAGGTTAAATGTTTAATATGAGAGAAAAAGAATGTTGACAGAGTTTACTAGGCTAGAAGACGCTGGTTCGATCCCAGCCCTGGGCACCGGAGGCCTAGGTCACTTTTTCTTTGTATATGACATCTATAATAAGTTTATGATTTATGTAGTAGTATGTCCACTTAAAATAAACAAATCAAAATATTTATTAAAAATTACTTGATTTGTTCTTCATCATCATCATCATATCAGCCGAAAGACGTCCACTGCTGGGCATAGGCCTTCCCCAAAGAGTGCCACAATGACCGGTCCTGCGTCACCCGCATCCAGCGGACTCCCGCGACCTTCACCAGGTCATCAGTCCGCCTTGCGGGGGGTCTACCCACACTGCACCTTTCGGTTCGTGGTCGCCACTCGAGAACCTTTCCGCCCCAACGGCCATCGGCTCTACGAGCAATGTGCCCCGCCCACTGCCACTTTAGTTTAGCGATTCGGAGGGCTATATCGGTTACTTTGGTTCTGCTGCGGATGGCCTCATTACTGATGCGATCACGCAGAGAGACTCCAACCATAGCCCTCTCGATTGCCCTTTGGGGGACTTTGAGCTTTCTTATGAGGCCCATTGTAAGCGACCACGTTTCAGTACCAAATGTCATCACTGGTCAAAGACTTTCGTCTTGAAACACTGCGGAATATTGGACAAAAAGATGTGCCGTAGCTTCCCGAACGCTGCCCAACCGAGTCGGATTCGTCGATTGACCTCTTTCTCGAAGTTGGATCTACCTAACTGGACAGTATGTCCTAAGTATATATAATCGTCCACAACTTCGAGTGTAAAGTCTCCGATTGTAACGGGAGTTGGTGCTACATGGGTATTTGACATGATCTTCGTCTTATCCATGTTCATCTTTAGACCAACTCGCTCGGAGACTTTACTGAGGTTATCGAGCATCGTACTCAAATCCTCCACGGTCTCAGCCAAGAATACTATGTCGTCAGCAAACCGAAGGTGAGTGATGTACTCGCCGTTTATGTTGATGCCTAGCCTTCTCCAGTCCAGAGTCTTGAAAACATCCTCCAGTGCAGCGGTAAACAGTTTAGGAGAAATAACATCTCCTTGCCTGACTCCCCGCTGCAACGGAATAGGCTTCGAGTTCTGGTCCTGGAGTCTGACTGACACAGTGGCGTTCTCGTACAAACACTTCAGCACTTCGATATAGCGATAGTCCACTTGGCACCTCTGGAGAGATTGTAGTACAGCCCAGGTTTCGATCGAGTCGAAGGCTTTCTCGTAGTCCACGAACGCTAAGTAGAGGGGCAGGTTTTACTCCTCAGTCTTCTGTATAACCTGACGGAGCGTATGGATGTGGTCTACGGTACTAAAGCCTCTTCGGAAACCGGCTTGTTCGGGAGGCTGGAAGTCATCTAGCCTGCGTGCGAGACGGTTCGTAATGACTCTTGAAAACAGCTTATAGACATGGCTCAGAAGTGAAATGGGTCGGTAGTTCTTCAGTAACGCGTTATCACCCTTTTTGAAGAACAATACCACCACACCTATGTTCCATGCCTTAGGCGTTCTCCCTTCTAGTAAAACGGAGTCGAACAACTTCTGAAGGGCCATAAGGACCGGTTTATCACCCGCCTTCAGAAGTTCGGCTGTAATTCCGTCTTCACCAGGTGCCTTATTGTTTTTGAGCTGTTTAAGAGCCATTCTAATCTCGTACAGGCTGATGTCCGGGATGTCTTCGGTATAATGTCGGGTCAGTCTAGCTCTAGGGTCTTCCGCCAGATCAACTTCAGGTCTGCTAGTTGATGTGTATAGCTGTCCATAAAAGTCCTCTATCTCCCCCAGAAGCTCGGGTCTGGATGAAACGATTCTACCATCCTCAGTTTTTATTTTGGCGAGCTGGCTTTGCCCAATAGACAAATCTCTTGCGAAAACTTCTTCTCTTCTAAAATATTGATTAAAATGTATTTGATTTGTTCTTCAGTTGCTATTAATTCATACCAAAAATAGTTAGGTTGAATGTTTAAGACGGGAGAAAACAGAATGTTGACAGAGTTTACTACATGTCAGAAGGTAAAAGGGGGGCTCGGGGGGTGGAGCCCCCCGCACGAAGAAAAGTCACACTAATCGATTTGTATTCATACCAATGGTTAGGTTAAATGTTTAATACGGGAGCAAAACGAGTATTGATAAAGTTAACTGAGTGACAAGCGTAAGAGGGGGGCTCAGGGGGCGGAGCCCCCCACCCAATGGAAGAACACACTGAGCGATATTAATTCATACCAAAAATGGTTAGGTTGAATGTTTAGGACGGGAGAAAAATAATGTTGACATAGTTTGTCAGGAGGTAAAAGGGGGGCTCGGGGAGCGGAGCCCCCCGCACAAAGAAAAGACACACTAATCGATTTGTATTCATACCATAAATGGTTAGGTTAAATGTTCAAGACAGGAGCAAAATGAATATCGATAAAGTTAACTGAGTGACAAGTGTAAGATGGGGGCTCGGGGGTCGGGGGGCCCCTCCGCACAAAGAAAATACACAGTAAACCATTTATATTCCTACGCACGCGAGCTAAGCCTCGGGTACAGCTAGTATAACATAAAAATCCTCTCAAGGTCACACGGTGACGATTATTTGTTAACCTTGTGATACGAAACACTTGGTGTCCCGAGTTTCGACTCGGACTTGGCCAGTTTTTTATTAATGATGTTAGCCATTTTCTACACATTCCGTCTGGTTTTTTATCTATACATATAATAAAGCTGAAGAGGGTCGAAAGTCTGTACATGGAAGATAATCGAAAAAAAGTTGGCTGGGGATACTTAGAATCGATAACAGAACACGTTCCAAAATTTTTTAGAATTTTTGTCTGTTTATCTGTTTGTCTGTTTATTTGACCGCGCATCACGTGAAAACGGCTGAACGGATTTTGATGAAATTTTGTATAGAGATAGTTTGAGTCCCGGGAAAGGATAATATATAGTTTTAATCCCGAAAATCGACCCTGGTGGGGGTGAAAATGGGGTTAAAAGTTTGTACAGAAATTTTTAACCGCTGAAACGATTTAGATAGAAATGAGTATGGAGATACTTTGAATCTCGAGAAACATCATAGGATAGTTTTCAAACCCTTGTGGGGGTGAAAAGGGGGTTGGAAGTTGGTATGAGGATTTTTTTACCGCCGAACTGATTTAGATGAAAATTGGTAAAGAGATAGTATGGGTCTCGAGAAAGGACAAAGAATAGTTTCATCTTCAAAAAAGCCCCCCCCCCCCATATTACTTTAGAACCGTAGGTCCAAAAAATTTGAAAAAAATAATGGAAGTGAAGCCTGAAAGGTACTTTCAATAAAAACTATCTATACATATAATAAAGCTGAAGAGGGTCGAAAGTCTGTTCATGGAATATATTCGAAAAAAAGGTGGCTGGGGATACTTAGAATGGATAACAGAACACCTTCCAACAATTTTCAGAATTTTTGTCTGTTTATCTCGGAAATTATCCCTTAAGCGGATGCAAAAGGGGTGGAAGTTTACATGGGGAAGAAACAACCAATAACCGCGGTACGTATTTAGATGAAATTTGGTATTGAAATAATGTTAAATTTTTTGGTGAAGGTGTTCATATTTATAACATGTTACCCGTCGATGCTTTAAATTTACCTTTACCCGCTCTTAAGAACTATTTGAAAATGTCATGAATGTCAAATTGCAGGTTCGAGGACTATTTATGACGGACAAAGAAGCATGGCCCAAACCAGAAACTACTACAAAATCATCTAACATTTATAGGACACCGTTTAGGTAGGAAAACATATCAAACGTTTTGTGAAGCAGTCAGATTAGGATTTATTTTTCTTTATGATTAAACAATAGGTACACTATCTGTCTTTTGATATGTCTTCTTGAAGAACTACGCATTATTTTGTATCTTTAAGATCTAATAATGTATTATTTACTGTTTTGAAAAAAAATAAGTCCCGTCGAGTTTCTTTTCGGTCATAATACTTCTTGGGCCAGAGGTGTAGGGTTAGAACCAGTGGTAGTTTTGGAACGAAGTTCCTTCTGGTTCGGTTCGCGGATGGGAGGCTAGACGAAAAAGCGTCACGTCACGAAAACGCGACACCCATACGATTGAGAAACATGTAAAATGGAATGAAATAAAAAATATATAAAATAGAATGAAGTGAAGTGAAGTGAAGTGTAGTGAAAAGCGAAAGTGAGAAGTGACAAAATGTTACCCGTCGATGCTTTAAATTTACCTTTACCCGCTCTTAAGAACTATTTGAAAATGTCATGAATGTCAATGAAAGTGAGAAGTGACAAAGTGATAAAAGTAGATATATAATTATATAACATGACTTCGTTCCAATCGAGTGTTCCACGACACTCACGTATTTTATTTTTCTCTGACGTTCATTAGTGCATTGTAATGTGCTCACATTGAAGAATAAATATCTTGATCTACACCAATATCATAAATCCTCTATTCCGCATTCGGAACCGTATGTAAATACCACCATTATTACAACCAGTAACGTAACATCAGTGTATTATCTGTGACAGTGTGGTAAAAACGTATAAAAAATACATTACCTACGGTAAAGTAATGAAACCCCCCCCACCCCCGACTACTATTTATCTCTTTTTAGAGTTCCGTAGTCAACTAGGAACCCTTATAATTTCACCATGTCCGTCCGTCTGTCCGCGGTCTAGCTCAGTTACCGTTCGCACTAGAAAGCTGAAATTCGGTGAGGCCTGATAAGAACTTTCAATAAAAACTATATTGAATAAAATCGGTTCAGCCGTTGTTGAATTATCAGTCAAAAACGCATAGTGAAAGGAAGTGCCAAATAGTAAAATGACGTAAGCGCCGCCAAATATCCCTTAATAAACGACCTTTTGAACGGATGTTTTGTAACAGGGGGCATCTACGAAACTCTACACTGAGCATCGCCCGACATGCTCTTGGCCGGTTTTTTTTGCATTGTTATCCCGGAAATCACCCCTTAAGGATTACTAATTCCAATTCAAGAAAATCCCCAGTGAGGTTATACGTAGCCTATAAAAATTCAACGTCTAAAAGGGGGGGGTAGCCACTACACTCGATTGAGTTAAATTTCCATAGGTCATGGACCCCCCCCCCTCGAAGTGCACCTCAAATAGAAAAAAATAATTTCTGCATTTGTAACCCCCCACACCCCAATTTCAACCGCGCCTGGTCTTACCTTTCATGCTTACATGCTTAGACTGATTTGACGGGAGGATCGATTTGGATGATAATTGCCGTGGGCATGAACGTATAAATACAAAAGTGGTCCTGTATCGTTCGATATTCACGACACTACTCTGTATGTCGTTTAAATCATGCCAAAAAAAAAGATAAAATAAAGTATTAATTTTTGAGTTTAGTTTCATTTAGTGGTAATTGTAAAATATTTTATTAGGACTACTGTCCTCTAGTGTATCCATCTGTCAACTTTACTTCAAGTTCCGCCTCCAGGGTAGCGTGAGAGAAATTAGGGGTGAATTAGCCGTGTACTGACACAGACCGAATTCCACGCGGGCGGAGCCGCGGGAATTCATATATTTATCTAGTTTTGTATTTAAATAATAGAAGGGTTGGGCAGATGAAGTTAGATTCAGGCAGTTCGAGCGGTCATTTAAATATCTATAATAATAAAAACAGTTTCTTTTTTTATTTAATGGTTACTGTTATGAGTACTATCACCGTGCTTCACCAATACATTTTTTAGATGTTTTGAAGGCATCTATCTCTGTTAAGTACCTGATAAATACTTAAATCCATGGAAAACATCCATAAACCAGGAACAAATATCTGTGATTAACACACAAATAAATGCCCTGACCAGGATTCGAACCCGGGACCTCCTGCTTCATAGGCACTACTGACTAGACTAGGTGGCTAAAAGTTAACTTCAAAACCAGCGTCAGTCATACGTGTAAAGTTGCAAACATGACGTGTGGGACTAAGCTATCAGGAGTTCAGGAAGCTATCAGGCGCCAAATCTCCGCATATACACAAATCCCGTCGGCGGCGAGTTTGTTAGTGTGTGCCACCCAGATCGAGCATGTCTGTGCATAAAAACCTTTTATATTCCATTTCTACTGCATTGCTGCCGGCTCCAATATTTGCATTCCATTTCTGGTTACGATTTCACAGCGCGCTTGCGAAGGCAATTCTAGCCAAGTTTCTTATTGTCTCAGCCGGCTTTTTATGATCGATTGCGGTCGTTTTAATTCCTTTTATTTTGAAGCGACTTTAAGTGGAATTGTAAATGCCTTCGTATGTGCAGCCCATACTTAGTAGCGCTTGCAATACCGTACTTTTTAGGGTTCCGTAGTCAACTAGGAACCCTTATAGTTTCGCCATGTCTGTCCATCCGTCCGCGAATAATCTCAGTGACCGTTAGCACTAGAAAGCTGGGTACTAAATATGTATATTAATCACGCCGACAAGGGTATACGTAAAGCGGGGAGTGATTTTTTTTTCATTTCAACCCTAACGTGTGATATATTGTTGGATAGGGATTTAAAAATGAATAACGGTTTACTAAAATCATTGTTTGATAATGTAAATATTTTCGGAAATAATCGCTCCAGAATTTAAAAAAAATGTGTCCCCCCCATCTAACTTTTGAACCATAAGTTTTAAAAATATGAAAAAAATTTCAAAAGTAGAACTTTATAAAAACTTTTTAGGAAAATTATTTTGAACTTGATAGGTTTAATAGTTTTTGAAAAAAAATTACAAAATAATTTCTGAACTAAGTTTGTAATTTAACCGTATAAGCATATTGTACCTGTGATTTCTACAAAATCACAATGAAATGACCTGCTTTCAAATAAAGTAAAAACGGTGAAAATCGGTTCACGCAATAAATAATTATCCCATAAAAATCATCTTCCATACTTTAAGCTCGCGCGCAATAGTTTACTTAATTTGCCGATAGATGCCGCTGTACGTGGAACGCTCATATCATATCCTACATGGCGGTGTTATTTTAACTCTTAAGTCACTTACTGTGACGGACGGAAAACTACGGAATCCTACACGGTTTTATTGTATAGGAAATTCCGGTGGTAGTAGTACCGGGATTGCGAGCCCTAGTTCTTAGTCTAGATGCATTTTGAAATAACTCGGGTTTACAGTCAATACGGGGTGTAGATAATACAGTCAAAATACTACAAATCCCGAAATCTTTCGGACACTCCTGAAATTTGGTATGTATTTTAATTAGAGGTCCGATTTTCATGTCCAGACCATTTCACATTCCATGACCTCGAGGAATCGCCGCCATCTTGAAAAATGTGTTTTATCCTGAACAAATTCGCCTTTAACTCTGAATCTGAAAGAAATCTGTTCAGGGGGCTTAGCCAAGATGACAATCGTTTGCAGAAAACGAATCGAAACGCTATCCGTCTCTCTATCGCAGTAATGAAGAGTGAGCGAGTGCATGTAGACATTCTTTTCGTTTTCTGCAAGCGATTGTCATATTGGCTACAGGACCAGGAGAGAAAATCGTTTTTATTAGATCAATATATCGTCATAAAAAGTTAGGAATCATAATATTCATAATATAGGTGGGGTTAGTGATGGGAATTCCGTTACTCCCGGAAATATTCCCCAAATGAGGGAATATTGAAATACAGGTTACCCAATGAAAAAAGTAATAAATGTTACTAAATTAGTATTGAGTAGAATAAAATAAAAAATATAAAAAGTTGTTCAATTAATTATATAAAAAAATGTATCTTTCAGAATTTTGTCATATTTTTTGGAGTTCTGATTCAAAAGTTATAGAAGAATGAGACAGTTTTTAAACTTTTGGGAAGCTTATTTGTGAAAAATATTTTTTAATAAAAAAAATTATACAAGAAACCTCAAAGTTATTTTTAAACACCTTTCGATTGACGTGCTACATGTTGATACCAGCATTTTTTTTTAAATCTTATTTAGGTAGGTACCAGTCAGCTGCAGAGAAAAAGATCCCCTGCACACAAACTTTGTATGCAAAGTGGGCCTTTTTCTCTGCAGCTGACCATACATCGTACCCTTGGTGCAATAAAGCCACATCTGCAAAGTGACTACTTTACAGGAGAGAGATTTAAAGATTCTGCCGTTGAAAATTGGTGGATAACTTTTGTACGCTTAAAGTAAGGTTTATAGAACTTTGCAACTGTAGTTATAAACTCTATTTAATAAGAAGTAGTTTATTCCAATTATTTCATTATTTTTGAAAATCGTGGGTTGCATGGTATACTCACGACTATATTGCACCAAACCACAGCGAACGTAAGTAGATATCCGTCCTTTTTGCACGGACAAGCTGCATGCAACAAAGGCATATGTGACTTTATAACTAGCATTTTTTTAGTCTATAAAATATTATGATACCGGCAGTAAGTAGCATCAATAAACTATTTTTCTACTCCGGTTCTTTTATCTGTCAATTATATGGTCCCGCAAACGAATATAAAAGCAGGTCTTATGCAATTTCAAAAAAGTCTATCTAGTCTATTCTTCATAAAGACCCTAGGGTTGTTATGTGATAAAATGCAACTGCCAACAGAGGTGCCCTGTGAACCCAACAATTTTTTTTTCTACTCCCGTTTATCTATCATTTATACATTCGTCATCATCTATATCGTCGAAGAAACACATAGATAATATACTTGAAGAAAAGTCTATCTAGTCTATTCCCCAAAAAAACAACTCTTAAATAAAACCGCCAAAACAGAATCGCGTGCAATCAGGACTTTAGAAGAAAATACATTACTGCCAACCTAAGAAACCTAAATAAACGTAGCGTTTTTAGAAAAAAAAAACTTTAAAAAAGAAAAAATGAAAAGAACCACAGACATACTTTGTAGTTTTTACGTTTGCCATTCGTTTCGTTTGTGATGGAAAACTGCAAACTTTGAAAATAATATATTTTTACTAATCTCTGTCGCTCTTTGATAATTGATTTAATAACGACGGTGTGTGTTTGTGTTAGTATTCTAGAAATACAGTGTTTTAAAAGGTGAAACTTAAATAATTGTTGATTATGTTGACAAATTAACTGCAATATCCATGAAGTGTTCAATTTTGCATTTTTTGTAAAACTATGTGTAGTCGTAGAAAAAGTGTTGTATGCAACGTCGTATAAGTAGGTCAAAAAATGTTCGTGGCGTTTTTCGTAACAATTTTCGCCTCCGGCTGCGCCTACGGCTCAAATTGTTACCCACGCCACTCACCTTTTTTGACCCCTCTTATACAACTGTTGCATAAAATACTATAATACGTTTCTTGCCTAAAATATGTTAGTACCACATATAACCGTTAACAACAACGTAAATGCAATCAATTTTCTAGTACAACAAAGCCGTATGTGCATATAAATACCATAATCGAAAAAACACATTTCAAAAAGAAATAAGTCACTTAATTGTATTTCCGCTCTTTCCCGTATCCAGTTTTGCCAATTTTTGTGCGACGAGCGAAATATCCTTCTCGCCCGGCAACACGGTCACAACTGCATATACGGCGGCGCGGGCGCGGCTAAACCACTCGCTTTAACTTCGGGAAACAACGACGGCTGTGCCGAAGCGGCCATGTTGCAGGTACTCTTATTCACATGCGTCGTTCTTCATTTGATATATTTCAGAAAATAATAAAGATACAAAAAAAAATGATTTTTGTTCGGATTGTATACATCATTTGTGTAACTTTCGCGTAATAAAAGCAATTTGGACGGAAAGTCATATGTGGCTTTATTGCACCAAGGGTACGACATGTATGGAGTGCCCCACTAAAAAAAAATATTATATCGGAAATTTAATTAAAATAAACACTCGTGTGATCTTATTATGAAATTCGCCTGCGGCTGGTTTCATAAAACCGCACTCGTATTTTAAGGACCCTTATTACGTAACAGTTACATAGACTACTAATGTAATTTATGTCTTTAGATAAAGCAGTGTATGTAACAGTTCCTACATAATGTTCCTACATAGTTTCCAGTTTCATCATAATTATATCACACGAGTCACAACCGACAAATATACTTATATATAACAACGAAATTATTAAGCTATAGGTTTCATTGGTGTCCATTTGATTACACGTATTAATTATGTTAACGTAGTCATGTTACCACAGGACGGTAATGTAGTAATTAGTTAATTACGGCTGTGATTAAATTTATAATTACATAGCAGATAGTCTAATACGTACTGTACGTGGCTAAACGACGTAACCATCGTTAGTTAAGCGAAGTTTTTAATGGCGACGGCGTCCCTCGGCGCGGACTACTGTGGATACAAAACTCGTTAATGTTCACCCCTTTTTATGGTTAGCACAAAGAACATTAATATTTGAACTGGCCGTTCTGAGGGAATATTTTAATTGTTGTAGCTGCTAGAGCACTGTCACTGAACTGGGGTACTGAGAATGGGACTCAGGTTCATGCGGCCCTTGGGGATTGCAACTCCATCACACTCCTAGCGTGCACGTTTTATAGCTTAGCCCCGGAAACTGTGACACAATAACGAGACCAACGAAACCTTACTAGTTGCTTTTCTATAACATCCTTAAAGCTAGATCATGACGTTTGGCAGTTATTCATAGGTGTAGGTCAGAGTGACAGGCTAGTAACTTTAAAGTTTACTTATTATTGCATAAACAAAAACAGTAGGCGACAAACTATGAATAACATTATCACATCCTTTGATTAAAGTAAAAAGAGGAAGATACCTAACGTTCATAGCTGACAAAACTGAAATGTGTTCCGGCATCCACACACTTGTAAATGCTTACACACTGCTATAAATGCTATAATGTACATGTGCATCAGGGGTAAAAGAGATACACCAATATACTTAACACGGGAGTGTAAGCGAAATTTCCATATTTTGCGCATTGCACAAAGTGTGACAGAGACCAACTAATATAATTTACAGTAGTGTAGGCAAGATCGTCATATTTCTAACAATGACGTATAGAAGTAAAAAGAGAGTCATTTGGGTTTGAAAAAAATAAAATCTTGAATTTATATTGATCGTAGTAAGTCCTTGTCGCATCAATATGAAAGCGTGCGAGATGGACCGAGATAGAAAATTAAATGTCAAGTCAATAGCATACTATATTTTTAAAATATGAATAAATCTCTGTTCTAAACTTCTGGTGCTCTAGTCGAATATTCCAGTGTTCAACGAAATAGGTAACGAACGATCGTCTAAAAAAACCAGTATAAAGGCATCAACTATTACGCGTAGCTATTACGGATTTAGAGGTTTCTCTTTTTAATGCAATAATGGTTTGTCAAAAGAGACGCGCATAGTAAGCGACGGTTATATTACACTACGCAATGATCTCTGTTGTCCTAGTACTTACATTTCCATCGCCTACCTCGCGCCCGACTCAAAAAAACCAATGTAAAGGTGTGATCTCCGATTGTGCATAGTTATATTATAATGGTACAAAAGATTCACTTATCCTGAACAGGTTGTAAGTCTCGGGAATCAGCGCTAGGTGCCTAATTTGGTAGGTAGCGACAGCAAATAAACGTTTTAAATACCACGACGGTGGCAAACAAGCATACGGCCCGCCTGATGGTAAGCAGCTACCGTAACCTATGGACGCCTATAACTCCAGAGGTGTCACATGCGCGTTGCCGACCATTTACAAAAAGGAGAATGCACTGTGTTCACGGCTAAAGGAACAAGAGCAAATAAAAATAATAGAAATTTAAGTAATATACTTTCAAGAAACGTTTTCATTATCGGGTAATTCGGGTATTAAAGATAATTGCTTAAATTAATCGGGTAACACCCAAAACTCACTAATTACTACCACAAGTTTATAGCCGTAATGAACCATATTAGTAATAAAACAAGATTGATTATAGTTTAATAATTTTATTGCAGTTTTGGTTGTTACCTGACAAATTATATTTACTAGAAACATTTTTAGGGTTCCGTAGTCAACTAGGAACCCTTATAGTTTCGCCATGTCTGCCCGTCCGTCCGTCCGTCCGTCCGTCCGCTGATAATCTGAGTGACCGTTAGCACTAGAAAGCTGAAATTTGGTACTAATATGTATATCAATCACGCCGACAAAGTGGTAAAATAAAAAGTGGAAAAAAATGTTTTATTAGGGTACCTCCCCTATACGTAAAGTGGGGAGTGATTTTTTTTTCATTTCAACCCTAACGTGTGATATATTGTTGGATAGGTATTTAAAAATGAATAGGGGTTTACTAAAATCATTTTTTGATAATGTAAATATTTTCGGAAATAATCGCTCCAGAAGTAAAAAAAAAAGTGTCCCCCCCCCTCTAACTTTTGAACCATAAGTTTCAAAAATAAGAAAAAAATCTCAAAAGTAGAACTTATTAAAAACTTTCTAGGAAAATTATTTTGAACTTTATAGGTTGAATAGTTTTTGAAAAAAAATTACAAAATAATTTCTGAACTAAGTTTGTAATTTAACCGTATACGCGGGTGTTAGTTGTACCTGTAATTTCTACAAAATCACAATGAAATGACGTGCTTTCAAATAAAGTAAAAACGGTGAAAATCGGTTCACGCAATAAAGAATTATCCCATAAAAATCATCTTCCATACTTTATGCTCGCGCGCAATAGTTTATTTAATTTGCCGATAGATGTCGCTGTACGTGGAACGCTCATATCATATCCTACATGCCGGTGTTATTTTAACTCTTAAGTGGGGACACTTACTGTGACGGACGGAAAACTACGGAACCCTACACTGAGCGTGGCCCGACACGCTCTTGGCCGGTTTTTATTCTCTGGTATGAAAGATAATTGCTTAAAAGGTATTAAAAATAGTACATATATTAAATAAAAAATAAAAAATTGGGTTCGCTCCCGTACACATGAAATAGGGTGATTTTTAGGGTTCCGTAGCCTAAATGGCAAAAACGGAAAGTTTCGTCATGTTTGTCTTTCCGTCCGTCCGTACATCGATTCGTCCGTATGTCATAGCCATTTTACTAGGAAACTATAATAAATAATAATAATAAAATAAATAAATAAATAAATATTACAGGACAATCTTACACAAATCGAACTAGGCCCACAGTAAGCTCAATAAGGCTTGTGTTATGGGTACTAGACGACGATATATATAATAGATAAATATGGATAAGTACTTAAATACATAGAAAACATCCATAACTCAGGAACAAATATCTGTGATAAACACACAAACAAATGCCCTGACCAGGATTCGAACCCGGGACCTCCTGCTTCGTAGGCAGGGTCACTACCGGCTGGGCTAGGAGGCCGTTAAGACCGATAAGACGTATCCTAATTAATTGTAAACATAAGGTGTATTTTGCATGCCGCTATTTAGTTATGTAGTGAAATTACAAAAAAAAATAATTTTAAGGGAGGGGCTCCATACATATAACATTTTTTTCCTAATATCAACATATTGCACATCAATCGATAGGTCTATAAAATAACCATCGAGGTGTTTTTGAACATTTTATGATTAAGTAAATATTTTCAGAAATAATTTCTTCGAAAGTTAGAAAAATTGTGTCCCCGCCCCCTGTAACTTTTGAACCGTAAGTCCAAAGAATATGAAAAATTTTGAGAAGATGATTGTTTTGAACATTATCGGTTCAGCCATTTTTGAGTTATCTCCAAAAAACTTCTTCCATAGGCATCAGATACGACCGTTTGGTATTAGTTTGGTTCTTATTCCATTGAAGGTACGGAACCCTCTATTATGCGGAGTCCGAGACGCTTGGCCGTTGTTTCCTTATCGCTTTATTATCGATTGTACACTATTGTGTAGTGTGTGGTTGGATAGGTCTTTAAAAAAGAAAAGGGGTCTTTGGAGACTATTTTTCGATAAAGTCAAGCCTTTCGCGGATATAATAGCTTCAAAAATCCAAAAAAAATGTGTCTCCTTCTAACTTTTGAATATGGGAAAATTCAAGAGCGCCTGATAATTACTTTCAATGAATACTATATTGAAAAACTATTGAGTTATTTGAGCGATTTTTAAGTTATTTCAAAAAGTTGAAATATCATAGTAAAAGGACGTAAGTGCCGTAAAATATCCTATAAAAAATACATTTTGATTGGATGTATTGTCACGGCAACTACCCTACATTCAGCAAATATTACAATTCACAAATTGTCATGCAACAGGCTCTAGTTCAGAAGTATAAATAAAAAAATGACATAACCGTAGTAATTCTATGTATATACACATAAAGTACAAAAGTTTAGCTTAGTAACGGTTTCAAGTACTAGGAGAACAGAATGAAATACAAGTGTATCTTTATCAGCATATTATTTGCTGACGCTACACAAAGGAGCATGACACTCGGACATACGTGTTTCACGCGTGGGTACTGCCTATTTAGCTGTCTCGCTTACTCAATAACAAAAATGTTTTTGATAAATTTTGATAAAAAAATATGTTTGCGTATTTAAAACAGTACTTACGAATGAAAAGTTATTCCGTGAGCTTTGTTTTTATGTTTTGAGCTATTAAAGCACTCGAAAAAGGCACAATTTGGCATGATTTACGGGTCTTCTAGATTCGTTATTCTTCAAAGCATGCGCTTCGGCGGCCATGACACGACTGATTCAATATAGGCGCCGGAACCTATATTTGATGGCACACGATCGTGCGCCTGGTACCATATCTATTCCCTTTATATTTATCAAAGATCACATCACTTGCCGGACAAACACGGACGTCAAAATGATTTAATTATAAGGATTAACGATTACCTATTAACGGCGTTTTAGATTAAACAGACGTTGATGAATACCACCAATCAATAGTCCTTAAAAATAGGTATCAAATCAACGCGTGGTTGATGCTATGTTCGCTGACCGTAATCCAAAAATCCAAAGTCAAGATTTACCACCGAGGCATGAGACCAGTGTATGCTTTAAAACTAAAGTAGCAGGAGACGTAAGTACAAACAGATTTAAAGTGCGATCGAGCCAACAACGTTTTCCGAATGCACTAAGTATGGCGAGGTAACTTGGCCATTACGTGGTTGCCACTGCCACGTGATGGACACAGCGGGCGAGGCAAGCCCAAGCCCAAGCAGCGATTGACTACTGATACGATTTACATCTTGGATGCTCTTGCTTTTAATTGATGTTTCAACTAAAACTAAAAAAATATTAAAATATAAATGTTTGTTGAGGAAGCGATGTAGCGCACATTGCTAGCTGAGTTTTATATTTAAACGAACGATTTTGGAAGTACGTTTTACTTAATATGAATCGAGCAGTGACCCTTCGCACCAAATTAAATACCTACAGTGGGCCGTATTATAATTTTTAAGAGGCTGACAGCAGGGATGACCTTGAAATTGACTTTAATAAAAAAAAAAAATTCCATTCGTATGACATCCGTCCATTAAGGCCAAGTAGTAACATGTGTCCATAATTACAGCCAGTTGCTGTAACTCAAGGAATATAAACATGGATTGTAACAAAACATTATTTTTCCTATTAAAACTTTTTCATGACAAGATTCATGGCCAAAAAGTCAATTCCGCGTGCAGTTTCATTTCATAAATTGCTAACCACGTTATATATTGTCGTAAGTTTTCTTGAAGAGCAGACGGAAGCGAGTAAGTAAAACTAACTAAAGTGATAACGATGTTTAGCCCGCAACGGCAAACCTCCGGTGGACGTGTGAGGTCCCACATAAAAGTAATTACAAAAGTTCGTTTACGAACCCACCCGTTCGCACCTCGGAACACGGCGCAACTTGCCGTGTAATCCCGCGAACGTCTGTTCTACATTTAATTAGTGTCGACTCTACTGTAAGACCGACTTCCCTAAAACTGTTGGGTTACGAAGGACCTTTATGTTCGACTACAGTGAAATACTTAAACGGTTTTCTTATTATTCAAATTTGAACTCTTGCTAATCGGAACAGGGCAGGTTTTAAATTGTTATATTTTTAAAGAAGAATATGAAATGTGAAGTAAGTAAGGTGCATTCGGGAAATTCCGAAAACTACAAATTTCTACTAAACGCGGCATTTTAATGCGCGCTAGCAACAGTCCTCTTGACGCTCATTAATCTGCCCCCCCGCATCCGTCAGCTCGGAACGCCATCGATGGAACCACGTGAGTTGCGCGCCATTTTTGTGAGCGAGTGCTATTTCCCGCGTTTTTGATCTTTCGGAATTCACATCGCCACCGTCACCGCATATCAGTAAATCGGAATGTTGGTAAGTAAATGGTTTTAATCCTTTTGTATTTAATAGATTTTCGATATTAATTACTATTCAATGGACTAAGAACCTTCTAGTTTGAAAATTTTGAATTTTTCGGATTAACCCGCACTGGAAAATTCCGAATCAAAGAGTGTCTCGGAATTACCCGACTTTAATACTCCATAGTATTAGCCAATGGTTCTCAAACAATCAATTGTACTATACTATGAATATGAATTTTCGTAAATATTCTAGCCTGTTAGTAGTTCACTATTTATAAGCATACCTGTGCTGACTCGGGTCAAGTTCTAGGGATTTGATATAGATAAAAAAGATATCGATATATATTAATACATATGCTAAATTGCTAATTGAAAATCCTCGATTACTAACTATAACAAAGATAATAAAAGCGCCTCTTAAGATAATAAAATTATGCGGATGTCATTTCAATAAAAAAATAAGAATATTTTCTGTCAGTACCATTCATATGGTAGAGTAAGAATAATATATGAGGTAATATTCCGCTACGATTGCTACGAAGAAAATAAATAATATTTATTTATGTTGACTAAAGTCTAGATGTTGACCGTAACATCAATAGAATATTTTGCTACATCACTTTAGTACTGATGCTCCAAAGTAGCACACGCATAAGTAGAAATCGGTCAACTCAATAATTTACTAATGTTTCCGGTGTCTGTATGTGATGAAGAACAAGCATGCTAATTTTCAAGCGATTCCCTGACTTTTTTTTTCTTCGTTCTCGTGCCAGTCCAACCAGGAGTGATGGCATTAAAATTTTGTTAACGTAATGAAAATCTAGCTCTCCTCTCAGACCGTTCGCACAATCGAGTTGGCCATGGCGGTGCAATGGCGGTCATTGTAATGGTTTCCAAACACGTCATTTAGGATTTATAATATGTGTGTAGATAAAGCAGTGTATGCAAATGTACGTAATTAGGCCTTAAAACACTCGTGTGATCTTATTATGAAACTCGCCTGCGGTTCTTTTCATAAAACCGCACTCGTATTTTAAGGACCCTTATTACGTAACAGTTGCATAAACTACTATAGTGATACTTGTTATGATACTTGTATCATTAAAGTTTGAGAACCACTAACTTCATGTCGGATAATTCCGAACTAAAAGTTTGTTAAACGCCTGTTTAGGTACTTCTATAGGCACAATCGGAAAAAAAGAGAGGGAGGGTAAATCTGATTGAAAAGAGAATATGTGCTTTGTGTTTCAAGCAAATGGGACGTAATTTAATTGTATTCGGATTTACCCGAGCTAATTCGGAATTGCACTTTTGTAACTAAAATAAATTATAGATTTGTAACACATATATCTAATAAATCCAAAGTTATTTATGACAGTTCGTGACAATGAATACATTATTAGTCCATCCTGTAAATACATTTATCATTAAAGGTCTCAAAAAATCTACCTATACCGGATGGTTCACGAATAAACGAACATACCAGCAACTAGTGCAAAAATGTTTCGTAATTACCGAATGCACCTTAATTCATCAAATAGCAGTCGCAATCATGGTCGGGTGACGAGGTGTCTGCGAAGCTAGTACAATGCGAAGTGAGTTCGCGGAGGTCAGCAGGATTTATTACTTAACGGATTTTTCATTAAAATATTTCTACAGAATATCAGTTTTGTGATATTGAAGTGTGCTTAATATTTACATATATCAGTACAACACACATATTCATATAGCACGCATTAAAAACTTACAATAGAAATCTCATTCAGTAGTTCATCGTAATGATGTGCCTGTGGAAACTTTCCAATGTTGCGAAATGTTCCCAAGTGAAATTTTCGTGAAATTTCCCGTAACATTCTCTAGACTTAGAAACATTGGAAATTTATAGGAAATTAATTTCTGCCCACGTAGACATATCAGTGTAAGTAGTGAGTATAGTCATACAATTCCATAATGGTATTAACTACAACTGACTTTTATAAAATTCGCCAAGAATTCATAAAATTCATAAATTTCAATAAACTCCGAGAAGAATATTTCGAAATGTTTCGCAGAATGTTTCTTTTTTGAAACTTCTTGCAATATTTCATAGTAATAATAGTTAAAAAAAATGCAAAATATAGGTACTCTTACAATCTTAATTATATGTACAGCTAATAGAGGTTGATTTCATTAAGTCAAACTATTTACAGCTATCAGACACATGGCCACTTCAAGAACCGTCATCGATAACAAAGATAAATATTTGTCATATATTTGTCATTCTCTTTACGGAATGCAAAAATGAAGCCAAAAGGTGTAATACACAATTATTTTATAGAAAAGTGCGTTTCAGACAAAAAACAGTATGAGTGCTTATATTGCGGGTCATCCTATAAACAGCGAAATGCGACACGTATGAAGGAACATATATTGAAATGTTCTCAGTGTCCGGTTGACACCAAAAAAAAATTTGGATATTCAGATTTACCACTACCCGGACCTACAAGAACGATAAAAAAGAAAACCAGCAAAAATAATTTACGGGTACGTACGTGCTTCTTGTTTAATCTATCTGGAGAAAATATTATACGGTTACCTGATTGCTGCGATTCCTATTGCGTATGTATGATATAATTCGACTTATAATTTGTTACAGAGATCTATGAACAGTTTAATCGCCCGTGCTGTTTATGTGACTGCTATGCCTCTTGCAACTTTAGAGCATCCATTATGGCAAAAAGTGTTTAACCCACTACGTCCAGGTTATACTCCACCTACGAGGAAACAATTAGCGACATCGTTATTAGATTTGGAATACGAGTCAATAAAAAAAGAAGTCGAAGAAATATTTAAAAATTCGAACTGTTTACATCTAGCTGCAGACGGGTGGTCTAATGTAAATAACGATAGTGTAATTAATTTGGTGATTTATACACCGAAACCACTTTTTTATACGTTTATCGAGACGAAGCAAAATAGACACACTGCAGAGTATTTGCTGGAGAAAATATCCTGCATTATAGACAAACTTGGTGAAAAAAAATTTACTGCAGTAGTTTCTGATAATGCTGCGAATATGATTAAATGTGGTAAACTTTTAGAGGAAAAATATACTCACATTCTGTGGAGTGGCTGTATGGCACATACTCTGCACCTGAATATATCCGATATATTGAAAATAAAAGATATAGCAAATTTTTTCACAGATGTTATAGGCATAATTAAGGCTGTCAAATATTCACATATAATGAAGGCAGCATTCAAAGCAATTTGTGAAGAGAAAAAGGTAACAGTATCACTACATCTTCCCGTAAAAACAAGGTGGGGTAGTTACAGCCAATGTTTAGAAAGTTTTTTGAGTTCTAAGATCGTGTTACAAAATTTATGTATCAATGAAAATGTGGACAAAAATTTATCAAGAGAACAAAAACGAAATATATTAGATGAAGATTACTGGCAACGAACTACATGGATAAGAGATTTTTTAAATCCAATTACGACCTGGATATCGAAATTAGAAGGAGATTATGGGTCCTTACATAATGTGTATCATTGTGTCAAAGAAATCAACCAAAGCCTAACAGAAGATTTCATCGGTAATATATTGGATCAGGTGGTTCTTGAAGGTCTAAAGGAAAAATTTCATTTCAGACAAAAAACTGTGCTAAAACCTATTCATTTTGCCGCATGCATTTTGAACCCAAATGATAAAGGTTGAATCTTAAAGGAAGAAGAGTATATAGACGGCTGCGAATTGTTGACAACGTTTGCTTGTCAAACCTTTAACCAAAGCAGTGATATGATAAATGAACTTTCAGAGTATAAAAACAAATGTGGGATATGGGCGAAGTCATTTCTATACGAATCGTCAAATAAAATGGAGCCCGCGGCATGGTGGAATACTTTTTTTCCTGAAACGAAACTAGGAGTAATTGCTAAGCGAATATTAACGGTCCCTCCAACATCAGCTGCCGTGGAAAGGTCTTTTTCGACATTTGGAGGCATTCACACCAAGAAAAGAAATAGACTTTTAATCGAAAGAGCAGGTAAAATTACTTTTATTGCACATAACTGGAAAATATTAAACAAGGATGTTTTCGCTAACAAATGCTCTCTTGATTCTCCGGATACTTCTGGCAACACAGTTGAAGAAATGCAGTCTGTAACTGTTTCTGATCACTCTACGAGTACATCATCCTCGACAAGTCCTTCAACTGTGAGTTACACATCACGAAGCGTCTCTAGTGACATCTCAATGGATGAATTTGAACAGCGTTTACTTGATAGTTCGTCAGAGTTTTTGAACTGAAGCCTTAATTTAAGTTATTTTTTATTTATTTAGAAGTGCATAATGTTTTCTGTTGTAGTCTAAGTCAGGCGATTTTTATTTGAGGTTTTATAATATATTTTGAAGAATTTTTCCATGAAGTTTAATATAAGTTCCCGTAATATTCCGACTATGATAATTTTCCAAGAACTTACCTATGAAACTTACAGAAATTTAAGAAATTTATTCGAAATCTTCTTTAAAGAACGACACAAAACATTAAATTGCATATTTATACATGTAGTAGGGTAGTGGAAAATATAAATTTCCATGAAATGAGACGTTGTTATTTCCGGTTTTAAGATATTCTTTAAATTTCCGGTTTTTGAAATGTTCTCGAAAGTTTCGATCGAAATTTTCCTACATTTTTGAAAGTTTCCGCAATTTGCACATCATTAGTTCATCGTATCCTCGCGCAGACGCGCAATTAATAATAATGGCATCCTTGTTGCACTGTGTTTTATAACGTTACATAACATCAGTGTAGCAGCTAGCACCATTAACCCTAACCTGGTCACGCGCTGTGCCGTGTAAGAGGGATTTCCTCCTGCGCATGCTCTGGATGTGGAATGAACTCCTCAGCGAGGGGGTCTCGAGACACTACAGTATTGCGTTCTACAAACAAGGATTGTAAGTAATAATAAAATACTTTTATTGCACACTACAAACATACAAAAAAAAAAATAACATAGGTACAGAGATAATCTGACAACAGGCGGCCATATTTAACGGACAGTGACAAAAAAATGAGATATTTAGTAGAAAAAAACGTATATTAAAATAAAATACCTATACTACAAATAAAATAAAATATAAAAACATAAACTACTTAAACTACCACATACAAATAATAACTATAAATATGAAGGTATATACATATGTATATATGTCACGGCAGCTTCAAAACAAAGAGTACTAAGCAAGACTAGAATTTAGGAAGAGATATTTATTTATTTATTGGGATTTAAAAATAGGGAGTGATTTAGTCAAATTTAAGTCGGGCTTTGAGATAGCAAGGAGTGTTGAGGTGAAACAGTGTGGATAAAGGAGAGAAAGAATATATGTAAGCTATGACGTAAAAACGAATGGGTAACCTTTTGAGCTGCACTATATAGCTCGAAATGTGATCAAATTTGCACCATCCGAAAATAAACCTTATGCAAACCTTTTTAAAGGCGTTCTAGTTTATTTAACTGCTCTTCATTAAGGTCTAAATAACAAATATTAGTATAATCTAAAATGGGCAAAAGGAGACATTGGGCATCCGCAATTTTAGTGGCGAGAGGCAAAAAGTTACGAAGCTATCCTAGGGAACGAACAGTTGCAATAATGATCTTTCTACTCACCTCGCTGAACTGCTGAAATTCAAGGAGAGTTCTAACAAAGATCACTCCTAGATTCTTAACCTGATTAGAGAACGGAATCAGAACCCCATCGAAGAAAAGACCAGGCAAATTTACAAAATCAACTCTTGCTATGTTTCTCGGGTTGCCAATGATAATAACTAGTTTTTGTCGGATTTACCTTCAAACCATAGCAAGAGCTCCATTCAGAAATGCGTTTCAAGTCAGTCTTAGTGGAGTGAACAAGATAGGGTAGATCATTGGCAGGCTCTGGGAGTAAATACGGAGAGGGATTTAAACTAATGGAGTTTATTAAAATAGAAAACAGGAGAGGGGACAGCACGCCTTTGTGAAGCATATGATGTGGAACTTCTGGAGTAGCAGGCGTCCATTAGCTATCGCTTATCATCAGTTGAGCTGTGTACTTGTTTGCTACAAACGTGTTATAAGCTAATTGATAAAAGCATCTATAGTGAAAGTCCTAGGGAGGCTCTAAGCTGAAAATCTAAGGGAACGTACAGATGAATCCGGTACACAAAACTTTAAAGCAAATGTACTTATCGAATGAATTGTTAGAAGGCTAACAAAGCTAAATCAGTTTATTGCAGTTGGTATTAACTGGTGTACCTTGGAACCATCAACAGTGGTTCGCAAATTTATAAAAGGAACACCCCTTCATTGACATTATTGTACATATAAACTGTTGTTGGTCCCTGCCGAAGTAGAAACTTTGACAAGTGGTCCCTGAGCACGAAAGGTTAAGAACCACTTATTTATTATTTCAATAGTTTATAAGCACTATTAATCCAGTATAATTAAAGTCTCAGATGTCATTGTTTTCTCGATTGGTTAATTAAAAAGTAGCGGCGGCATAGTTAAAAATTATTGCGACTGAGCAGGAAAATAATAGGCACGGCACTCGTACTTTTACCTCTCGTGGCAACTTGTGAAGCTGAAGAGTTGGGGGGTTCCGTTGCAAGGCATGGCCGGACATTTCTTCATTGAAAAATAATAGTGGTTCACTTCTTAGTTTTTTTTTAATATTATGATAGTTCTTATGGTAATATTGTAATAGTTCTTATCGATACCTCCTACGTATACTGAGCCAACTGACATTTTTTAGATTTTCGTTTTTTTACATATTTAGAATCAAAATACTTATATCTACATGCTATAAAAATTTCGTAGCGAAATTACTGCTAGTTTTCAAAATAAAGTGACGTATACTGACCCAACTAACACTGTTTTTTAAATTAGAACATCGTATACTGAGCTAAGTCACTTGTACCACTATACGTGGGACACCTATCGAGGAAGGGCGGCGCGGGCGCAGCGCAAGTGGCAGTTGGCTCAGTATGCTCGCTCGTCGTCGTTGCGGGTGGACGTTGTCCCACTATACGCGGGCAATAGTCGATGCGGCATACGTATTTCCTACCTACTACGTATAAAATTAGGCTCTGTTGGTTATGATTTAGTTATCGCACGGTAATATAAGCGTGTTTTATTACAAAATAAAATTTAATTTGCACAATTTCACAGCATTTGATTTGGGAACACTAGAGGGCTACTGTTCTGTTGGCATGATCAAATAGCTAAAAAAGGGTCTAATGAAGTTGCTAGCAATGTATTAGACTTAATTAAATTAAAGCTTTAACACGATGTAAAAGAGTTCAGGTTTTGGTCTGACAACTGTGAGGGACAAAATAGGAACCGGATCGTATTTGTCATGTACGCTTGCTGGAAATATAACATAATAATTACACATCGTTTTCTGCATGTTTTCTGGTTGTCGGGCATACCCAAAATGAGGGAGATAGTATGCATGCTCTAATGGAAAGAAAGACAAAAAATATAAACAATGGTACATGGCTATGCGTATGGCAAAAACTGATAAACCCTATGAAGTGCAATAAATTTGCAAGAATCGGTGTTTGATTTTAAAGCATGCCTACCTCTTTTTAATAATTGGAAAACTGGCACTAACGGACAAACTGTCATGTGGAGTAAATTGTGTGAAGTACATGTTTCACCTGATGAGCCTTTCACAATATAATACACTTTTGAAGTACATATCACTATCAGTCAATTTAATGTTCTGCAAATAAAAATACTAGGAGCCGACAAAATGAGTTAACGGAAGGCTTGAATAACATTCAATTGGCCTATAACAGCCCAATACATATCGACAAAGATAAAAGTAAAGATCTTAATTATTTATGTCAAAGTGGTATAATTCCAGCTCATTACCACGACTTTTCAAAACTTTAATTACCAAATAATAACATCCTGTTGGCTGATTTTCATGTGCCATCAGCATAGACATAAACAAAAAGTGAGTGACGTTCATAATAAACAAAACTAAAATGCGGTCCTGCACGTACACACTTGTGAAATGCTACACACCGCTATAATGTATGTGCATCATGGGCAAAAGAGATAAACCTATATAGTTAACACGGATATGCAAGGGAGACCTCCATATTTTGCGCATTGCACAAAGTGTGACTTCAGACTGCCTCACGACTAATTCAATATGTGCCGGAACCTATATTTGATGGCACAGAATGGAGCGCCTGGTACCATATCTCCCTTTTTGTATAAATCAATGGCCATCAGTAAGTAATTATTAATACTGGCCTAATTAAAATAAGTAATATTATTTCTTAGAAGTTAACTATTTTGTTAGCACATTAGTTTTTGAGGTTCTAGGATGTTTGTCCGAATTAAGTTTTTTATGTTAAGACTAAATTGATCTGTGTTGTGTTCTTTATGCCAATGACTTGGAGCTATTATAGTCAATGAAGGCAATTAATGATTGATTTCGTGCAAGTGCCATCGTTTTTAAAAAATATATATTTTAACCAAAAAAAAGTAGGTGTTTAAGAAGAACCTGATGTTTAAGAAGTTATGTTTTAATTTTTGTGTCAGAGAGAGTTAATATTTTATTTTTATTTTGTATTATTAAAAACTGATCTGCGTTGTTATATTTATAACGTGCTTAACTTAGACTTTAATCAGTTTGATTTTTATTGTTAAAGTTAAAAGAAAGTGCTTTTTGTGATTTCGTAGAATCCCAGTCTTCATTCCCATTACTTCGTTTTCGAAGTAACGGGAATGAAGACTGTGAGATAATTATCTATAATAAATATTATAATAGTATCATGTTGATAATAACACTTTGTGGCAACGACAAAAACATCATTCCCTAAATGCGGGCTGTGATTAATTAATTTTTATAATAAACGCAATTTTAGTGTAAATTTGTTTTTTTTCTTGTATTACAAACATAACTTGCTTAAATATCCAAAATATAAACTTCTAAACTTACTATAATGGACATAACATACAAAATAATCTTAACAGTATACTGGTACATAATGCATTCATTCAGGCGTATACTGGTACAAGTGATAAATCAGACGAAAAATAACCGATATAATCTATCTGAGCACGAGCTTTGAGTTTGTTTAGTTATCTAATGGTACATGCCACATAATAGACATCTAGTTTAATAAAATTATGTCCATATTCATCTAATCATAATTTACTACGTATACTGGATCAAGTGGTAGTTGGCTCAGTTTATCAAAGACCTAGTATTCGTAAAATTCACGTATACTGGACTAACTACCGTTTTTTCAAAAACTATTATTTATTTCGAAAAAGTAAATATGTAGATTTAAGTAAATTATATTTATTATACATATTTGAAATTTACATGAAATTATTTCAACGTATGAGTTAGTTATGGAACTTTGTACCTTTGAACAGCTCTCCTGTAAAATCGTGGGTTTGCACTTGGCTCAGTATACTTAGGAGGTATCGTTATGATGGTTAAACATTGGGCAGCAAAATATTTTGGTAAATGTTTTATTTATTTATGTACAAATATTTTTTAATTTACATATTTGAGAGCAGATTTTCTACGGAGTGATCTTAGACATGTTCTATCAGAATCAGTTCAGTAGTTTCGGAGGGTTTCCTCATTTCGTCGGTATACTTCCAAATAATGATAACTGACCAACACATCGTTTCGAGAAAACGCATTTTGAAAGTTTGATATGTCATTGTGTCAAAAGCAAACCGTTTTCTGCTAGTTTAACTTTAAAAGCACGGAATTGACAGTACAATAAACACCTGTAACACAATCAAAATACGACAAAACTCGAAATCCGCCGGACAGTTTTGAAATTTGATTAGAGGTCCCGTTTTATTGTCCACACCATTTTTTTTTTGGAAATTTTAGAACTTTTTGAAATTTTTGAAATTATTGAAATTTTTGAAATTTTTGAAATTTTTGAAATTTTTGAAATTTTTGAAATTTTTGAAATTTTTGAAATTTTTGAAATTTTTGAAATTTTTGAAATTTTTAAAATTTTTGAAATTTTTGAAATTTTACAAAATTTTTGAAATTTTTGTAATTTAGAAATTTTGCCATTTTTGACATTTTCGAAATTTTTTTTTACTTTCAGGTTCTTGACTTTTCACTTTTATCACTTTGTCACTTCTCACTTTCACTTTTCACTACACTTCATTTCACTTCACTCTATTCTATTTTATATATTTTTTATTTCATTCCATTTTACATGTTTCTCAATCGTATGGATGTCGCGTTTTCGTGACGTGACGCTTTTTCGTTACGGTCACGTGACTTTTTTTCGCCTAGCCGTCCGCGAACCGTCCGATAAGGAACTTCGTTCCAAAACTACCACCGGTTCTAACCCTACACCTCTGGCCCAAGAAGTATTATGACTTTATGACCGAAAAGAAACTCGACGGGACTTATTTTTTTTCAAAACAGTAATACATTATTAGATCTTAAAGATACAAAATAATGCGTAGTTCTTCAAGAAGACATATCAGAATAGCTTGAGAGACAGATAATGTACCTATTGTTTAATTATAAAGAAAAATAAACCCTAATCTGACTGCTTCACAATAGTACATTACTACAGAGGCCGGGAAGTAGGGGGTTGCCGGCCGCGTACATATAGACGGCCGAGCGTAGCAAGGCCGGATAGTAACGAGGCTGGCAACCCCTTTACACGCCGAGGTATGTATAATGCTTTTCTCAAACATGCAATAAAATAAATAAGAAACTTATCATTTTTTTTCGGATATGACCACCTTAGCCGCTCCGATATATCTGATGGCGACTGTACTTCAAACACCTTCGTACTTAGGTTTTTATCTAAAATGATACAATAAGTTCAATAAGGCACAAACGTACAACCAAAATTTGCATTAATATCTAGAAACAATGTTAAACCAACGTTCCCACTATTACGACTAAGTATATATGTTCATCTTTTTTATTATTGAATTATCCTATCAACAAACACATTAATTAGAATTACCATGTAATCAAAAATATGTGTAAAAACATTACGTTTCACGCTACTGTTCGGAACTGTGACAAAAGATGGTTAAAATCCAAGCCGGAAAGTCGAGGGTTGCTACTTATATATCTGGAAACAAAAAAACAAACAAACGTACACGGCTGAAAATGGTTTTATTGTTTTTCAAAGTATTCCCCTTGATGATCTATGCACTTTTGCATTCGCGTGAACCAATTCTTAAAGCACTTCTGCCACTCCGCCTGAGGTACCTCCATAACGTGTTGTTTGAATGCGTCGACAGCATCTTCAGCGGTCGAAAATCGTTGACCGCGTAATTTATTCTTTATATTTGGAAATAAATAAAAATCGTTGGGTGCCAAGTCAGGGCTGTACGGCGGATGACCCGTTAATTCCACATTTTGACCCTCCAAAAATAGAGTTGTTTCGCGTGACGTATGACAGCTGGCATTGTCATGATGAAGAATGATTCTTCGTCGCTGGTTAGTTTTACGAATTTGTTCTAATACTTCCGGTAAGCAAATGGTCGTGTACCACTCTGAATTAACCATTCTGCGGTTTTCTAGTGGCACTGTAGCTACATGGCCATTAATACCGAAGAAGCAGGCCACCATTTGTTTCAATGTACTTTTTGCACGAGTAACTTTCGTAGGGTTCGGCTCATTTTGAAACACCCATACCGTTGATTGTTGCTTCGTTTCGGGATCGTATGCATAGATCCAGGATTCGTCACCTGTATAGATGTTATAAACGGCTTTTGAGTCACCACGGTTATATTTTTTTAACATTTTATTGCACCATTCGACGCGAGCATCTTTTTGCTCTTTTGTTAAGTTGTGGGGTATCCAACGCGAACAAATTTTTTTTACAGCCAAATAATTATGTAATATGCTACTAATGCTGGTCATAGAAATACCCAGAGTCGCCTCTATCTCGCAGTATGTAACATGTCGGTCGTCCATTATAAGTTTTCGCACAGCCTCGATATTTGGTTGTACAACGACCGATTTCGGGCGACCTGCCTTAACTTCGTCCGTAAGCATACTACGTCCACGATTGAACTCACTAAACCAGTGATACACAGTAGTTTTAGATGGGGCTTCATCACCAAAAGTTGAAGTTAGTTGATCTATGCACTGTTGTTGCGTTAAACCACGCCGAAAATCATAATAAATCATAGCACGAATATTTTCACGAGCGAGTTCCATTCTTGCTGCGAGATGACATTTAAAACCCGTCAAAAACAAAACACGAGCGTTAATAAGAAAGAAAAAATATACCGGCCAGTACTTAAAAAAGTTCAAATTTTACCATGGAGGTCAAATATGCTATTTAAGAAGATTGTAATCCCGGTTTCCGGATATATAAATAGCAGCCTATGTAAGCATCTGAACCACCACTACAGCAATGTTATTGTAACGATGAAATGTCATTAGTTGGAAAGTAAATTGTCCAGTTATGTCACTGCATTCATTAAAAACATTAAAAGGTCTTTTTTTGGCACAACTTTATGTTTCAAAAATAAAATAAGGTTGTTTATCGGGCCAACTACCTGTTTAAAAAAAAAAGAAACGTCAAAACCATTTATTAACCCTTAAGGCATTTTTACTTTTTTAGCCGTTTGTAGTTTCCTATCAAAAACGTTTCTAAGTAATGAGTCGGTTTGAAGCAAACAACAGAAAAACGCTTCTTGAAAGTGAAAAAAAAAAGTAAAAAGGCGGGAATGGAATTGGATATTCTATTAAAGCATTTATATTATTATGACAAATGTTTTTTTTTATTTCCTCACAGTAGTCGTGAAAAGCACTATGTAATATCTCGGCCGAAAGCGCTATAGGTGGACTCGGTATCTTCGAGGGCCTCCCCTGGCGGGTCGGCCCTCGAACTAACTCGATCCACCTATAGCTTACTTTCAAGCCTCTACAACAATTTACTATATGAAGTCTGGATTGCTAAATTCTGACTGCATTTCATTGTCACTGAACGGCTTTTAAAAATGTATAACTATTACGTACATCTACCATTTAAGTATAATTTTCAATTGCATTTGAACAACATCTAGACCTATTTCACTTTTATTGTACCTACTTATGTAGAATAAAACAAATCGACATTCTAATTCACAATAATATACGCAACATAATAAAATATTGAGAATGTTTTTAAAATTTTCCCACTAAAATACTTTTTTTTCACAGTATCTGCGCTGTTCGAGAGGTTGCATTTAGGCCATTCTACACGAGCTAAAATTAAGAAGAAAAATGTACATGGTGACTGAATAAATTCAGAACGTTACAAATATTGTCTATTGTCTCTGTTTATGCATTATTATAGAAAATATTCATAAGAATCAGAACCCTCCGAATTTATTTCGTAACTATAGATTCCAATTCTTAATTTCAGCTCGTGTGTATAGCCCTTGCTGTTAATATTTAACACCGGTATCAGACATTGCAATTTTTAGGACCCAATCTGTTGTGTACCCTGCCCCTCCCTAACCCTCCTTCAGCTCGCTAAGGGCCCTAACTCTTATTACAACTCCCAACCTGACAGATTGGGCCCTACAAATTGCAATGTCTAATACCGGTTTTAGCTTGATAAACCAACCTTTCACGAAAAAAACAACAACATCAGCTATTCCTATAATCTGCCTCCATCTTTACAATTTAAAATTATAGGAATTTGATAATAAAGTGTTATTTGTTATTTTCATGTCTATTTTAAATATAAACGAAATTGCTAAATAAAAATATATCATATTGTTTATTGATTTTTTTAATAGGCGTAGTACTCGTTAGTGGCAGAATGTCAAACGAACCTAAAAGTAAATATCGCTAATAGACTTAAATGGCTGAACGCCATGATCCTGTGCCACAAATACACGTGGAATGGAAATTAAAAAAAAGGCACTTGCCGGCCTAGGCCTCCAAATTTGTATGAAATTCCATTATCGACCTCTCGTGTAGCCGCACCTGAAACGTGATACTTCGCAGCCTATTTATTATAAGGAACATAACATCAATATTTCATTGCATGTTTGAGAAAAACGTTTGATATGTTTTCCTACCTAAACGGTGTCCTATAAATGTTAGATGATTTTGTAGTAGTTTTTTGGTTTGGGCCATGCATCTTTGTCCGTCATATATAGTCCTCGAACCTGCAATAACCCTTTGACATTCATGACATTTTCAAATATTTCTTAAGAGCGGGTAAAGGTAAATTTAAAGCATCGACGGGTAACATGTTATAAATATTGACCAAAAAATTAAAAATTATTTCAATAACAAATTTCATCGAAATACGTAAAGCGGTTATTGGTTGTTTCTTCCCCATGTAAACTTCCACCCGTTTGCATCCGCTTAAGGGATAATTTCCGAGATAAAACTATTTTATTTCCTTTTCCAGAGCTCAAATTATCACCATACCAAATTTTATCTAAATCGATTCTGCGGTTAATAATTCCCTATACAAATTTCCAACTCCCTTTTCACCGTACTGATTTAAACTTACACGATTTTCACTCATTATTATGACAAAAACGGGACTTAATCGCGTACACTTACTTTTATTATTTTCCTGACGTTTCGAGCGTGCCGTAACGCTCGTGGTCGCAGGCAGACTGGCGAGGAATTGTATCAGCATCTCCTAGCACCCCTTTCGGGTTGATTTTCGGGTTAAAAACTATCCTTTGTCCTTTCTCGAGACCCATACTATCTCTATACCAAATTTCATCTTTCTCAGTTCAGCGGTAAAAACATCCTCATACCAACTTCCAACCCCCTTTTCACCCCCTCCGGGGTTGATTTTCGGGATGAAAACTATTCTTTGTCCTTTCCCGGGACTCAGACTATCTCTATACAAAATTTCATCAAAATCCGTTCAGCCGTTTTCACGTGATGCGCGGTCAAATAATAAGACAAACAGATAAACAGATGAACAGACTTTCGACCCTCTTCAGCTATTATATGTATAGATAGTTTTTATTGAAAGTACCTTTCAGGCTTCACTTCCATTATTTTTTTAAAATTTACCTACGGTTCTAAAGTAAGATGGGGGGCTTTTTTGAAGTTGAAACTATCCTTTGTCCTTTCTCGAGAACCATACTATCTCTATACCAATTTTCATCTAAATCAGTTCAGCGGTAAAAAAATCCTCATACCAACTTCCAACCCCCTATTCACCCCCACAAGGGTTTGAAAACTATCCTATATCATAGATGACGTTTCTCGAGACTCAAATTATCTCCCTACTCATTTCTATCTAAATCATTTCAGCGGTTAAAAATTCTCCATACAAACTTTCAACCCCATTTTCACCCCCACCAGGGTTGATTTTCGGGATTAAAACTATATATCATCCTTTCCCGGGACTCAAACTATCTCTGTACAAAATTTCATCAAAATCCGTTCAGCCGTTTTCACGCGATGCGCGGTCAAATAAACAGACAAACAGATAAACAGACAAACAGATAAACAGACAAAAATTCTAAAAATTGTTGGAACGTGTTCTGTTATCGATTCTGAGTATCCCCAGCCAACTTTTTTTCGATTATCTTCCATGTACAGACTTTCGACCCTCTTCAGCTTTATTATATGTACTAGCTGTGCCCGCGGCTCCGCCCGTGTGGAATTCGGTCTGTGTCAGTAAGCGGCTAATTCACCCCTAATTTCTCTCCCGCTACCTTGGAGACGGAACTTGAAGTAAAGTTGACAGATGGATACGCCAGAGGACAGTAGTCCAAGTAAAATATTTTAAAATTACCACTAAATGTAACTACACTCAAAAATGAATAGTGTTTTTTATCATATAATTTTTTTTTGGCATGGTTTAAACGACATAGAGTAGTAGGTGTATATCGGACGATACAGGACCACTTTTGTATTTATACGTTCATGTCCACGGCAAATGTCATCCAAATCGATCCTCCCGTCAAATCAGTCTAAGCATGAAAGTTAAGAACAGGCGCGGTTGAAATTAGGGAAGGGGGGGGGGGGTCACAAATGCAGAGATGATTTTTGGATGATGATTCCCTATACAAATTTCCAACTCCCTTTTCATCCCTTTAGGGTTGATTTTCGGGTTGAAAACTATCCTTTGTCCTTTCTCGAGACCCATACTGTCTCTATACCAAATTTCATCTTTATCAGTTCAGCGGTAAAAAAATCCTCATACCAACTTTCAACCCCCTTTTGACCCCCACAAGGGTTTATTTTCGGGATGAAAACTATTCTGTCGTTTCTCGGGACTCAAATTATCTCCATACTAATTTCTATTAAAAATTCTCCATACAAACTTTGAACCCCCATTTCACCCCCTCCAGGGTTGATTTTCGGGATGAAAACTACTCTTTGTCCTTTCATAAGACTCAAACTATCTCTATACAAAATTTCATCAAAATCCGTTTAGCCGTTTTCACGTGATGCGCGGTCAAATAAACAGACAAACAGATAAACAGATAAACAGATAAACAGACAAACAGATAAACAGACAAAAATTTTAAAAATTGTTGGAACGTGTTCTGTTATCGATTCTCAGTATCCCCAGCCAACTTTTTTTCGATTATCTTCCATGTACAGACTTTCGACCCTCTTCAGCTTTATTATATGTATAGAAGATTATATATTTATATCGTCGTCTAGTACCCATAACACAAGCCTTATTGAGCTTACTGTGGGCCTAGGTCGATTTGTGTAAGATTGTCTTATAATATTTATTTATTTATTTGATTCCCAAAAACTGCGACCTTCTGGTCTCTCCTATCCTTAACCCTGAGGCTAAAGTAGCTTTGTCAGAGTTTATGGTAAAAGGAGATGCCGCATTTTCAGCAAAACAAAAGCAAATAGGAATTGCATTAGCTGCCTTATCCCAGGCAGTTGAATTAGTTATTAACAAGGAATCCTCTACACAAAAGATTCTTAAGCCATTGGGCGACACATGCCGTATACTTTGTGACAGTCACTTTTGTGAGACTAAAACCCGACGTGGGTTTGTGATTGCGGCTATCAACGCTGATCTTAAGGACACCGTTACGGAAAGTAAACGCGACAAATTTTTGTTCAGTAGTAACATATTTGAACAGTTAAAACCAGCAAAAAACTATTAAAGAATCGAGGTCCGTTTTAAAGCAAGCTAAAAATCTCACAAGTTCAATATTAATAATTTTACTAAACATAAAAACACCAATAGCAACCAGTATAGCCGCCGATTAAACTGGAGAACACCGCCTCGAAGAGCCCCCAACAAGCAGACGACAACAAGAGTTCGACGCGACGTCCGGCGACGAGAGGGAGTTTTCAACAGCAGGAGGAATCGGAGCGGTCACCGGCCAGGAGATCCAGGAGGCGCTAGAACCTGAGGTACTATACTGCGGACGACTTAAGAATTTTATTTCTCACTTGCAACAATTAACCGATGATCCTACAATCATATCATGGTTACAAAATACTTTTTATATCAACTCCAGTTGATCAGAGAGAGATAGCGAAATTCATAGGACTCCTCACTTCTGCTTGTCCAGCCATTCAATATTGGTGGCTTCATACAAAATATTTAGAGCGTTATAAATATCTTTGTTTGCTGGATAATCCTGATTTTGATCCAATAATATTATTATTTGTATATATATTTGTATATATATATATTATTATTATTATTATATGGAGCCTGTCGTGTCCCACTGCTGGGAAAAGGCCTCCCCCAAACTTTCCACCGATCCCTATCCTGTGCTGTGCCTGACTACTCCTTCAAAAAGGAGTCTAGTTCATCCCGCCATCGCCTGCGGGGTTTACCGCGTCCCCGATTTGAGTTTTCGGGCTCCCACTGTGAAGTGATTTTGCCCCACAACTCATTCGGCATCCGGCAGACGTGACCAGCCCAGTCCCATTTTAATTTCGCCGCTTTCCGAGCTACATCGACGATTTGGGTCTTGGAGCGCAGCGTGGTGTTACGAACTCGATCCACCAACTTTACACCTAATATGCTACGCTCCATGGCTCGTTGGCAAACCCCGAGTTTGGACATCTGAGCTTTAGTCAAAGGCCAAGTCTGTGCACCGTAGGTGAGAACTGGAAGTATGCACATGTCCATGAGCTTCCGTTTGAGTGACATCGGAAGATTTCCTTTCATTAAGTGTTTCATGGACCAATAGCTCCTCCAGGCGTTTTCAATCCGTCTTTCGACCTCTTTTTCCTGACGCGCCTGGAAGGAAACTAGTTGGCCCAAATAAAGGTTACTCATAAAAAATATCGATACCACAAAATCTCAATTCAGATATGTCTTGGTGGTTGCAAACCATTCAAAATGGTTACAATCCTTTGCGTTTCAATGAATTCAAAACAGAAATATTCTCCGATGCGTCTGGCACCGGGTGGAGTGCTTTTTGCAATGAAAAGGAAGTATCAGTTTTCTGGAAATCAGATGAAATCAATTCACACATAAATATACTTGAGTTAAAGGCAGCCTTTTTCGCATTGAGGGTATTCGCTGAAGATATGTTTGAGTGTGAGATTATATTGCGAATCGATAATGTCACTGCAATATCGTGCATCAACAGAATGGGTAGTATGCAATACCCACATCTCACTAAATATCTAGTGATATATGGAAATGGTGTGAAGAATGTTTTGGAAGTATACAAACGATTTATTCACAGAGGGTCGTTTTAATGGACTTATCTGTTTTTAAGGCGCTTGACAATAGGAGGGTTATGTATTTTGTGCACTATGTAGTACAAGTAGGTGAAAATTAAGTTCCTATACTTAAAAAATTGATGCAGGTAGTAAATATACATCCATTTTAAATGATAGCGATTGGTCCCATAAAAAACCGGAACTACAGCTATCACATTTTGTCCAATCTATTGTAATTTCCCAATAGGAAACCGGCACAGGAATATTTACGATATCAATCTGGATACGTCGGGTGGCCCGTCTCTTGGATTTATGGTCTCCGTGAATAAGCGCAGATTTCCACTCCTTAAAAACACAACCCCTTATCTTGTTGCACTGTTAATTACAAAAGTAGTCTTCTAGTTCAGAAAGTAAAGTCTACAGTAGCGTGGCTTGAGAACGAGATGAGAGCTTGTGAGCTGATGCGCCGATTTGTTCCCAGACGCAGCACTTATTGAAATTGGCTGATTTACTTAAATCACATTATCGACAAGCGTAAAAGGATTGGGCGCGAGCGCGAAACCTCATGTTTTTTACGCTTAAGGCACTTTACGTCGGTTTATTTTCTTGAAAGCTTGCATATGTGAAAATAAAATCGAACATTTTTGCAACATTGTTTCATTTGAATATCTCGGATCTGACATTGTAATCTTATTATTAACTCAAATCGGAACGATGTTTTTTTCTGAAAATAGCGTACGAAACAGACACGAGACACATAAATATTACACTTAGGTATCATTAGCTATGGACCTCTTGGTAAAGGGGTGGTCTTTGGTTCAAATTATGGCTATGATAATTTGTTTAAGCAGTACGTGTGCAATATTTATCAATAAATCGCGGTAAATATACCTTTCTGACAAATTAAAGTCGGGCTGAATATACAAAGAGCTCAAAGAGGACCCGTGTGTTGACGATGTCGGACCTCTTGTTCCTTTAGCCATCGACACAGTGAATCCTCATTTTTGTAAAGGGTCGGCAACGCGCCACATGCGATGGTAAGCAGCGACCATAGGTTACGGTAGCTGCTTACCATCAGGCGGGATGTATGCTTGTTTGCCACCGTCGTGGTATAAAAAAAAACTGAAGAAGTAATGCGATATGCAGCTAAACTTTCATCATAGTACTCGTAGTCGTATCATTTATGAATTATGATGGTTAGAGTACTATAGAAGTTCTAATAGGAACACTCTTATAAGTGCATGCATATTAAACTTAAGAGTACGATATGTGTGCCTAGAGATGGGTAGGGGTGAGTAAATACTGAGTATTTACTGAGTATTTATCCAAAGCCCTAGTAAATACCCGTATTTACTCATTTCGGGGGGTAAAAAATATGACTAATAAAATATTAAAACAGGTATGATTTAAGAACGAAATTGTTTTTTATTGAATAGTTGTAACGTGTATTAACAATATTTATATGAAAGCACGCATAGAGGAGGCTTAGTTTTTGAAGAAAAAAAGGTAATTGTCAGTGAGTGGCAACGAGGACCAGGTTAGAATACACAGGTCCGCCATTGGGTTACTGGAATAACCAGGTAGACGGTAAATTGAATCATCGGCCATTAGCAAACCTGACCTCTTACAAACAAAAGTGCGTGTTTACGCGGCACTTACGTCCAAAACTCAAAAGTGGTTTAACCGATCATGTTAAAATACATTATTTTAATAGTGTTTTTAGGTCCTATTCTCTGGGCATTTTTTCTTTTTTTTTTTTGAACTTTGGTTCAAAAATTATAGAGGGATAAACATTATTTTTGCCGGTAAAGACAGTTTTTTCCAAAAGTTATAAAAAAATGTGTTTAGTAAGTAATATTTTTTGGTGACAATTAGTTACATTTATGGAGTGCCCCTCTTAAAATATATATTTTAGGACTTTGACAACATAATCCAGTAGCGGCTTAAAAATACACATATATTTTAAATTTCTATACCCTACATAGTATATATAGCACTCTACATAGTTTATACCCACCAATTTTAGTATAAACGAGTAAATAAGGGTATATTGAGTAAATACTGAGTATTTACTCGGTATTTACTCCTGAGTTTCTACTCACTACCCATTTCTGTGTGCCGCGTGGCCCGAAAGGTGTTATGCTATGTAAATAGCCCACCCTCGCGTTCAGATGCCCAGTTTATCTCTTTTAATGTGGCATTCACCTTATGTTATACTCTAAACAATATGAACTGAACTCATCCACTTAGTGTCTTATCTTTTGTGTGTAAACCGCAGGCGCGCGTGCCACTATGAAAAAAATGGTTTGGCCACATATTAGCGTTTATTGAATTTCTACTATATGAACCACGCAATAAGATTCAATATGAACTAATACGAAAAAAGCTCTAAGTTCTATACGGTTGCACCCAGTACAAGCGATCCAAATGCTCTAGCACCAGCGTAACTCGACACCGAGATCCGAAACAAACGTGCGTAATGAGGGTTTCCGCGATTGAGATTTTCACCAGATGGCAGCATCGTGACGACAGGTCTTTTTGGCAGTAGCTGTCAATATCCACCAATCAAAAAATATATGGTTAAACATGATTGGTGGATTGTGACAGCTAGACCTGTCGCCACGGTGCTGCCATCTAGTGAAAAACTCGATCGCGGAAACCCTCATTGGAGATCGCGCTTGCACTGGTATTCCGAGCGTCCATATAGTAGAAATTCAATAAACGCTAACACGTGGCTAAACCATTTTTTTCATAGTGGCACGCGCCCCTGCGGTTTACACACAAAAGATAAGACATTAAGTGGATGAGTTCAGTTCAAATTGTTCAGAGTATATGCGGCGACGTCCCCTAGGATGTAATTCCACGGTAGCGAAATGGTACGGATTCGAAAAATTGTACTGCCACGATTAATTCTAAGCGACATATCTTGCGTGCGATTGCATTATCATAAACGAGCGCGACAAGGGAAAGGGTTGATGTTAAAATGGAACAAGAATACTGTCAGGTAGACTAAAAATGTCCGGGAATATACCCGGAAACATTTCTTATATGAATGGAAATGTTGCTTCTGCAATACATAGGTAATCGAAATCTGATTTCATTCAAAGTCAAGGTCGACAATCATTTATTCAAGTATGATTTTAAAATCACTTTTGCATCATCAAAGAACATACATCTAAATTACACGAAAATACTAACAACTACAAATTACATAATAAAAATATTAAAATAAGTACATTTATAATTCGGACGTGTCACACAGTAATCATGTATAACTGTAAATTGTATGTCACTTAATCTGATTTGATGTCTCTAGATTAGTCCATGCATTATTGTCACTAAGGTACTCTTCCACGATGTAGTAAGCCTTATGTAATAGCCCAGATTTAAGGTATATTTTTAAATCTTGGTAATGGTAAGTCTAGTGCTACCCTGGGTAATTTATTATAAGAAGTTTTATATTTTTCTAAGTAACATTTATTTACTCTCTTAACACGAGACTTAGTGTTTGTGCCTGTGACATTACTTCAATATGATGATACATGATTCACTATTTTTTTTTAAATGTATTTATCAAAAGCACAAAACATTTAACAATTTTATGTTACTCGCCAACTGCGATAACAGTTTGTTGGCGAGACCGCGCTCATTTTATCTAGTGTTAAGTAATAAAATAACATTAAAAAAATCGGTTGTGTGTAAAGTCGGTTTACTGACGATAGTTGAACGTGACAACGTCATAAGAAAATACTGATGGAATGGTTGCATCAATCAAACAATTCAAACTCAAGTAGGAGAGAGACAGATGTCGAACGCTGCCGAACGCGAAGGCCGATTGTGCCTCTTTGTCGCTCGTTCTGCGCTCTCGCTTGCACTTTAAGCCTTAAATGGAACGCCTCAGAGCGAGGTAATGCCGCATGAGTCACGTTTTTTCGTGCGTGCAGCCGGCTCCATCGAATTATAAGACGTTGTCACGTCAATAGAATAAAATAATTTTACAATAGTTTTTTTTTTCTAACTGCTAACTAGTATTCTGTTTTGTATGTATATTTAAGTATTAATATAATTTCTCCAAGAATGTCTTTTTAGGGTTCCGTAGCCTAAATGGCAAAAATTAACCCGGAAACTATAAAGTTTCGTCATGTCCGTCTGTCCGTCCGTATGTCACAGCCATTCTACTCGGAAACTATAAGACGTATCTTAATAACATTTAGACAAAAGGTGTAGGTATTTTGCATGCCACTATTTAATTATGTAGTTAAATTGCAGAAAAAAATATTTTAGGGGGGCGCTCCATACAAGTAACTGAACTTCAAAAAAAAAATGTTTTTACCTAATATCAACATATTGCACATCAATCGGTAGGTCTTTAAAAATAACATTGATGTTTCTTTGAATATTTTGTGATTAAGTAAATATTTTCAGAAATCATCGCTTCGAAAGTCAGAAAAATTGTGTAACCGCTGTAACCGCTGTAACCGCTGACTAAGTGACGTAACTTTTGAACCGTAATTAAAAAAAAAGAAATAATTTGAGAAGATGCGCCTTATCACATACTTTCTAGGAAAATTGTTTTGAACATTATCGGTTCAGCCATTTTTGAGTCATGTCCAAAAAACTTCTTCCATCAGACACGACTTTTTGGTATTAGTTTGGTTCCTATTCCATAGAAGGTACGGAACCCTCCATTTGGCGACACGCACTTAGCCGGTTTTTTTGGCTATGCGTTGATTTCAGATAGTCAGTCATTTTCTTTTTTTATATATTTAGATTTGAATGCAATTTGGCAGATATACTTTTACGAATTTTCATGTCCACAATATTAAGTTCCAAAATCGATGCCATTTTCGTTAACTAACGTCCCAAAAACCCAAAAAACGACGATTTCAATCCCAGTGCACCCCATTAGGAGAGATGGTATTTCACGTCCGCCACGCTGGATTTTAAAATCGTTGTTGTTTATCATAGCGACCCGATAAACCATAGAAACAATACCCATGTTGATTTTGAGACTTTGTCACCATATTTCCCTCTTTTCAGGGTTTAATTTTCAAAAAACCTGAAACACGGATTTATTCATTTATCGTTAGGAATACTCGTGTGAAGTTTAGAATATAATAGTCTAAGTAATCTTGTTTTGCCATACAAATTTTGGACCCCCATTCCACTCCTATAGGGGGTGAATTTTGAAAAATCCTTTCTTAGTGCACCCTTTATAAGGAACCTACGAGCCAATTTTGGAATCATTAGAACCAGCAGTTTGGGATGTGCGTTGATTACATCCCACTTAGATTTCATTCTGTTATTTTTGCTAGGTAAGGAGATAAGTTTTTATGACACTTCGCGCACTGTTACATTTCACTGTATGAAATCGAGCGAGGGCCGACGTTAACAGACTTCGCTCTATAAAGTCGGGCGTAGCCCGACTTTCACAGCACGCTTTGCGAGCTCTTACATTGGGCGCGGGAAAGCCCCACATGCGCCTTCGGCGCCCTCACGCTATGAAATCGGACGAAGCCCGACATTAACAGCGCGCTACGCGCGCTTTTACATTGCGCGCCTCTGTAGACTTAGCTCTATAAAGTCGGGCGTAGCCCAACTTTCACAGCTCGCTTTGCGAGCTCTTACATTGGGCGCGGGAAAGCCTTACATTAGGCACGGGAAAGCCCCACATTCACAGCGCGCCCGGCGCGCTGTTATATTGGGCGCCGAACGTCGCCCTCACTGTATGAAATTGGGCGAAGCCCGACATTTACAGCGCGCTATTCTACATTGCGCGCCTCCGTAAACTTAGCTCTATAAAGTCGGGAGTAGCCCGACTTTCACAGCGCGGTTTGCAAGCTTTTGTTTTGCATTGGGCGCCTTCGGCGCCCTCACAGGTCGAAAAGCCCGAGATTTACAGCGCGCTACGTGCTCTTTTACATTTCGCGCCTCCGTAGACTTAGCTCCATAAAGTCAGGCGTAGCCCGTAGACTTCGCTCTATAAAGACTTTCACAGCACGCTTTGCGAGTACTTACATTGGGCGCCTTCAGCGCCCCCACATTACGTAGTCGGGCGTAGCTCCACTGCTGATCCACTGTTTCCAATAAAACGATTTCAATATCTCCTACGCTGAGCCTCAGTAAAATCTGTATCCTTTTCAACTTGTTCTTGAGCGCTCTTCATTTGCACAACATCCGAATAACTTCTATTAGCCGATGCATTCATAACGCGCGGTGACGTCACACGCCCCACTCCGTCAACCATAGAGCAACACAGGGAAGGGAGCCGGCATTCGCGCTGTTTCCCCTCTGCCGAAGTACAAGCCCAAATGGTCTTGCACGGGTAATAAAACTAGTTGCGCTCGGATTTCTAACTAGATCGAGTCCAGTCGCGCGAGTGAAAGCTGCTACAGAAAAATGCCTAATTGCTCGGTATTTTGTTGTAAGAAGAGGTCGGAGACATCAAATTTCACTTGTAAGTATTTTTTTGAAAGTGGATGCTAAAACGTTAGGAAACGACGCTCGTCAAATCAGTGAGGGTGAGGGGGAGAAACACGTAACTTCACCGAATCCCTATTACTAACGATGTTCTGAATTACATAAAACTAGCCATGTAAGTAAGAAAGGCGACTGGCTCTAGGATTTTGATACCAAGCGCTAGTTACGGAAAACTTGGCGGCATCTCACCACTAAACAAGTAGTAAAGTAAACTTAGGCAAATTGCGAGGCTCACTGCTGCGCATGCAAAAGTTCGTGACATTATACTTGTTACTCTAACTTTAGGTACGCTGATGCTTGATGTTATTATTATTAATTATCAAAGGCCATTGTCAGATAATTTAATCAGAGCCTTATAGAGCAACAATAGTAACATGATGCCTGATCAAGCACTTTTAGCACAGTCAAATCAATTTTACCCTAAGCAAACCTATAAAATATGTCATTGGGCCGATATGCTAATTTGAATTGCCGCTTTCTTTTGACATGTAATGTTTTTAAAATCATTCTGAAAAGGACACTTGTAAAAAACAAATGTAACGTAATGCGTTATGGTGTTATGGCGCCTTCGCTTATATCATTGTAAATGCATACACGCGTAAGTTTCATACCGATGCTTAGAGAACAGCAGTGCTTGACGCCGTAGAAGCAAAATTTTCTTGAAAATTATTTCCATGTAGGTGACTCCAATATATTATAACTCTATTTACGATTGATTATTTGGTGTGTATCTTGAAGCAAATCAAATTATTTGTTGTGTGTTGGAGTCGTGTTGGATATGAAATATGTATTTAATTGATTGTTTATATATTTTTTATATTAGAATACGGCACAAAGTTTACAACAACTATTCAAAATGCACTTATTTTATATGTTGAATGGATTGTATATAAGATTAAACTCGGTTAACATACAGTTACCAGTACATACTTTTTCGTACTATATCAAGACTAAATATATGCATGCCGTTTTGGGATCCCGTTTACTGTAACTAACAACATATCTAATCATAATATACATACAACCCGTTCAAAATATATATCGGAAAAATATGTGCAATTTTGAATTGTAGTTTCTCGATAATAAATAATAAACAGTATTGCAAAATAGTCTACTTTTAAGTAACATTTGGAACATCCATTGTGGGAAACGAAAAAAAAACTAAACGGAAATGACTCGGTGGGATTTTGAAGTCGGAAACTCGTGTCTAAAATAACTATTATTTATATATATTGCTTTTCTCCATTTTTATTACAAAGTCATTGAACTCATCTTATCACCTTTACGCTGATGATCTGCAAATTTATTCAGCGGCTAACTTGGAAGATTTCGAATCTTTGGTAAGTCTCATCAAAAAGGACTTAGATTCCATCTGTTCGTGGGCATCTTCTTTTGGTCTTAAAGTAAACGCCAATAAATCGCAGGCAATCGTAATTGGAAGTCCTTACTATATCTCAAGATTGCCAGATCTGGTTTTGCCTAGAATTTTCTTTGACGGAAACCCTATTCCTTTCACCACCACAGTTAAAGATCTAGGTATCACAATAGTCCAGACTCTTTCTTGGGCGCCACACATTGCGCAGGTTAGTAAAAAGGTTTTTGCTTCTCTTCACTCCTTAAGGCGGCTTCAGAACTTTCTCCCTCTCCATACAAAATCAATGCTGGCTCGTTCGCTTCTACTCCCGCTGCTCGACTACGGTGACACGGTGTTTTGTGATGTCAATGAGGATCTGCTGGACAAGATCCAGCGCTTACAGAATGCCTGTATAAGATTTATTTTCGGGTTAAAGAAATATGATCATGTGACCTATTACCGTAATCAATTGAAATGGCTTCCCATCCGACGTCGCAGATATTTACACACTCTTTCCCTTCTATTTAATATACTTTTTACCCCTTCTCCTCCCCGGTACCTTTCGGAGAAATTTAAATTTTTGGCTGAAGGCAGTAGCCACCGTCTGCGGTCGAGTGAGAACCTGTCACTCGCCATCCCGCCTCACAAAAATCGTGGCTACAGCAAGTCGTTTGTTGTGGGATCAGTCAAACTCTGGAACAGGTTACCTGTTTTGCTCAGACAGAAGTTATGGTTACCTGACTCTGATTGATATGTTGCTATTGTATTATTCTGTATATGTCTTAGATGTTCCTTTTCTGTGTTTTTATTATGTTTGTCTCCTCACTCCTCTCTGGTTTAATATATATATATATATACTTTTCCTATAACTTTTGTATATATGTATCTATAGTATCTACCTCTCTCGTACCTTGTTGTACATGTGGCCGCATTTGTCTACCTCTTTTCACTTCTTCTCTCATCTACTCAAAGGTTAACTGAAAGAGATCCCTTAAAGGGATAAGTTCGCCTTTGTACTTACGTTTTCCTATTATTGTATTGTTTTGACTGGTTTTTGTACAATAAAGAGTTTTTACATTACATTACATTACTATTACATCACAATTATCATACGAAACATCATCATACCGCGCCGCCGCCACCGCCGCTGCTGCTGGGCGCCGTTGACTGAACAGAGACAGCTGTGAACAGAGAAGCCTGGCGATCTTTGGTGTCGGAGTTGGAGGCCAAGATCCTCATTGGGTCGCTGCGCCACTGCAGTAAGTAAATAAGTATTATCATACTAAAAAATAAGGAATGTTTCATTAAATTGACCATAAACGCCTTTAAACACACTTAACTTAATTGAGCACTAAGGCTAAACAGGTTTGTTATTTTAAGTTACAATGAAGGTGTCTAATGACAGTTCTATTGCAGGACCCAGACCAGACGACCACAAAAAATAAAGATGCTAGAACAGCGATAAAAGCTGTTTATGTATTTGGACAGCTATATTGGAGCTCAATAACTAGTCGTACATTTTAGTCAAAAATTTCACTAAAAAAATTCCTACAAAAGCACTCGAAAATATATAAACAAGTAACTTACAAAATGTGATTCTAATTCCCGTTTCATTTTTTTGCAGTATTTTGTCTACTTTAGTAATAAAATGAGTATTTATTTTACATTGGACTACAAACTGTATACGGTTTATATCAGGTGGCCCAGAATTGACGATCTCCTTTCAGCTCAATCTGACACTGGGAAGTGGTCAAAGGAGATCGTCAATTCTGGGCCACCTGATATAAACCGTATACAGTTTGTACTGCAATGTAAAATAAATACTCATTTTATTACTACACTCTACTCTAGTACACAAAATACTGCAAAAAAATTAAACGGGAATTAGAAATACTAAATAAATGAACATTATGTTGATTTTTCCGCGATTAAAATACAGCAAGACAAGTCGTTAACGTCCTTATGCCATTGACATAAAGTTGAACAACTTCACCGTGGCCTGAAACGGGATTGTTTTTGGTTGGACACTGTCAATGTATACCGTTACATAATCTGCGTTTTGATACTGTTCGGTAAGTTAGAACATTGTAATATTAAAATAGTATCTAAGCCTACGAATACGGAAGTTTAAATAAGAAATGAAAATGCGCATTTTTGCATTTTTGATCGGAGTTTGAATATTAAAAGTGGGTTTCATAATGGCATAATATCATGCTCCTTCGATAACGAAACGCATCTTTTTTTCAATTTTGTAATGTCAGTTACTAGTGGTATCGCACTTAACGGTGGTAAACCTTATCCCTTCGCAATAGGTGTTAGGAATGTTCAGTTAATAGTATCAACGATGGTTTGACAGCCGTCTTTGTTTACCGAAATACAGGAACTATAAATACGATCAAAATATGACTTTTTATTGTTTCATCATGATTCCCGTTTCGTTTTCAAGTCCGCTTTTGTACATTATCTTTAAAAAATCTGTACTTTTCTACATTAATGTATAAATCATAGGCAAGCAGGCTTTCAAATATTGTCCTTGTCAGATTCAAGTTTTAAATGCATGATTTTTCAGTTTTCCCATTAGATTTCGCAATATTTTTACCACCATCCTGATCTAGAAATTAGGACGATTCTTTAAAGGTAGGAACCACTCATATACGGTCCTAAATAATCTGGGCCAGATCACTTAACAAAAATTGACGATCTCCTTTCAGTTTAGTTTCATAAAATAATAAACCATACAAACGTTTGGTAACCAGACACTGCACGACATTATTGCCGTACATTTTAGTGGCACAAGTCCCTGTTATTCGTTGTTTGTTAACCTTTGGTATGGATCAAACCTTTTACATTTGCCTTAATTTAGGCTGATTCGCGAATGTTCTACAGGCAATGTCAGTGACTCAATTAAGTTCATACCCCTCAGATACTATTGTAGCGAAGTAACTACTTAAGTAATTTTCCCCATTTTCTTTATGACGAAACATTATCAAAATACTTAATAAATGAGCTCACACATTTGTTAAATATTATTCAGTGCTTCATTCGGACACGATCACAGATCACGATCCAACTTCAATACAACTCTAATGTATTAACTACGCAATACAGCTAGCGCCTCGACGTCTGAATAGGTATGAATAGCGCTCAAGTAATATCAGAATTTTCTTGAAAATTATTCTGATTTAACTATTTGTTTTGTGTTGGAGCTATGTTTGAGATGGATTGTCTTTTCAATGTATTGTTTATGTTTTTTAAAATTAGAATACGGCACAAGATGAATAGTATCCAACACATTCAGGGCCGAGAACCAGACTGTCGGGTCCTCTGTTCATAGCTACTACGCGCTACATACGACGAATACGTGGCTATGGGCTACGAGCGTAGCACGTAGCACTAGGTGGTACTGAATGTGTTAATTTCTCAGCTACCAAGAAAACTCACGTCGTAGCGTAGCTCGTAGACGGTTTCAAGTGAAAACCGTAGACAGATCAAATGAGCTACGAGCGCGCGCTGCCTTAAGTTTATGAAGGGGTATTGTTTTCCATGCCACAGTTGGCTACGCATTAAGCTTGTAGCAGAGTTTTCCTCGTATGTAGAGGAAAGCCATTAGAACATGGATCCCTCTTAGCGGGTCCCTGGCACTCAATGTGTTAATTTTATGTGGCTTATATTTTACCTAAATTAAGAACTACTCCTCCTTGAATCCTCCTTTTTGTAAAGGGTCGGCAACGCGCATGTGACTCCTTTGGAATTGCAGGCGTCCATAGGTTACGGTAGCTGCTTACCATCAGGCGGGCCGTATGCTTGTATGCCACCGTCGTGGTATAAAAAAAAAACTACTGACAACTAAATTATTTTTTTATTAATTTAAACACTATTGCACAATAATAACAAAAAAATTACAAAACAGACTTAATGCCTTAAGGTATTCTCTACCATTCAACCGTAGGGTTAAACAGATATTTGCTAAGTTGGGTAACCACCAGATTTTATTTGGTATCATTATATAATAAAGCCGAAGAGGGTCGAAAGTCTGTACATGGAAGATATTCGAAAAAAAGTTGGCTGGGGATGCTTAGAATCGATAACAGAACACGTTCCAACAATTCATAGAATATTTGTCTGTTTATCTGTTTCTCTGTTTATTTGACCGCGCATCACGTGAAAACGGCTGAACGGATTTTGAATGAATTTTGTATAGAGATAGTTTGAGTCCCGGAAAAGGACATAGGAAAGTTTTCATCCCACAAATAAACCCTAGAGGGGGTGAAAAGTTGGTTGAAAGTTTCTATATAGAATATTTGAGATAGGAGATAATTTGAGTCCCGAGAAACGATATAATAATTGACATCCCGAAAATAAACCCTTGTGGGGGTGAAAAGGGGGTTGAAAGTTGGTATAAGGAATTTTTTACCACTGAACTGATTTAGATGAAATTTGGTATAGAGAAAGGACAAAGGATAGTTTTTATCCCGAAAATCAACCCTAAAGGGGTGAAAAGGGGGTTGCAAATTTGTATGGGGAATTATTAACCGCAGAATCGAAAGGGGTGGAAGATTACATGGTGAATAAACAACCAATAACCGCTGTACGTATTTAGATGAAATTTTATATTGAAATAGTTTGTAATTTTTTGGTCAAGGTGTTCAAATTTATAACAAGTTACCCGTCGATGCTTTAAATTTATCATTTCCCGCTCTTAAAAAATATTTGAAAAAAACTTTAATGTCAAAGAGTTATTACAGGTTCGAGGACTATATGACGGACAAATATGCATGGCCCATACCAGAAACTACTACAAAATCATCTAACATTTTTAGGGCGCAATTTAGGTAGGAAAGCATATCAAACGTTTTGTGAAGCATCAGATAAGGATTTTGTTTTCTTTACAATTAAACAATAGGTACAATTTCTGTCTCTCAAGCTGTTTTGATATGTCTTCCTGAAGAACTACGCATTATTTTGTATATTTAAGATCTAATAATATTACTGTTTTAAAAAAAAAGTCCCGCCGAGTTTATTTTCGGTCATAATACTTCTCGGGTCAGAGGTGTAGGGTTAGAACCAGTGGTAGTTTTTTAGGGTTCCGTAGCCAAAATGGCAAAAACGGAACCCTTATAGTTTCGTCATGTCCGTCTGTCCGTCCGTCCGTATGTCACAGCCATTTTACTCGGAGTCTATAAAACGTATCTTGATAAAATTTACACATAAGGTGTATTTTGCATGTCGCTATTTAGTTATGTAGTTAAATTGCAGAAAAAAATATTTAGGGGGCGCTCCATACATGTAACTAAATTTAAAAAAAAAGACTTATATCAACATGTTGCACATCAATCGATGGCTCTTTAAAAATAACATCGAGGTTTCTTCGAACTTCGAACATTTTTTGATTAATTGAATATTTTTAGAAATAATCGCTTCGAAAGTCAGAAAAATTGTGTCCCCTGTAACTTTTGAACCGTAAGACCAAAAAATATGAAAAAAATTGAGAAAATGCGCCTTATTATATATGTTCTAAGAAATTTATTTTGAAAGTTATCAGTTCAGCCGGTTTTGAGTTATCTCCAAGAAACTTCTTACATAGGAATCAAATACGACCTTTTGGTATTAGTTAAGTTCTTATTCCATTGAAGGTACGGAACCCTCCATTATGCGTGGTCCGACATGCACTTGGCCGGTTTTTTCTCATATTATGATGATCAATATAAGGTAGTCACATAAATATATTGGCGCAAAAATATTTATGAATACGTAGCTAAACTAGTAGTCCGCCTCGAACTGAGAACTCGCGATTTACTTGCAAAAGATGTGACCAATATAACAAGACCCTTATGATGATGTTTTCGCGCCTTCTAGCTGCATGACCCCTTGGTCGATTCTGCTCATATACGAACTCTCAAATTATATGTATCTGTGCTACAACCCCAACAAATTTCATGAAGATCAGAAAAGCGTTATTAAAGTTATCGCGGAACAAACTCTCAAAATCAAAAAGCCATAGAAATATAGGGACGTCTAGGGAGCCAGCTGACAGTTCTGTTGCATCTGAAGTTGTCTGAAAGAACTTCAGCTCCGCTCGTTCGTCAATAAACTGGAAATTGTAGATCGGCTTAATAACGACATGGCATCTAATATTGTATGTGGAATGATTTTAAAGCTTTGTTATCAGCTACCTAACCTAACCTAACTATATTAAGTACTTACTCGTATCTACATTTTCATTACGGATTTTTTAGAGTTCCGCACAGAAACATAATCCAATCTCTGCAAAATAAATAAACGTATTTATTTACTTATTTTTTCTGAAGACAATCGAATTATTTAGTACCTGCTTTTTGTAAAACAAAAGCTGTCACGACATTTAAATAAAGCTAATTATACTCGTTGAAGATGGTGGAACGAGCATACATGACACGTAATAGTACCTACCTTACACCTTAGCTATTTCCCCTTATAACTGTGCCCAGCAAAACTGAATCATAACGCGGAACATGAATAACCTTTATACATACAAATAACTACCATGGAATAAGAGCGACAAAGAAAATTAAATCCTCACGGAACGCCGGGAAGATAACTTAATGAGGGTTGACAAATTAGTACCGAGTTCCGTAAGTTGGCAAACATTCGTCAGCTCTCGGGTTCACGCCGGTTAAAGATTCTAGAAACAGTACTGCAGTGGTTTAATTCGGTGTATCTACATTTAGGTAAAATTACGAAAGTCACGATTTTTATTTATCCATTACACATCTATCACATCTCTAGTATTTAGAAACCACTCGCAGCGCAACTCGCCTTACCTACTTGTAATTGCGATTATCTATTTAAGAGTTACGAGTCATTCCAAAGTCTCTAAAGTGTAATAATAAACTCCCATTCAAAATATTTTTAATTATATCAACGTAAGAAAAATAACAATCCAAATAGTTTGAGTGTCAGACTAGATGACATATAATACAGTAAAGATACGGTTGCGTCAAACATTAATGTATAATAGCCTGATTTTTTTATTTTTCATTCTTACGGGATATTTATAGATAATATATGCAAAAATCCTGCATACTTTTTACCCGGAAGTAGTTAAATAGGTAAAAATATATATATAAAAAAATTGTATATTTTTATTTACAATAATATCCATTGTTTTTATTTATAAACATGACAATATTTATGTCGTCTTTCTGTTGAAAGCGGAAAACAAGAAACCGTGTCCATGTTATTGCATAACTTACAAAATGTACGGCGCGGGTGATATGTATTCTAATTCGTTAGAAACAAATAGTAATAAGTGGTAGTTTGTTCTTACACATTTCAAAAGACTTTGAAACAATATATATATATTCATTAAAATCCTACAAGAAAAATGCTTGTAGTATGTGTGTACATATTAGTGGCTGTTAGCGAATAACGATATTTTGTAGGATTTCATTGCATAAATAATACTAGTATCGTGATATATCCGTTACACTAAAAATGTTAGCTATTATTAATTATTTCCAATTCCCCATACTAGCCGCCCGTAAAATGACTCGTAAAGAGTTCCTTAAAAAAGTGAATTTCAATACCAACACGATATTTGTATATCTGACGTCAAAAAAATTGAGCCTTCCCCTACCCCTCTGGTCACAACTCGTCACACTTTGTTAACCCCTTCCCGCCCCCTTCACGTGTGATGTATTACTTGATAAATCGAAGTATTAAACCAATACAGGGTGACTTTTAATTCGACCTATTCCTTGAAAGGGGTTATTCTTTAGCTCATTTACAATGTTTTTAGCCCAATCAACTAGGGGTCAAAAATTAATGGTTTTCGAGTTATACGAGTTTTAAGTTTTTTTTGTAAAAACGCCACCTAGCGACCTAAGAATGGCAATAAAAAAGAAATTACATGCGATAGGGTGATAATTTCTTATTTATCTTATAGCCAGTAAACGTAGCAATACTTAAGACAAAAAAAACCGTTAAAAAATAATTCAAGTCTTTACGGATAAAAGGTTATAAATCAAAAGTTATGTTTTATTTTTTGTTTATTTAAAATCAAAGACGATCACTCAAAAAAAATTGTATGGTAGTTCATGTAAAAATTCCATAAATAAATTCCGTAACTCATAAGATTTTCAAAAAGGTAAAAATGTAGGCATAATTTTATTTAACTATCAAAAATAATAACAATAACAGAACAGGTAGCGAGCGTACTGAGCGTATGACCCGCAATCGGTTTGTTTGTGCAACTTTCGTTCTTATCTTAATCCTTCGTTATCTTGATAACTTGATAAGTTCTTGATAACGAAGGATTAAGATAAGAACGAAAGTTGTACAAACAAACCGATTGCGGGTCATACGCTCAGTGGTTTGTTTGTGCAACTTTCGTTCTTATCTTAATCCTTCGTTATCTTGAGAGGTCCAAGTTCAGTCTTCCCTATGGTAAGCATTCCGGACATGTTCGTAAGTTATTAATTAAAGAAAGTAATAATAATTAAGAAAACCTAACCACTTTCTGGTTTGTTTGTGTGTTTTTATGGCCAAAAATGGATTTGTTGTTAGTAATAAACATTGAAAAAATTAAACAACTGTTTTTACTTTTAACTTTAAATAGCTACTTGTAATCTTAATAATAACAGACAGATAATTTAGTATCATAATAAAAGCAGCAAGACCATAATAAAAGCAATAAAAAGTACAAAATTAGTCATAAAATAAAAAACAAAAATTACAAATCAATTATTAATTTAATAAATTACAAGTCTTGTTCGAACTGTTTTCCCTCGTTTCGTATACAAGCATAAAGCCTTTTGCGTACTTCAGTGACTGATATTCGCGTCGACGTGTTTTCTCTCATGGTCTCAGCAGCCTCTACAATTCTTTCTCTCAAGTGTTCGACATTTCGTATTGGTCTGTCGTACACTAATGCCTTCATGTGACCCCAAATGTAAAAGTCACATGGAGTCAAATCTGGACTACGTGCTGGCCAAGGAATCGGGCCCCCTCGCCCAATCCATTTCTCTGGATAGTTAATGTTCAACCACTGTCGCACGTCCCGGTAGTAATGAGCTGGGCAGCCGTCGTGTTGGTAAACCATGGCCATCCTTGTTCCAAGCGGCACATCCTCCAGCAGTATGGGCAGTTCTTCCTTTAAAAAATGTTCGTAAGCGATACCGGATAAACGTGCAGGCAGAAAAAATGGCCCGATCAACTTATCGTGCACAATCCCCATCCACACGTTTAAAGAAAATCTCTGCTGGTGGGCTCCTTCCTTGGATTTTCTTGGATTTTCACCTTTTGGGGCCCAAAAATGCAAGTTGTGGTAGTTTGTGATACCATCGCGGTCGAAGTTGGACTCATCGGTCCACAAGATATTCTTCACGTACTCTGGATCTTCAATGTCAGCATTGAGTAAAAATCTGCAGAAATCCATCCTCCTAGCAGGATCTCCCACCTGGATGGCGTGAACCGGAGTGTAATGGTATGGATACAGTCTTGCTGAGTGGAGCGTGAACCAAACTTTCCATTGTGATATCCCAAGCTGGTTAGCCACAAATCTGGTTGATGTAGTGGCGTTGGCCCGGAACAAGTCCAGTATTTGTTCTTCTGCTTCAGGATTATGAACTGCACGTCTTCCAGCATCTGCTTGCCGTCGTTGAACCGATCCCGTTTCTCGAATACGACGGTAAGTCGTACCAAACACGCTGACATCAGGTAAACGGCGATTTGGGAATCGTCGTTCATATTCTCTCCGTGCTGCAGCAGCGTCACCATCAGCGAATCCGTAACAAAACAGGATATCCGCGTATTCTTCAAATTGGTAAGCCGCCATTTGATAAATAAACTGTCAACGAAATGTCCGAATCGGAAGGATAGTTGGAAGTTACTGATTTGATTACTAAATAAATACCGACAATGAAGCCTCGGTAAATCACGAACACTTCCGAATACTTCCTTTTATTATTATTACTCTCATTAATTAATAGCATCATAACAAGAACATGCACTGAACTTGAACCTCTCAAGATAACGAAGGATTAAGATAAGAACGAAAGTTGCACAAACAAACCGATTGCGGGTCATACGCTCAGTACGCTCGCTACCTGTTCTGTTATTATTTTTGATAGTTAAATAAAATTATGCCTACATTTTTACCTTTTTGAAAAGCTTATGAGTTACGGAATTTATTTATGGAATTTTAACATGAACTACCATACAATTTTTTTTGAGTGATCGTCTTTGATTTTAAATAAACAAAAAATAAAACATAACTTTTGATTTATAACCTTTTATCCGTAAAGACTTGAATTATTTTTTAACGGTTTTTTTTGTCTTAAGTATTGCTACGTTTACTGGCTATAAGATAAATAAGAAATTATCACCCTATCGCATGTAATTTCTTTTTTATTGCCATTCTTAGGTCGCTAGGTGGCGTTTTTACAAAAAAAACTTAAAACTCGTATAACTCGAAAACCATTAATTTTTGACCCCTAGTTGATTGGGCTAAAAACATTGTAAATGAGCTAAAGAATAACCCCTTTCAAGGAATAGGTCGAATTAAAAGTCATCCTGTATATTACGTGAAAATGTTAAAGATATGATATGAATGTTGATAAATAGATCAGTCATTAGAGCATTTTGCCTTACAAAAGGTGGCGTAGAAAATGTTTTATAATGGGATTAATGGGTATTGGTAGGATACAGGGTGGTTATTGAAAACCTAGATCTGGCCTTTGAGGGGGCGGAACCATCTAAGATCTAGATTTTTAATAACCACACTGTAGCCTACTAATAGTTATTAACATTTTTTCTACACCACCTTTTGTAAGGCAATTGGTAATGATTCCTCGATTATTAGATTAAAAATATTTTAGACATTTTTCCTTGAATTAATTAACGATAACTTTCCCGGCTATCGTATACGTAGGTAGTACACGTACAGATTCTATTTATTATTCCGTGTGTTTCGAATGGATTCGTCAAATATTTCACATGTGATATTGTAATCGTATACTGTAGTGCAGAGATTATGCTTAACATTCGCATAATAAATATCATTGATCATAAATGAGGAAATAGAGCTATCTTTTTATGCGTTTTTTTACGATGCTTTGATAAAATATCAATATCAATGTTAGTAATTTGGAGTGTGAAAGTTACTTATGTGTGTAGGTTATTTGATGGATTAATATATTCAAATACAATGGAAATCAGTCACTTATTATAAAAAAAACCATTTTACATACAGGGTGCGGGTCAAATTATATAGAAATATAAATAATTTATTGTATTTGAGTGTATATAGCATTTAACCCCGTTTCAGAGTAGTGTCTTGTGTAATCGAAACATAGAGTAAAGTTGCATAAGGCTTGCTATGTCACCAGCTCTGAGGTCAGCACGTCCACTCTTGCCCACGGCCGTCACGTGACTGCTGCTCCATTCCACGCCCGTGAACTACGTCAGAGTCATCAGTGCCAAAGCTCGATGAAATAGACACTACATAGGGTACTTAGAAAGCTAGGTTTAAGTATATAGGAAACATGTGTTTTGCCTAGTTAGAACTAGTTAAACTAAAATAAATTTTGAGCTATTGGTTAATACAGGTATTTAAGTAGGTATCCCTTAAGCAATAACAGTATCTATGCTTGGTACACGCCTTGAAGTCTACATTTAATTTAAAACGAGCATTAAATATTTAACGAAGATAGTCATCCAGCTAACATCGTAAGGCAGCTTCAACGAAGAAAGTAATCCTACTTCGAAACTAAAACATCGGTCAACGAAATTGGTGGCTTATTTTGAAATAGTTTCGTTGAGATGACATATAGCCACTTAGCTGAAGCGGGCGTAGTAAATGACTAAGATTAATTTGAAAATATCGTTTTAAGTTTATATTTTTACTTTAGACTTGGGATAGTAGAATTGTAAGCGTTGACTGATTAATTCACTTATCTTTAAATCCAGGTCTATTGTTTTACGCTTGAAATTGTTTATGCTTGGTAGTGAGAAATGAGAAATGAGATATTTATTGATAACATTATAAGTAATTTTACATGTATATGTACATGATATTATATATTTATGTTAAATAAATAAATATTATAGGACAATCTTACACAAATCGACCTTGGACCACAGTAAACTCAATAAGACTTGTGTTATGGGTACTAGACGATAATATATATAATAGATAAATATGGATATTAAGTATTTAACTTAAATACATAGAAACATCCATCACCCAGGAACAAATATCTGTGATGAACATACAAACAAATGCCCTGACCAGGATTCGAACCCGGGACCTCCTGCTTCGTAGGCAGGGTCACTACCGACTGGGCTAGGAGGCCGTCAAAAAGGAAGGGGGCTAGGCGAAAAAAAGTCACGTGACCGTCACGAAAACGCGCCACGTCACGAAAATGCGACACAAAGCCATACGATTGAGAAACATGTAAAATGAAATAAAATAAAATAGAATAATAATAAAGTGAAGTGAAAAGTGACTAAGTGAAAAGTCAAGTCAAAAATGTCAAAAAAAAAAATAAAGTCAAAAAAGTCGAAGAAAAAAAAAGTTAACCAAGTCAAAAAAGTCAATACAGTCAAAAAAGTCGAAAAAACGTCATTAAAATCAAAATGACAAATTATCAACATTACAAAAAATAAATAAAAAATTACACAAATTAATCATCATCATATCAGCCGAAAGATGTCCACTGCTGAACATAGGCCTCTCTCAAAGAGTGCCACAATGACCGGTCCTGCGCCACCCGCATCCAGCGGACTCCCGCGACCTTTACCAGGTCATCAGTCCACCTTGTGGGGGGTCTACCCACACTGCGCCTTCCGGTTCACGGTCGCCACTCGGGAACCTTTCCGCCTCAACGGCCATCGGTTCTACGTGCAATGTGCCCCGCCCACTGCCACTTTAGTTTAGCGATTCGGAGGGCTATATCGGTTATTTTGGTTCTGCTGCGGATGGTCTCATTTCTGATGCGATCACGCAGAGAGACTCCAAGCATAGCCCTCTCCATTGCCCTTTGGGTGACTTTGAGCCTTCTTATGAGGCCCATAGTAAGCGACCACGTTGCAGTTCCATGTGCCATCACTGGCAACACACACTGGTCAAAGACTTTCGTCTTGAGACACTGCGGAATATTGGACGAAAAGATGTGCCGTAGCTTCCCGAACACTGCCCAACTGAGTCGGATTCGTCAATTAACCTCTTTCTCGAAGTTGAATCTACCTAACTGGACAGTCTGTCCTAAGTATATATAATCGTCCACAACTTCGAGTGTAAAGTCCGATTGTAACGGGAGTTGGTGCTAAATGGGCATTTGACATGATCTTCGTCTTACCCATGTTTATAATAATAATAATAATAATAAATACTCTTTATTGCACACCTCATACAGTTACAAGCACAAATTTTACAATTAGATAAATTTAGGTAGAGGTAACAACAGGCGGTCTTATCGCTAATGAGCGATTTCTTCCAGACAACCTTTGGGTAGTGGAGACTAGAGAAAAACAATAAGCAGTAGGTGGTGCATAGAAACAAAAGAGACGAAATAGATAACACAGCACATTCATATGAATAAACATACTTAAATAAATACAAAATAAACATACATATACGTACATATATACATATATAATACACACAATAAGAAACAACAGTGTGAACTTAAAAACCTAAGGAAGAGATAAATAGTATTCCTTAAGTTGCGATTTAAAGCTACCAATAGATTGCGCGCGTTTAATGTTGAGAGGGAGAGAATTCCACAAACGAACGGCCTGGAACGTAAATGAGCAATTATAAAATTTGGAAGATGAAGATGGCACTTTTAGGAGCAATTTTTGAGAGGATCTAATAGAATTAAGATAAAAGAAACGCTCTTTGAGGTAGCGGGGAGTTGCAGGGTTAAAAAGCATAGAAAAGAGTAAAGAAAGTATGTGAGAGTTACGGCGGTGACGGATAGGGAGCCATTTGAGTTGAGAACGAAAACTAGAAACATGGTCGAATTTGCGTAATCCGAAAATGAACCGAATGCAGGCATTTTGAATACGCTCAAGCTTATTAAGTTGCTCCTCGGTTAGGTCTAAATAGGAGATATCTGCATAATCAAGAATGGGGAGAAGTAACGACTGAGCAAGCGCAATTTTACTAGCATTTGGCAGGAAATTCCGGAGCCGTCTGAGAGACCCTATGGCAGCAAACATCTTCCTGCTCACTTCACTCACCTGAGGCACCCATGATAGACAACGATCCATGATTACGCCAAGATTTTTCACTTGGTTGGAAAAAGGAATTTGGATACCATCGAAGACTATCGGAGGGAGCCTGAGAAAGTCAATTTTGGAGATTTGTTTAGCGCTACCCATCACAATTACCTGTGACTTTAGGGGGTTTACTTTTAAACCGTAATTTTGACTCCAATTTGATATGCGGAGCAGATCAAGATTCGTGGCTTCTATAACTGAATTGAGATCGCTATGCATACCCTGCGAATATATTTGAAGGTCGTCGGCATAGAGGTGATACGAAGGGGAGAGATCAAGAGGTATGGAATTAATGAAGATAGAAAATAAAAGAGGAGACAGCACACCACCCTGTGGAACACCAGCTGATGTGCTGCACCAGGAAGAACACGAAGAATCTAGTTTTATTCTTTGCCGACGACCAACCAAATAGCTGCGGAACCAGTCAATCGCTGCAGCCGATATATTAAGAGACTGTAAGAACGCGAGCAAAATGTCAAAATCGACCGTGTTAAAGGCATTACTGAAATCTAGAAGTGCAAGAACTGTAAGATTCTGGTCATTCATACCCAAACGGATGTCATCGGTAAGCTTGACAAGAGCCGAGGTAGTACTATGGCCCGGACGAAAACCAGATTGAAATGGGTTTAGGAGGTCATTTCTATTCAGGAAGGAAGTTAGTTGCTGATGCACTAGCCGTTCGAGGACTTTGGATAGGAAAGGAAGAATGGAGATGGGGCGATAGTCAGAGAAGGAACTGGGGTTGGATTTTTTGGGTAAAGGAATAATATTGGCATCCTTCCACAGACTGGGAAAAGTACTTGATGAAATGGAAAAATTCAGAATACCGGTGATAATAGGAACAAACAAATCAAGGAGAGGGAGTATCATATTTCGGCTAACACAGTCAACACCAACGGCGTTAGAAGTGATATTCAATATACCCTTCCTAACATCACTCTCACAGAAATGGCTAAAATAGAAAGAAGAGAAATGTAAGGCAGGAAGTGATGAAAGATGATGAAGTGAGTTAGATTTCTTAGGACCACTGAAACAGGTGGACGATGAAAAATGCTGGTTAAGCTGGTCAACGCTAATATTGTTTAAATTGGTTGCCTGTTGAGATTTGCCAACTCCGAGACCTTTCAAAAATTTCCACACTTTGGCTGGATTTCCATCTTCAACAGAACTGTGAATATGACGCCTCTGAGCATCTCGACATATAGTGCTACAGCGATTGCGCAGGGTATGATATTTAAGTTTATTTTTCTCAGAGTTGTTAGCCTTATACTTAGATTTAGATTGATTTTTCCTCTCTATAAGGGCTTTAATATCCTCAGTGAGCCAAGGAGCAGGGAGATGCTTGACTTTTATTGCACGAACAGGAGCTTGAGCGTCATAAATTTGTATGAGGAGCGAATTAAAGAGAGAAACTTGATCGTCTACCGAACCCGCTCGAGCGATACTGCTCCAATCGATTGTTAAAGCGTCATCTCGAAGCTTTTCCACATTTAATCCACTAAAATTGCGCTGCAAAAGAATTTTTGATTTAGATTTGGGAGGACGAATTTTGTAAGAGAGATAGAGCAGATCATGATATGAGAAGGCATCCGCGGAGTATTGTCCAAATTTAGACACATGAGAAGTCGAAGAAACTAAAGTTAAATCAAGAAGAGAAGGCGAGCAATTTGGAAAATAGTGTGTGGCGTCTGAAGGGAGAATAGTTAGATTGCATGCATCTACCAGGGATTTAAGGCGCCGGGATCGACTGTCATCCTTCAGAAGACACGTATTTAGATCTCCCATAAGAATGTGATGATTATAAGAAGGCATAAGGTCTTCGAGAAGTTTCTCAAGAGAATCAAAGTAATTAACGTGAAGGGAGGGGGAATAAAAAACGCCAAGTAAAAGTTTGGAATGAGAGAGGGAAACGTCGAGAAACATATACTCTGCGGCATCAGAAGTAGAAGAGCTGGCAGATACATTAACAATTGAATAGGGGATGTAAGAACGAAGGTAAATCGCAACTCCACCGCCACCTCTTCCAAGGCGGTCGTGCCGAATTAAATTGAAACCAGGTAAAGAGTAAGACGTTGAAGGCAAAGCTGGTCTGAGCCACGATTCGGAAATTAAAATAGCATGAATGTTCTTAATGTCAAAAGAGAGTAACATATCGCTGTAATGTGCAGGAATACTTTGCGCATTTAAATGCACAACGTTAAAATTTTTAGGTACATCATTAAACTGAGATTCCAGAAAGTCGTGAAGCGAAGGAGGCAAACTATGGAAACTGTCTTCACTTACACTATCTAAGGAGGAAAAAGATAAATACTGATCACTGTTATCACTGAAAGGCATCTGAAAAATATATATAAAGTTAAAAATATAATAAGTATATAATAAGTGTATACTAATATTCAATATATATAAAAATATATACAGTAAAAACTAAACAAAAACTCCTCAATCTACCCGCCAGCAGCAAATAAAGAAAGAAATACTCTTATAAAGAAACGGAAGTTCAATTTAAAAATACATGTTGGCTTCAGATTCGACAGGCATTAAGTTATATCACAAAACTAAGGAAATAATTAACTAAGAAAAACGGAACGTAATTTAATAAGGAAATATTTAACTTGGTAAAGCGGACCGCAATTTAACAGTTGGCAACACTATACCTGCCATCCGTCAGCACACATGTCAACTGTCAATGTCAGTTGGAACTTGGCAAAGTGACATTTAAAGTTAGCAATGAAGTTATTGGAATTAATTTATAATATTTACGGGAGACTATTAAAGAGGGTATACAACAAATAACAGTCATTACACGTCGAAATAGAAAAGCGTCAAGCAGTATAACCCGAACAAATACAGAAGAAAGCTACACTATGTACATACTAAGGCTTCAATTTGGCAGCCGCACGTCTGGGCTTTATCTGTTTCTCCGGTTTCTCGACTTTGCTGCAATTATCTGCCTTGGGAGGAGCATCTACGCTTGGGGTCGGAGTCACAGGCTGCTCTGGCGCATCCGAAATCGCCTTAAGCTCTGCAAGGCTCACCACACGCCTGCGCACGTCGCTCGCATCCAAGACATGAACAACGCCGTCCCAGGTCCAACATCTTCTGACGCCAAACCGCTCCCGAGCTGCCATGAAGGTCTGCTGACGTGATTTGGTCAAGAACTCGGCTATCGTTACGCCGGAGCCTTTCAATGCCACCTTACCAAACCACACTTTATCACGGACGGCAGTCTCACAGAACTTCACCACAATAGCCCTGGGTTTGCTGCCTCTGCGACGGCCAAGTCGGTGGCTGCGCCTTATGTCATTTGCAGCCACGTCAGCCTTAACAGCTTTGAGCTGTTCAACTACAAGGGCCGTTGTGTCCTCTTTGTCAGCCTCCGGAACACCATGGATGACCAGCATCTTGCGTCGAGATCGCATTTCTATTTGATCGACCTGTTGAGCGATGAGCTCCACCTGCTTCTGGAGTATATTGAGAGAGTTCAAATCAAATGCTTTGAAGCTAGTGAAGTCCGCCGCTACTGCCTCAATACCGCTCCCAGGGTTGCTTGAGCCCGCTTTGTCCAAATTACTCTGCATCTCAGCCATCCTGGCATTGAAGGTTTTAGTGAGCTCCGCAATTGATCCTTGGATTGAGTTGATGTCCGACATAGTGTGTTGATGTTGACAGTTGAAGTAGGTAAAAGTGCAAAAATCAATGTAACTTCCTGGAGAAATGCTTGAATACTACTGGTAGGTAAACTATATTATCTAACCATCAATTTTATTGTTTCAAATTATCCAAATTACTTTTAATTCTATTTTTTCTAATAAAATATGTGAACAGTGATGTGGTTCGTTTTATTCACCTACCCGTGATCTACAACACCTCTTTCTTATCTTTAGACCAACTCGCTCGGAGGCTTTACTGAGGTCATCGAGCATGGTACTCAAATCCTCCATAGTCTCAGCCAAGACTACTATATCGTCAGCAAACCGAAGGTGAGTGATGTATTCGCCGTTTATGTTGATGCCTAGCCTTCTCCAGTCCAGAGTCTTGAAAACATCCTCCAGTGCAGCGGTAAACAGTTTAGGAGAAATAACATCGCCTTGCCTGACTCCCCGCTGCAACGGAATAGGCTTCGAGTTCTGGTCCTGGAGTCGGACTGACGTAGTGGCGTTCTCGTACAAACACTCTAGTACTTCGATATAGCGATAGTCGACTTGGCACCTCTGGAGAGATTGTAGTACAGCCCAGAGCTTTCGATCGAGTCCCCGCTGTAACGGAATAGGCTTCGAGTTCTGGTCCTGGAGTCGGACTGACGCAGTGGCGTTCTCGTACAAACACTCTAGTACTTCGATAAAGAGATAGTCCACTTGGCACCTCTGGAGAGATTGTAGTACAGCCAAGGTTTCGATAAGGTCGAAGGCTCTCTCGTAGTCCACGAACGCTAAGCAGAGGAGCAGATTATAGTCCTTAGTCTTCTGTATTACCTGACGGAGCGTATGGATGTGGTCTAAGGTACTAAAGCCTCTTCGGAAACCGGCTTGTTCGGCAGGCTGGAAGTCATCTAGCCTGCGTGCGAGATGGTTCAGCAACTCCATTAACAACTTCAATATTGATTGATATTGTGTGTGTTGGAGTTATGTTTGAGATAGTTTGCATTTAATGCATTGTTTATCGAACAAGCGGAGCGTAAGCGAAAAAAACAACTTCGGCTACCTAGACGTTTGTGCATTTCGATGGCTTTTTGATTTTGAATAGTTGTCGCGCGATAACTTTAGTAACGTTTTTCTGATTTATATGAAATTTGTTGGAGTTGTAGTAGAGCTCAATACCATTTGAGAGTTCGTTCATGAGCATGATCGATCAAGGGGTTATGGAGCTAGAAGGCTCGGAAAAATCATCATTAGGGTCTTGTTATATTGGTCATTTGTTTGCAAGAAAATCGCGAGTTCACAGTTCGAAGCGGACTACTAGTGTATTTTATAGTATTTTTTCTACTCCTGTACTTTTATCTGTCATTTATACATTCGTCAACACCTATATAAGAACATAGATAATATACTCGATTAAAAGTCTATCTAGTCTATTCCCCAAAATAACACTTGTTCTATAAAAGCGCCAAAATAGTATCGCGTAATCGCGTGCAAACACGACTATTAATATAAAATAAATTACTGCCAACCTAAGAAACCTAAATAAACGCAGCGTTTTTAGAAAAAAAAACTTTACAAAAGAAAAAATTAAAAGAACCACAGACCTTCTTCGTATTTTTTACGTTTCCCGTTTGTTTGTAGGGGCACATTGCAAACTTTGAAAGTAATTTAGGTATTTTTACTAATCTCTGTAGCTCTTTAATAATTGATCAAATAACGACGGTGTGTATTTGTGTTAGTAATGTTAGTATTCTTGAAAAATAGTGTTTTAAAGGTAAAACTTAAATGATTGTTGATTATGTTGACAAAATAACTGCGATATCCATGAAGTTTTCAATTTCGCATTTTATGTAAAAGTAATTGTAGTCGTAGAAAAAGTATTGTATGCAACGTCGTATAAGTAGGTAAAAAAATGTTCGTGGCGTTTTTCTTAACAATTTTCGCCTCCGGCTGCGCCTACGGCTCAAATTGTTACCCACGCCACTCACCTTTTTTGACCCCTCTTATACAACTGTTGCATAAACTACTATTATGCAACAGTTGTATAAGAGGGGTCAAAAAAGGTGAGTGGCGTGGGTAACAATTTGAGCCGTAGGCGCAGCCGGATGCGAAAATTGTTAAGAAAAACGCCACGAACATTTTTGACCTACTTATACGAAACGTCGTATTGTATGCAACGGCATACAATACTTTTTCTACGACTGCACATAGTTTTACAAAAAATGCGAAATTGAACACTTCATGGATATTGCAGTTTTTGTCAACATAATCAACAATAATTTAAGTTCACCTTTTAAAACACTGTATTTCAAGAATACTAACACAAACACACCGTCGTTATTAAATCAATTATCAACGAGCGACAGAGATTAGTAAAAATATATTATTTTCAAAGTTTGCAGTTTGCCATCACAAACGAATGGCAAACGTAAAAACTACAAAGTATGTCTGTGGTTCTTTTCATTTTTTCTTTTTTGAAGTTTTTTTTTTCTAAAAACGCTACGTTTATTTAGGTTTCTTAGGTTGGCAGTAATGTATTTTCTTCTAAAGTCCTGACTGCACGCGATTCTATTTTGGCGCTTTTATTTGACAGTTGTTTTTTTGGGGAATAGACCAGATAGACTTTTCTTCGAGTATATTATCTGTGTTTCTTCGAGTATATAGATGATGGATGACGAATGTATAAATGATGGATAAACGGGAGTAGAAAAAAAAATTGTTGGGTTCACAGGGCACCTCTGTTAGCAGTTGCATTATATCACATAATAACCCTAGGGTCTTTATGAAGAATAGACTAGATAGACTTTTTTGAAATTGCATAAGACATGCTTTTATATTCATTCTACCGGAGTAGAAAAAAATATTAGAACACTGCACAGTTTTGTCTCAGCGGCGTAGTCATCATTCGCTTGCCTTTGTCACAATTACTCAGCGGCATAGTAGGTAAAGAACATCATGTGACCTCCGACGATCACGTGATGTTTTCTATACAAAATGAAGTGTCGTGTAGGACGCGAACGTTACAGCGTGTACTATCCTTCATTCGGTTCGTCGTGAGACGTGTTGCCGCTTGCTGTTGTTAGCGCCTAGTTCGTCACGTCCGGGCAACAAACATTGTCATTTCTGTGGACTATTTATAATTAACGACATTTTAGGCGCGCGGTGTAAACAGGCCCCGTTATTTTATTACACTTACAGCGGGCGTTATTCTAACATTAAAACACGTTTAGACATGATCCAACTTCAATACAACCCCAATGCATTAACTACGCAAATTACGCAATACAGCTAGTAACACAATCAAAATACGACAAAACTCGAAATCCTTCGGACAGTTTTGAAATTTGGCGTGTATGTTGATTAGAGGTCCCGTTTTATTGTCAACACCATTTGACATTTGAGGACCTCGAGGAACTGCCAGCACCTTGGAAAATGTCCTCCGTCCTGAAGAAATTCGCTTTTCCCTCCGAATCTATGCACTTGTGAGATATATAGACGGTGAGATAAATAATGGCCAAAACGTACAGTTTCATCACTTCCAGTGTCGAATATACATCTAAAGTAATCCATAAGTTGAAATCCAAGAAGTAGAAATTGTAAGGTAGACGTAAGTTTTCAAATACCACAACTACCCTTAATGTATTGTTATGAGACCGTGACTGCCAGAATGCAAATAATGCAACTACCGAATTATATCAGAGATAATTGCACTTTGATTTCTATTCGTTTCCGTTTCCGTTCTATTAGATTATTTGGATTGGAATTATTAAATATGCTTGCTAACTTAAATATTACGTATCCGGATATCGTGTATTCAATTATTATAGTCGAGTTGACAATAATCGAACAATTGTACAAGTAAATAATCACGTCAAGTGTAATAATTTAGCATTGCTAATTATTATTCACTTGAAGTTATTTACAAGGAGTAAATAAATATATTACTTAAACCTTCACGTATTTTGCGAAGCGGATATCCTGTATTGCTGTCACATTATGATTAAGTAAACGACACTCTTATTCATAATTATTTTACATGTTTTTTTTTAAAGTGGGGCATTCCACTCATACAATAGTATGTTATTCAATCAAATACAAACACTGAAAACATTGAAAAAATAATCAACCCAGCAGGATTTGAACCTCGCATCGATACGCCTTACCGGGGCTCGATCGCTTTACCAATTAAGCTATGGGTTCAGTTACTGAGTTGACGAAATTCTCAATGCCTTCAATCATCTTTTTGCATTTATTTTTACATCGACTTTATAGCAGCCGTAAGCGACATCTAGGTGCCATAGCTTAATTGGTAAAGCGATCGAGCCCCGGTAAGGCGTATCGATGCGAGGTTCAAATCCTGCTGGGTTGATTATTTTTTCAATGTTTTCAGTGTTTGTATTTGATTGAATGACACTCTTTTTGTCATTTTTAAATTATATTTTCATCTATTTTGAACTAAGCAAACTATTATACTATTTCCAATTATTTCCATAACCGGATGTGCAGGAAATATAGAATTCTTGTCCTTGCCACAAGGTAGTAGAAGGGGTAATGGGTAAGCCCTTATAAACAAGTATCTGGCAGTTGTGGAACACATTGGTGATTGGAGAGCTAACCAGTAAGAACCAAGTTAAGTGTAATCAGTGTTGGCCGAACGTTAGTGTAATAATAATAATAATAAATACTCTTTATTGCACACCTCATACAGTTACAAGCACAAATTTTACAATTAGATAAATTTAGGTAGAGGTAACAACAGGCGGTCTTATCGCTAATGAGCGATTTCTTCCAATGTAATTGAAAATTAAAAATTGAAGATTGAAACACGTTAGTTAAAATTGAACACTAATAGTTTAATGCAAATTGATTTCAATTAGAATTGAAATTAATTATAACTAACGTGTTAATCCTTTGCGAATAACTAATAATTGAAGATATTTAATTTTAAGTCTTTCTCAAAAATTGAAACATTAATATAATTTTTAGTGTAGATTGAATTGGTATTTGGTATTGGTTGGACATTAATAATTTACCTAACTAAACGCGAATTTAGGTTAAGCTACGAGGTTTTGATTTTTGTTTCGATTTTGACTCTTGACTCGGGGGCTTGTATTAATAAGCAATGGGACCGGTATCCTAAGATGGAGCTCATGCTGGACCGTGGGGATCCCTACTGGATTTCGGGTTTGGCGCATCATAGACTCATGCTGTTAGGTCTCATTAGACTTGTACTGATGAGCAGATGGCACCGGTATCAAAATCTGGAGCTCATGCTGGACCCTGGAGATCCCTACTGGATCTCGGGTTTGGCGCATCATAGACGCATGCTGTTTGGGTTCATTGGACTTGTACTGATGAGCAGATGGTACCGGTATCAAAATCTGGAGCTCACGCTGGACCCTGGGGATACCTACTGGATCTCGGATTTGGCGCATCATAGACTCATGCTGTTTGGGCTCATTCGACTTGTACTGATGAGCAGATGGTACCGGTATCTAAATCTGGAGCTCATGCTGGACCCTGGGGATCCCTACTGGATCTCGGGATTGGCGCATCATAGACTCATGCTGTTTGGGCTCATTCGACTTGTACTGATGAGCAGATGGTACCGGTGTCAAAATCTGGAGCTCATGCTGATGGACCCTGGGGATCCCTACTGGATCTAGGGTTTGGCGCATCATAGACTCATGCTGTTTGGTCTCATTCGACTTGTACTGATGAGCAGATGGCACCGGTATCAAAATCTAAGGCTCATGCTGGACCCTGGAGATCCCTACTGGATCTCGGGTTTGACGCATCATAGACTCATGCTGTTTGGGCTCATTCGACTTGTACTGATTAGCAAATGGTACCGGTATCAAAATCTGGAGCTCATGCTGATGGACCCTGGGGATCCCTACTGGATCTAGGGTTTGGCGCATCATAGACTCATGCTGTTTGGTCTCATTCGACTTGTACTGATGAGCAGATGGCACCGGTATCAAAATCTGGAGCTCATGCTGGACCCTGGAGATCCCTACTGGATCTCGGGTTTGGCACATCATAGACGCATGCTGTTTGGGTTCATTCGACTTATACTGATGAGCAGATGGTACCGGTATCAAAATCTGGAGCTCACGCTGGACCCTGGGGATACCTACTGGATCTCGGGTTTGGCGCATCATAGACTCATGCTGTTTGGGCTCATTCGACTTGTACTGATGAGCAGATGGTACCGGTATCTAAATCTGGAGCTCATGCTGGACCCTGGGGATCCCTACTGGATCTCGGGTTTGGCGCATCATAGTCTCATGCTGTTTGGGCTCATTCGACTTGTACTGATGAGCAGATGGTACCGGTGTCAAAATCTGGAGCTCATGCTGATGGACCCTGGGGATCCCTACTGGATCTAGGGTTTGGCGCATCATAGACTCATGCTGTTTGGTCTCATTCGACTTGTACTGATGAGCAGATGGCACCGGTATCAAAATCTAAGGCTCATGCTGGACCCTGGAGATCCCTACTGGATCTCGGGTTTGACGCATCATAGACTCATGCTGTTTGGGCTCATTCGACTTGTACTGATTAGCAAATGGTACCGGTATCAAAATCTGGAGCTCATGCTGATGGACCCTGGGGATCCCTACTGGATCTAGGGTTTGGCGCATCATAGACTCATGCTGTTTGGTCTCATTCGACTTGTACTGATGAGCAGATGGCACCGGTATCAAAATCTGGAGCTCATGCTGGACCCTGGAGATCCCTACTGGATCTCGGGTTTGGCACATCATAGACGCATGCTGTTTGGGTTCATTCGACTTATACTGATAAGCAGATGGTACCGGTATCAAAATCTGGAGCTCACGCTGGACCCTGGGGATACCTACTGGATCTCGGGTTTGGCGCATCATAGACTCATGCTGTTTGGGCTCATTCGACTTGTACTGATGAGCAGATGGTACCGGTATCAAAATCTGGAGCTCATGCTGCACCCTGGGGATCCCTACTGGATCTCGGGTTTGGCGCATCATAGACTCGTGCTGTTTAGTCTCATTCGACTTGTACTGATGAGCAGATGGCACCGGTATCAAAATCTAAGGCTCATGCTGGACCCTGGAGATCCCTACTGGATCTCGGGTTTGACACATCATAGACGCATGCTGTTTGGGTTAATTCGGCTTGTACTGATAAGCAGATGGTACCGGTATCAAAATCTGGAGCTCACGCTGGACCCTGGGGATACCTACTGGATCTCGGGTTTGGCGCATCATAGACTCATGCTGTTTGGGCTCATTCGACTTGTACTGATGAGCAGATGGTACCGGTATCTAAATTTGGAGCTCATGCTGGACCCTAAGGATCCCTACTGGATCTCGGGTTTGGCGCATCATAGACTCATGCTGTTTGGGCTCATTCGACTTGTACTGATGAGCAGATGGTACCGGTATCAAAATCTGGAGCTCATGCTGGACCCTGGGGATCCCTACTGGATCTCGGGTTTGGCGCATCATAGACATGCTGTTTGGGCTCATTCGACTTGTACTGATGAGCAGATGGTACCGGTATCAAAATCTGGAGCTCATGCTGGACCCTGGGGATCCCTACTGAATCTCGGGCTTGGCGCATCATAGACTCATGCTGTTTGGGCTCATTCGACTTGTACTGATGAGCAGATGGTACCGGTATCAAAATCTGGAGCTCATGCTGGGCCCTGGGGATCCCTATTTTTGTTCTTGTTCTTGTTCATTCAGAATTAATCTTCAATCTTATTGATCCATTTTCAATTCTAATTGAAATTAACATCATCGGAATTAATCTTCAATCTTATTGGTCAATTTCCAATTCTAATTGAAATTAACGGCCAACACTGAGGGTAATATTGATTACTCACCTCTAAATAATATAGAGGGTTAATTAAATAAAATGTATTGGTGTGTACCTTGTTACCGTGTACCTAATAATGTAGTTAAATATATAAATCTGTAATACTGTATTTCAAGTTGGTGTATGGTATAACGTACACACTAACCTTATATTGTAAACTAGCCTTTTCCCGCGGCTTCGCCCGCGTACTAAAAAATATACAATACCAATGTTGTCTCACAAGTTTCATATCATGAGAATATCCCCTGGAAAGGCATTGACGATACACTTCACTTCCTCAAGTGATATCTCCAAGGAGGTGCATTTTCAGCAAAAGAGTACGCATGTTTCTATGTAGAATTTAATGAGCTTTAATATTGCCCTAGATCATATTTTCATAGAGTGCGTAGATTCGGAGGGAAAAGCGAAATTCTTCAGAATGGAGGACATTTTCCAAGGTGTTGGCTGTTCCTCGAGGTCCTCAAATGTCAAATGGTTTGGACAATAAAACGGGACCTCTAATCAACATACACACCAAATTTCAAAACTGTCCGGCGGATTTCGAGTTTTGTCGTATTTTGATTGTGTTATAGCGCCTAAACGTCTGAATCAGAAATATCAGAGTTTGCTTGAAAATTATTCCGATGATGTAACTCCAATACAACTTCATCTTATTTGTTGTTTGTTGGAGTTATCTTTAAGATATACCTATTGTATTTTTAATGTAAGTATTTTAAAATTAGAATACGGCCCTGGGGTCGTATTTTAACTTTAAAACACGTTTTGACACAATCCAACTTCAATACAACTCCAATGTTTTAACCATGCAATATAGCTCCATTTCTTTACATACGAACAGCCTCGGACTTTCGCGAAATTGTTTAGCCTACTGTTTTTAACGCTTGTTGTTTCTCTTTTGCTTCTATACTAGTTTCACTATATTTTATTGAATTATTTTTTTTTTTTGTCTCATAATACGTGCACACACATACACACACACCCTATGTTAAAACATACACTAGTTTAGCTATTTTACCTGCAGTCGCCCTTACATAATGTCACGAGACTGCACCATAGTTCTTTATCATTAATTGTCTACCCTTTCTAACTCTTAAATATAATTTGTACATATCGTATCAGCACGTCACCAAGGTCATATCGTACCCCTGTTGAATTATCTTAAAGTATTTTATCAGAACACGCGTGGTTTACGATCTAAAACGCTTCAATTTTACCATAATATGCTATGCAATAATTATGACATAGTTATTATTACAGAGAGCTGGCTTTGCGATGGCGTCTTGTACACTGAATTGTGTGATCATGATCAAAGATATGATGTATTCAGACCGGACAGGGATAGAGCGCTCAGTGTTAAAGCTGGCGGTAGTGGTGTGATGATATACTGCGATTTCTGGGCGCCCGTGCGCGTCCCGAATGGTCGCGCCCTGGCATGGAGTGTTTGTGGGTTACAATACCAGCGAATTCGCTACGTTCTCGTAGTGATTGCTCCACATCACTTCACTGCCCTGATCTGCACCTTTGCTTCATGTACGCGCCTCCTGGTCCCTTACTGGCTAGCCGTATTATTAACTTCATTTCTTTGCTTGAAGAATTATCTTTCGAATCTATCAACGAGAATTTACTTGTAGCGACAGAGATTTCAATCTACCTCATGTTAAATGGAAAAGCGGTGATGCTCTTCCTATATTTGAACGACGAGGAGCAGTGGAGGTCCAGAACGCAGTAGCTTCCTTGGTAGAAAGTCTCCTTCTTTGCAAGCTTAGAACAATAATATTATAATTTTATGTTAAAGTCGAGCAATTTTGCTGTGGAGGTGCTCCTTTCTAATGTTCCCTTAGTTAAGGCGTATACACACCATCGCAAGAAAAGCTAATTACGTTTCAATAAACAACCTGCTCAGTGACATTGACAGGCCCTCCGACACCTCTGCCTCTGCTACCTTACTGTTGATTAATTTGTATACTATTAACTTTATCTGCGTGTTATGAAAAATGAGATGTAAACATGTGTATTTAACTTAAATCAAAACATTTATCTCATTAAAAAGTAATTAAAAAATATCGTAAGAAGTTTTAATGGTTGTTCAAAAGTTGGCATAGCACCATCCCCATATAAAATTATCCGGTAAAATCCATACTAATATTATAAATGGGAAAGTGTATGTGTTTGTTTGTTTGTTTGTCCGTCTTTCACGGCAAAACGGGGCGACGAATTGACGTGATTTTTTTAAGTGGAGAGAGTTGAAGGGATGGAGAGTGACATAGGCTACTTTTTGTCTCTTTCTAACCCCCACTTCCCTAAAATGGGGGGTGGAAGTTTGTATGGAGCATTCCGGGGGGCAAAGGGGAACCGTGTTACCCCGAATTTAACGCGAGCGAAGCCGCGGGCAAAAGCTAGTAAATTTATAATCATATGATAAATGAGCCCGTCTTTTTTATTACGTTTTTTAGTTCTACTCTGACACCATTTTACGGCGCAAGAAGGCATGTTTACTAAATTATTTAATTTTCTGATAAATTTCACTACCACCGAGTCACTGAACCGCTATTTGTAAACTAAACGGCTTGGCGGCTCAGTTTGTAAGCACCGCCCCCCGCGGCTTACTTTTTGTGGGGTCATTTTTCAGAGTTACTTCATTGTCTATATATCATCAGTCGCCGGTTACAAATTACAAATAGTTACAAATACAAATTACGGCAATATTACTTAAAATTTTTAATATGTGTGTTGTGTGTGTTTTCTCTTGTTTATTTTGTTTGGATTGGAGTGTGTTATGTCTTAAATGTGATATGTTACATAAAGGGCAAAATTAAATATGATTATGAATATATTTTTTCTTGCATCTCGTATTTTCCTCGATGTAGTGAGGTGAAAAATTGTGTGTTGCGCATGTCTGCAAAATTATTTGGCATCTCATGCCTTGAAAGCCTCGTTACGCTCAGGAATCTATCTTCGCTCATGGTTCAATCTTAGATTCCTTCGCTCGCTCAGCTTTCAATTTCAACACTCGCGCCAAATAACCACTTTGCAGCCTTGAATAACAAATAACCATTTTATCACTCCACCTCGGAAACGCGCTCTTTATCCCTTGAAAGCGGAGGAGAAAATAGAAGTTTATGTAACTGTTACGTAATAAGGCCTAATTACGTACAGTTGCGTACACTGCTTTATCTACACTAATATTATTTATCCTAAATGCCGTGTTCGGAAACCATAGAATGGCCGCCATTGCACCGCCATGGCCAACTCGATTGTGCCGGCGGTCGCGCGGGCGCGTGCCGGTGTACATTATGTTATCAAAACTCATAACGTATCAATATTTGAGCATGTAAAGTTAAATAGTACATTATGATACAAGTGTGCTAAGTTGATCATTACATACGAAGCGATATAATTGTGCGCACGAACGCATGTGAGTGCGTATAAGGAAGCTGAGCTTATGTAATGATCAAGCACACGCGTTTCATACGTCAACACACTTGAGAGGAAATAACAGAATAGTGTAATTAATAACTTTAGATAAAAACATCAATTGTCAGAATTTTTACAGGATAGATGCTTACGCACCTAAGATAATTAAATTTAACTAACCTTTTTAGGGTTCCGTAGTCAACTAGGAACCCTTATAGTTTCGCCATGTCTGCCCGTCCGTCCGTCCGTCCGTCCGCGGATAATCTCAGTGACCGTTAGCACTAGAAGGCTGAAATTTGGTACTAATATGTATATCAATCACGCCGACAAAGTGATAAAATAAAAAGTGGATTTTTTTTATTTATTAGGGTACCTCCCCTATACGTAAAGTGGGGAGTGATTTTTTTTTTCATTTCAACCCTAACGTGTGATATATTATTGGATAGGTATTTAAAAATGAATAGGGGTTTTCTAAAACCATTTTTCGATAATGTAAATATTTTCGGAAATAATCGCTCCAGAAGTAAAAAAATATGCGTCCCCCCCCCTCTTACTTTTGAACCATAAGTTTTAAAAATATGAAAAAAATCTCAAAAGTAGAACTTTATAAAAACTTTCTAGGAAAATTATTTTGAACTTGATAGGATGAATAGTTTTTGAAAAAAAAATACAAAATAATTTCTGAACTAAGTTTGTAATTTAACCGTATAAGCAGGTGTTTATTGTACCTGTAATTTCTACAAAATTACAATGAAATGACGTGCTTTCAAATAAAGTAAAAACGGTGAAAATCGGTTCACGCAATAAAGAATTATCCCATAAAAATCATCTTCCATACTTTATGCTCGCGCGCAATAGTTTACTTAATTTGCCGATAGATGTCGCTGTACGTGGAACTCTCATATCATATCCTACATAGCGGTGTTATTAACTCTTAAGTGGGGACACTTACTGTGACGGACGGAAAACTACGGAACCCTACAGTGAGCGTGGCCCGACACGCTCTTGGCCGGTTTTTTTTGTGATGTTATTGACTATCTGGAACTCTTTTTGAAATATTTCATACCATTAAACACTTCACATTTATTGTCCAATAAATTATAGTATTTTTTCTTACGTATTGCTCACTAGATTTTTATGACAACATTTTACAAGTATGTATGACTGTTTTGAAATATATCCCGAGGTTAAATTAACGCTAAAGTTGTCTCCTTATTCACTTAAGATATAATTTGTTTAAATTAATAAAACACAACGAGAAAAATCTAACAAACAAACAATGATTTGAGGTTAACTTTTTGCGCAATTTTCTTTTTTGGATGTGCGTGCAGCTTGAGGCAAAGGCGCGGACGCGGTAATGCCAAACAGCCAATATTAAAATAGACAATTCGTGTTTAAAAAATAATTTATTGTGTATTACGAGTAATATAATAAGTTGAAATGATTCATTTTCACAATTAGGATTGTATTCTATCGTAAATGCGTATATTTTTAATATATTTCCTTTTTAGAATGCAAACTCCTAAAGAGTAAAAAAAAAGTAAAGGTAATACCCGACTAAATTACAACTCGTCGTCTGCGTACATACAACTTGGTACTAGAGTACAAACGTTACTTGATCGGATTATTAAATTATTGCACTAGTTGGATAATTATTGTGAAATGCACGCGTGTTTAATATCTAGGATTATGGGCATAAAAGCGGTGGAATAAGAACCTCGTTACGAGCAGGTGTGTTGAAAATTACGTTACTGCCACAGATAAAAAGCTTATCATAGTAATATCGGTTGTGGTAATGCTAGCCATTGCCTACCGTTTTTGAACACGTTTTAGAGGACTTACAATGTGAGTGTAGATAAACGGTTTATTCATGTGGATATCCATGTATGGGGAAAGTAATTTCGTACAAGTTTTGACTCGTTTTTTTGATAAGGCAGGATGGACTTTAAAGAGATGATTTTGAATTATATAATTTTGAAAGAATTAATTTGGCTTCGATTTTTCATATTTTATAGCTCAATTTTTTTACTGTGCTGGTGTGGTGAAATAATATTGTATTATACCCGGCAGGAAAGTTTATTCACTCTCTCTTGCCTTGAAGAATAACTGATGCCATAGGAGGGAAAATTGCCCCAGGCTTGATCTGCCCACGGCTCTCCGTTTGCAGCGACAATAGGACGAGCCGCGCTGCGTGCTATTTTACGGGATCATCTGTACGAAACTTTTACAATCGTCGTTTTCTTGCGTGTGTAAATTTATTGCTTATAAATTATTTTTTTAATTCAACCTTTTAATGGGGTAAAATCAAGGTTGAAAGTTAAGATATTATTTATATAAGTTAGCAAAGTTGTTGTTTTAACCCTGTCGTGCTTTAAGGCATCACATCAACGCAAGGAAAATACAAGCTGTAAAATATTAAAGACGTAATCAAAATTAATGGTATTCAATATTTATCATTCAAGATCGTCACATAAAAGTAGGTATACTTATCCAACAAGACAACGCATGAAAAACAAGTCAAAACTTGCACCAAATTACATTCCCCACATGTGGATAAAATTCGACTTTTCCCGCAGCTTCCTAGTGCCGGATTCTAATTTTAAAATACATTAACAATACAATAAGAACACAACCTATCTCAAACATAACTCCAACACACAACAAACAATCAACCCATATTGAAGTTGTATTGGAGTTCAGGAGGATTCATATGTTTATGCCGTAGCTGTATTGCGTTGTTAATGCATTGGAGTTGTATTGAAGTTGTATTGTGTCTATACGTGTTTTAAAGTTAGAATACGGCAAGGGGCCTGTTTAGGTACTTACTTTTGTATACCTAAATATTATTTCGTGTTGTTAATTCCTGTTTCATCATTGAAGAAATGTTTACGATCGAAATGTAAGCAGTACAATTTGAGGTAGGTATGTAGGCGTAAGTTCGGCGTGGGAGGCGCTTATTTTACGAAGTATTTAATTATTTGAATTGAAATATCACCTCTGGATTCTAGCTGCCGATTTTGTAGATAGTAAAAAACTTAGTACGGAAGAATAATTCTTATGTACAATTGTTATGTTTGCGTGTATTTGAGTCACTTTTACCTAGCCGTCTTCCGGTAGAATCTGAGGTCCTGACGTAGTCATCATCAACGCAGAGCCAAAACTACTGAATCTAGAAGCTTGAAGTTTTTTAAGACAATTTACTTATAAAACGTAACCACAAAGGATTTTGCGAAATTCCAACCCAAAAGAGGTTAAAGGGAGGATGAAAGTTTTCATATAAAAAAAAAAATTGCTTGAAACTTTGTAGAAAGGAATATAGTGTACAGGGTGATTGGAAATTCGCCTTATTCCTTGAAAGGGGTTATTCTATAGCTCATTTTCAATGGAGTTCTGACCCCTAGTTGACTGGACTTAAGTCATTGCAAATGAGCTATAGAATAACCCCTTTCAAGGAATACGGCGAATTTCCAATCACCCTATACAGTAAAGAAAAAACATTTTAGCGTTTTTGGAAATACGTATTCTAAGGAGGTTAAAAGTTTGGGGTTGAAATTATTTTTTGCAATTAAAGGTTTGAAACTTTGTAGATTTTGTAAGAATACGAGAAAAGTGATTTTAGCACTTTTGGAAATTCAGCCCCTAAAGTATAGCCGACTACAAAAAGATTCATTATTTGAACTTATTGCAACGCAATAAGGTGAAAAACTGGATAAGTACATTTTTTTAGTCGACTGTACCAACATATAGTTTGCTTAGAACACGTTTGTTTCATAATAATTTATGAAATTAATTTACTATGACTTAAAACAAAAAAATTGAAAGGCCTTTATTTTCCAACATTCTTAGAATTTACACAGATTTTGCCTAAAATTACTTAAAATAGTAAAACTACGTAGTTAAACTTGTACATACAAAAACGATTTGTATAGAATTGTCTTTTGTTGGAGGGGCGGAAGCAAGTGCAAACACGCGCCTATCGGTTATATATTTGTTGTCAGTGACTGCGCGCGCGCGGGTCTAACGATGCATTTATTCTTATACGGAGTATCTCGCAAGCACATACTAGAAACAAGACAACCGTCACTGTACTAATTATTATAGTAGTGCATTTTAATTTGCGTTCATTAAAGAATAATTGTATTTTTTATCGTTTATCCATTCATAATAGCTTTCATCCATCCAGCGTCAGCGTCATCTAGCGTCTATTTTATAATAGCTTTCGTTATTCCACCGATACCACCTGCTAAACTACCGGCCGCAGACAATCCAACAAAAAATAGGTATTAACGAAAGAAATCTTCCTGTTTTAGTTACAGGTATTATACCTACTCCCTACCTGTGATGGGTAAGTCAGATGCCATTTCTTGAGCAGTGTGTATGGTAACTCCGTTAACATTTATTTGCACTTTGGCTTTATACTCCAGGAAGCTTGTCGCCTATTGCATGTTCTGTACTGTAATTTTTTAACCCTTTAACGGGCAAGACTGAAAAAAATCCTCAATTCTAGCCTCATCGTCAAGTCCTAAAAATTCTGTACGAGAAAAAAATACAAAAAGATGATGTTACAGGTAGTATTTGAGACCATTACCCTACGAGTATAAAGGTTTAAATCATATTATTATCATAAGCAAGTTTCAAAATCGTTTTAGTTCTAGTATGAATGTTGCTTACTGAAGCACAATGAGGCGACCTCAATTAACTCTTTATTGTTGCACTGTATATAATATAATAATTAATAAAGCAGAGAAGGGTCGCAAATCTTCATTGGAGATATTAGCAAGAAAATGAGTAAGTGGTTCTTAAAATTGATAACAGAACACATTTCGACAATTTAAGCCCGGTTTCCACCGCGAACGCGAAATGAGCGAGAAATGGCTAAGCTGAGCGGACCTCGTTTTTATATGATTGGTTTGCGTTGACGCAGCGAACCCATTTTAACTCTTTTGACTCGCTCTTTCTCTGTAGAAACGCTCCTATGTTATTTACCATTGCGAGTTGAACGAGCTCCGTAATGACACCGCTCCGATCTCAACAACTGAGCGAGTTGATTTCAACTCTTTTTGCTCGCTTTTCATTTCCGCTCGACTCTTTCTTGGTGGAAATACAAGTACCTATATGTAGTTTGCACTAGCGAGTTAAACTAAGTCATTAATGATTCCGCTCCGCTCGCGGTGGAAACCTGGCTTTACAATTTTTGTCGGTTTCTCTGTTTATGTGTTTGTCTGTTTATTGATAACCAGTTGGCGTACAAACGGCTGAACGGATTTCGATAAAACTTCACTAGCCGGTTTCGGAGTTTTAAGGGGGTAAAAGGGGGGTTTAAACATTGTATTTTAAATGCAATTATTTATACACTGAGTTCATGTGCCAAATTGATAATGGTTTATTAAGAGACAATAAAAATGATGTAGATTTTTCCATATCCATACTAATATTATAAATGGGAAAGTGTATGTGTTTGTTTGTTTGTTTGTCCGTCTTTCACGGCAAAACGGGGCGACGAATTGAAGTGATTTTTTAAGTGGAGATAGTTGAAGGGATGGAGAGTGACATAGGCTACTTTTTGTCTCTTTCTAACCCCCCACTTCCCTAAAATGGAAAAAGGATTTAAACGTGGTAAATAAAAAACGGGAAACAACCCATAGCGAAATGAATCACAACGCTCTCTCCAAGACGTCACAGCAGCAGTTATCTGACAATTCGTAGCTAAGTGTAAAAGATAAAAGATATTTATTCTTCAATTTAGGCACATTACAATGCACTTATGAACGTCAGAGAGAAAAAAAAAACTACCTCCGGTTCTAACCCTACACCTCTGACCCGAGAAGAATTATTTATGACCGGCAAGAAACTCGGCGGGACTTATTTTTTCAAAACAGTAATACAGTAATATTACATCTTAAAGATACACAATAATGCGTAGTTCTATAAGAAGGCACATCAAAACAGCTTGAGAGACATACAATGTACGTATTGTTTAATTAAAATAAAATAATAATAATAAAATCCAAATCTGATTGCTTCACAAAACGTTTGATATGCTTTCCTATCTGAACTGTGTCCTCTAAATGTTAGATGATTTTGTAGTATTTTCTGGTTTGGGCCATGCATCTTTGTCCGTCATATAGTCCTCGACCCTGTAATAACCCTTTGACATTAAACTTTTTTTCAAATATTTCTTAAGAGCGGGAAATGATAAATTTAAAGCATCGACGGGTAACTTGTTGTAAATGTGAATATCTTGACCAAAAAATGACTTATATGCTTTGCGGATACGACTACTTCTGATAGCAAGCTTGTTTTTATTTCTAGTGTTATAGCTGTGAATGTCAGAATTTTTTTTGAATGTATGTATATTCTTTACAACAAAAATAATATTGTCATAGATATATTGGGAAGCAACAGTTAAAATATTAATTTCTTTAAATAGTTCTCTAACTGATGCACCTGCCTTTAAGTTATACAGAAAGCGGATGGCTCTTTTTTGTAAAACAAATATAGTCTGTATGTCAGCTGCTTTGCCCGAAACCAGAATACCATATGACATTACACTATGAAAATAACTGTGATAAACTAAGCGGGCTGTGTCAATATTCGTTAATCGTCTAATTCTCCTAACGGCATGAGCGGCCGAGCTTAATCGAAGAGCGAGTTTTCTGTACATACATAATTCAACAAAAGTTCGTGGAATTCGCTCTACATAAAAAAAAACTATTTGGAGAATTCATGTAGAAGAAAAGTTTGGACTTAGCACAAAATGAAGCCGTTATGGCGTCAAGTTGAATTTGCCGTCTTTGTCTGCAAGATAATTCTCTTGAACTTTCAATTACATTACGAAACGTGCCTAGTATTTAAATATTATGGATTTTCCAAAATGAACTTAGAACTTTAAACATAATTGTCCGCAATTATGTACGGATTTTTTTTGTAGATTATCAGATTTTGTTTTTCCCCATAAACTTAATAATCTCTAACGGCGGTTTAAGATTACCGTAACTATCGATCTATTCAATGTAAATGTTGGCATAGGCTATCCAATGAGTACCACAATTCGTAGAAAAATCTAAATTAACTACTCCATATTCATTCGGCAATGGGAATTCTGGCAATTCATCTCAAAATACACCGCAAACAAAGGAATATTTTTTGTGTGCTTTATGATATTCATATTCCTAATGGTCTCCTGGGCAGCCGAGAAATTAGTTTTTTCCCCTGTCACGAAAATCCCTAGTCCATTCCTGTATGGCTTAATTTAATCCTTTTCCAATACACAAAGCTTCCATATTCATATTATGATTTTTGAATTCCGCAAGATTTTTTTTAGCCATTTTATAATTGAGGATAGCTTTCGTTATTCCACCGATACCACCTGCTAAACTACCAGCCGCAGACAATCCAACAAAAATAGGTATTAACGAAAGAAATCCTCCTGTTTTAGTTACAGGTATTATACCTACTCTTAGTATTTTGATGGGTAAGTCAGATTGCCATTTCTTGAGTAGTGTGTATGGTAACTCCATTAACATTTATTTGCACTTTGGCTCTATACTCCAGGAATCTTGTCGCCTCTCTACGGGGCACCAATTTGGGCCGGCAGATTGACGGAGCGAACGAGGGCGTCGCCCAAAGAATAGTTAGGGCGTACCGCACTACGTCTCACGGTGCGATGTGCCTGCTTGCTGGCACCCCGCCTTGGGAATTGGACGCGGTGGTGCTAGCGGAGAGACACCAGCTGAAGGCGGAGGCGAATAGGAGGGGGGAGCCCCTAGACGCGGAGGAGGCTGAGAGGGTGGCCCGGAGGGCTGCAGAACGCCTACAAATGCGCTGGAAGGACGCGCTGTAGGATAGCCGCTATGGCACGCGGACCATAGGGGCTATCCTCCCTGTAATGGACGAGTGGGTGGACAGGCGGAAGGGGACCTTGACGTTCAGAATGACGCAGGTGGTGTCCGGGCACGGTTGCTTCGAACACTACCTGCATTTGATAGGGAGGGAACCAGGGCCACAATGCCCAGAATGTGGCGCGGAGGACGACACGGCCCAGCACACACTAGAGGTGTGTAATCGCTGGGCCGTAGAACGAGCGGCCCTCGTAACGGCTACGGGGATAGCGTACCTCTCGCTGCACTGCATAATAGCAACTATGCTGGGCAGCGAGAGAAAATGGGACGCGGTGGCCTCCTTTTGTGAACAGGTCATGACACAGAAGGAGGCGGCGGAGAGGAACGCGAAGACAGTGCTGATGCGCTACCTCTCCGGCGCAGACGGCAAGTTCGAAGGCGACTTGCCTTCAACAGACAAGACCCTATTTGAGGTGTGGGGCCAGCGGGTTCGGGACCCGCATTGCACGGCCCCCTAGGACTTCTTCAGGGGGGAGGGTGATCAAGCGTTTCTGATCGCCCCTTCCATCGTGCAGGAGCTCTCGCACAAAGCCTGGGCCGCTGAAGGGCGCCAAGGTAGCATGTTATTCGAACCCATGGCGCCCTTATTAACAGCACAGAGGGTGAAACGCCGGAGTGGGGTTTAGTGGGTAGGGTCAGCTCGTCCCCTTTCGCTAGGAGAAGGGTTATGTGCGGCGAGTCCTACATACCCCCCAAATAGGCCTACTCGGGGCCTGGGAGACGATGCGTAAAGGCATTCCCCACTCCGTGAAAAAAAAAAAGGAACCTTGTCGCCTGAAAGTACGGGGTACTGTGCGTAAAATCCGGTAGATCTGATTTTTTGCAGACTTGTTTATGATATTGGCCCAATTTATAATCCAAGTTTGTGACCTCGAGCGCCGAACGCAACTTTGTCAAAAATCGAATAATTGTTTTTTTTTTCAAACTTTGGCGATTATGATCCTAAAGGACTGAGGAAAACACTTTTAAAGAAGACTAAATTTGCTACAATATGAGACTATAATTTGTCTCTGTAGACCCAATAGTTTCCGAGATAAAGCTTTCCAAATAGAAGCGTTTATATATCACAATTATAATGTTTTTAAGTATGCGACACAATTTTATTTTTCATTCCAGCGTCAGTTTTCAACAATTAGTTACTGTTGTAAGTAGTATAGATTCACCGTTTCTACCACATGGATTTCTCACCACCAAAACAATGGTTTTTCGGGATTATGGTGGTTTTTCGGGGCTATGAAGCCTAAAAAAAAAAAAAAAGTTTGGTATGTTTTAGTACGTTTAGCCCCCCATTTAGATCGATTGCACTAGGTCTCAACAGTGCCCGGAGCCTCCTTCAGCACTTAGGCACTCCGCTAATTAAACAATACACGCTCTTCGACACCACAATGGAACCCTTGCTCACCTTTTTCTATTGTCTCTATTGTTAGCTCGACTCGGCGACATCGCATTGTTACCGAGCTCGGTAGAGGCATACTCCTACGTCGTAGTTTGTTCTTTACGTATTTGCAATAGGTTTTATAATTGTTTAATTGGTTACTCCTTATGAAAGACTAGGTATACTACCTAAAGTTTCCATAGTTTAGATATAGTTTTGGTGGTGGGAAATCAATGGGGTAGAAACGGTCATATAACTTAACGAGATTTTTAATGATCTAACAAGCCCCGCGAACTGATACAATTACATTACCCTTTATTAGTCTGGACTGGAGTAGGTATCAAATTTATACCTAAAGTAATTAATTCACATTTCGCGAATATATATGCAAATTTCAACGTATCTATGCAAATTTCAACGTATCTATATGTGTTACAGCACAATATGAAACTTCTGGTATATGTTTCAACCCCATCAATTTTAGTTATTTAGTATCTATACGTTTTCAGTTTTTGCCTAAAATTTATTATTTTATGCAAATCCAATTTTTGAAATATTATTTTATTGATTCTAGATTTGTGTTTATATATTTGTGTTGTCTTAATTTTTTTTTGGGTAAATTATTTTATGCAAATCCAATTTTTGAAATATTATTTTATTCATTCTAGATTATTTCTAGTCTAGATATTTGTGTTGTCTTATTTTTTTTTTTGAACTCGTAAATAACTTTGTTATATGTGACAACCGACTGCTATTTATTGGTGGACAATAAACATGACTGTGTTTTGAACAAGTTTCAACCTGTAAGTATGCTGTACGTTTCCGTAAAGGAAGTTCCCATTATTTATTATAATATATAGATCTTTTGTTAATGTAGGATTCGGTGTGTGATTTATTGCATTCTTGTTTATACCAGTTAGGTGGGGCGGTGCGATGTTTAAAGACTCCTTTGGTGCTCTAATTTAAAGTCGCAATTTCTACTATTAGTTTTTTCTTGATGCTGTCGGCTTGAGAACTTTGCCTTTTTTACTAGATGTCCTTTGAAGAAGGTAATAATTTACTTTTTATTCGTTTCTGAGAAATATATAAATCTATCATCGGGTTTGAAGTCACACGCGATTTTAATAGAAAGTAAATGCACAAAAGATCTGTCGTTTAAATTCTTTAGAAAAAAAAAGTTTGGTATGTTTTAGTACGTTTAGCCCCCCATTTAGATCGATTGCACTAGGTCTCAACAGTGCCCGGAGCCTCCTTCAGCACTTAGGCACTCCGCTAATTAAACAATACACGCTCTTCGACACCACAATGGAACCCTTGCTCACCTTTTTCTATTGTCTCTATTGTTAGCTCGACTCGGCGACATCGCATTGTTACCGAGCTCGGTAGAGGCATACTCCTACGTTGTAGTTTGTTCTTTACGTATTTGCAATAGGTTTTATAATTGTTTAATTGGTTACTCCTTATGAAAGACTAGGTATACTACCTAAAGTTTCCATAGTTTAGGTATAGTTTTGGTGGTGGGAAATCAATGGGGTAGAAACGGTCATATAACTTAACGAGATTTTTAATGATCTAACAAGCCCCGCGAACTGATACAATTACATTACCCTTTATTAGTCTGGACTGGAGTAGGTATCAAATTTATACCTAAAGTAATTAATTCACATTTCGCGAATATATATGCAAATTTCAACGTATCTATGCAAATTTCAACGTATCTATATGTGTTACAGCACAATATGAAATTTCTGGTATATGTTTCAACCCCATCAATTTTAGTTATTTAGTATCTATTCGTTTTCAGTTTTTGCCTAAAATTTATTATTTTATGCAAATCCAATTTTTGAAATATTATTTTATTGATTCTAGATTTGTCTTTACATATTTGTGTTGTCTTAATTTTTTTTTGGGTAAATTATTTTATGCAAATCCAATTTTTGAAATATTATTTTATTCATTCTAGATTATTTCTAGTCTAGATATTTGTGTTGTCTTATTTTTTTTTTTGAACTCGTAAATAACTTTGGTATATGTGACAACCGACTGCTATTTATTGGTGGACAATAAACATGACTGTGTTTTGAACAAGTTTCAACCTGTAAGTATGCTGTACGTTTTCGTAAAGGAAGTTCCCATTATTTATTATAATATATAGATCTTTTGTTAATGTAGGATTCGGTGTGTGATTTATTGCATTCTTGTTTATACCAGTTAGGTGGGGCGGTGCGATGTTTAAAGACTCCTTTGGTGCTCTAATTTAAAGTCGCAATTTCTACTATTAGTTTTTTCTTGATGCTGTCGGCTTGAGAACTTTGCCTTTTTTACTAGATGTCCTTTGAAGAAGGTAATAATTTACTTTTTATTCGTTTCTGAGAAATATATAAATCAATCATCGGGTTTGAAGTCACACGCGATTTTAATAGAAAGTAAATGCACAAAAGATCTGTCGTTTAAATTCTTTAGAATTCTTTTGATAATTTAATCTTTTGTTAGAAAACATTCCGCTGCAAACAAAAATTTACCTGTCCCTGAAATCCTGTTTAAACTCGTCGCTACCTACCTAGGTGGTCCTCTGTCCCCACCAGCCGTGACCTTTTTTTCAACACAAATTCATATAAAAAGGCTGAGGCTGTGGGTAACTTTATATAGTACTTTCAGATCTCCAGTTCAGTTAAGAGCTCTCAGTTTCTACGCTTTGAAGTTTTAACGAAGACTATTCATAATGGATGTAAGTATTTAAATAGTATTACTCTATAATTATTGCATTAAAAAATTTATGTGTTGTGTGTATGTTTTAAGTCTTTAATATTAATTACGAATTTTGTTTCAGTTTTCCGACAACACTTTCAAAAACTTTTACGTTGATGAAAATGAAGACGTAGCAAGTGATGAAGAGGGGACGCTGGCTTTCAAAGTGAAGCAAGCTATTGCGAAGAAGCGTCAATCAAATAATATTGATGGCTTTTTTGAAAGGCCTAAGAAGAAGACAAAAGTGTATAAGAAATCTTCAACGGTCTCCAAAAAAGAAGAAGACGGTGTTTCATATCTCACTTCGGGTCAGGACGATGGGGCATATGCATCACACCTCATAAAGATCGAAGTATACGACATGAATAAAATACGAAACGTTGGACCTCTGGACCACTGGAAACACTGTGCCTATCGTGTTAAATATTATGCTAACGAAGGTGACTCACATGAACAAAGTGCTCGGGATGTTTTATTTAATATAACGAAAGAACTATCATCTAAAACCAAATGTGTAAAATATTTTATAGAGACTGATAAGGGTGATAAAAAATAGTTTTAATCAGTGCTTTATTTATAACTAGAATAAGTTTCTTTATTTTTTCACTTATAAAAAATGTTTACTTTCTTTCTTCTTTTATTGTATATTAATGTTATGTAGTTTTAACTGCTTATTTTGTGTTTCTTTCTCCGTCACTGCATTTGTCTAAGGTAGTAGGAATATTTTGTAATTATAGTTGTAAGAAATAAAATAAAACCCAATTTATTTTCATAACACATTGTTTTAATTCACAAAAACTGATTTAAACATATTCCTTAAAACTAAATCATTACACAAAGAATTATCAGAAAACAGACATAAAAACTCAGACATTTTTTTCCCTTTAGGCTTAAAATAAAGATAAACTAAACAGTATTCTCCACAAACTGAAGTAAAATAATTCTGAAGTGATTGATGGTTATAAAACCACCTCTTAGAGTTTCTATTTAAAAATAACCTGTGATAACCAGTAGGCTTTCGACTACATTCATATCAATGTGCATTGCAATCCAATGAGAACTGGGCTTTGAATCAGGATCCAGATTGCTTATAATAAAAGTAGGTAGATTAACCCAAACAGGAATCCGGTTTGCAGCAAAAACATTTGACTTAAACCTCGGGTTTATTTTATTAATACAAAATTGTATTTCATTCGAATCCATACTAATAATTAATCTAAAAAAGTAAACACTGGTGGTTTTACAGACAATGTTCAAGTGGTAATGATAAAATTGAGTGAATGCATTGTATTTATTTAATTACTAACTATTATAATCTACAGTGATATCACGATTTTTATTTATTTCAATTATGTTATCAAATTCAGCATACACAATACAGTTGATAGTAGTAATTAAAGCTGAATCAAAACGAACTTCGATTCGAACAATTCCGTGTCTTACAAGATTCCAGTGTGAAGTTGAACTTGCAGATAAATCAGGAGTCAAATCGAAACATAATAAAGAATAACCACCCACATAGTTTGATCTGCTTATAGCATTACCTTCGTTATGGAAATGAATACCAGTTCCAGAAAACAAAGTATGATATGCAGTTGCTATTAAACCCGGAGAGTTAAATGAGGGTTGCAAAGTTTTAGAAGGAATTTCATGACCATCTACGTACAAACTAAATGAATTCATATGAAAATGTTGAAAATTGAAGGGATTTATACATCTTTTAGGGACTTGCCCGAGAAATATATTATCCAACGTTTTACCTTGTATACCTGCGGGTAATGTCAGAACCTTAACTTCTGCCCTTGTTATCGGATATTTCGCAGTTGTTGATGCTAATACTTTTTGATGAGCTAACAATACACTAGGATTTATTCTTGCTCTTCTGATAATGAGACTGGCATCTGTTATTTGTACTTTAAATTTACCATCCTTATGACAAATTAAATTAAATGTTTCTTTCGAACGGACAAATTTAACTCTCATTTCTACACCATTAATTAGAAATATCTCCTGGTTAAACATATCACCATGTAAATGACCAATCATTTCAACTTCCTTGCTTTCCTTAACAAAGTCCATTCTTTCGTGAAACCCTTTATTAGTCGAGTCAACGGCGTCCATATAGTTGGGGGGGTATCTTCATACCACAATCCACAAGTCAGATGAGATTTTTTGGCTGCTGAACCATAATTAAGCAGATTTTCCATGTAGGCTCGGTAACCATAAGTGTTGTTTGGAGGTAATATAAGCTTCTGATTTAAATAAATGTCTAGTTGGCTAAACAGGGAATGTAACCAATTGTTTACCGGTGCAACATTTGCATCAGGTTTTATTTTTGTACCATCTTGATTCAATATTTTGGCATTTATATGCAACAAAGTGTGTGATAGATCAATGTAGTCATCACCTGACCCAGGAACTTGAAACTCAATAGGACCATCGTCACTTAGAGATGAAATTGGTTTGTAATGAATCCACTGGCCACTTTCAATGCTTGTTTGAGTTGATGGTAAAGCAAATAAGTCTAACTCAGATTTGGCACACTCACAAGAATGACTATGTAAGAATGACATTTTTTACTTTGAAAATATATCTTCAATATTGTTTTTCCTATATTTTTTACCTCCTCTTCGGTGCGATGCTTTTAAGTTAATGAATGGTTGGAATGAATGGAATGGTTGTGGACGTTTTATACCCAGACCCCTACATCAAATAATCAATTTTTTCATCTGCTTTTCTTTTTAAGTTGGCGCTTGCTTCATTGAACCGAGATCTAATAGAACTATCCATTGGTCGTGAATTTACCATATCGGATAAAAGACCGATTCCTGCATCTAAAGTTTCTTTTCCCACTGTTTTAAGACCACTAGATAATAATGGTAGCACAGACCTAAAAAGTCCACCCAAGAAACACCCGATCCCATGTCCTCGTTGATATGATACCCCTTTATAAACTATTTCTATACCCGTACCAGCTTGGTGTGAATAGTAATGTTCATATGGGCAAGACGTAGATGATCTTTTATAATTCATTTTACCCGTTGAAAGTGTAGCTTCACGCAAGAAGATCCAAACTGGAATGGTATTCTAGCTCCAGTAGTTGTCCTTATATCTATTTCTATAGTATCGAATTCTCTTCGTAATACGGGTACATAGTGAGCAGGTGAGAAAATATGTGTTTTGTAAGCACCATAGATAAATTTAGTTGGGTCTAACGGTATTATTCTCAGTAATGATGTAATTACATCTCCCACCACTTGTGGATGAATGATATCAGTATAAACAAATATTTGTGAGGGTAAACCTAAGTATAAATTTGCAGGATGTTTTCCAATTGACATTTCTTTTAAATTTGATCTTGGTCGAAATTCTAATTGTAGACTTAATATGGGTGTTGTTGTGACTGAGACTATTTCTTTATCTGTTGATATCCCCACCATTTTTGTAATTTTATCATATCTAAACTTAACTTTGCTTTTTAGCTGTGGGTTTTCATTTAATGCAGCAAGAAAATGATCAAGACTATCATACGAAGTAGCTGGTATGTGAGTTTTTGAATCAACGATTTTATCCGTCTTGTCTGCAGGTCCTCGAAATTTCTTTTTAATATAAATGGTATTTTCATGTTCTTGAACATTGTACATGGAGCATGGGTATTGAAATTCTACTAAACCCACGACCCATTCTCCTTCCAATTTAATGGTTTTAGGTAATTTTGTTAAAAAGTGCGCAGTTGTATTATTATTGTAATATTCCGATGAGCTATTGCTCAACAAAGTTAAGTAAAAACTGTTTTCACTCATATTGTTTCTAAACTTGATGACGGTATCCAGGAATTAAATTGATTAGGATAACCTCGCCACTTCACGAACACTTCCTTTCTGCCACCAATACGGCGCGAGCGTATTATTTTATCAATTTTATATTTGATGGAGGGGTGGTGAGTTACTTTTTGTAATTCTTTAGAATAAAATGTACCAATTATTGGTTCACCTTCCAAATCTCTTAAAGTATAAACAACCCACGGAGACCTATTGATAACTGATTCAATCACAAATATTTCATCACTCCAATTGGTTTCATAACCCTTTTGGAATATATGTTTATATTTAGTTATCCTAACATGGTCACCTACATTTAGCCTTGCATTTTCTAAAGAAGGTTGTTTATCATTTTTTCTTTCATATAAGTTACACCAAACAGTCCTTATATTACTAGAGTTAACATCAACTGGACGCATTTTTATGCTGGAATGATAGCAATGGTTATATGAATAAAGCAGATCTTGTAATATATTAGTGTAATTGTAAGTATTCTTATGAGTAAAATAACGCCACATTTTAGTTTTGAGAGTTCTTTGAAACCTTTCAACTATGCTAGTTTTAATGTCTGGGTTGTTAGTTGTATAATAATTTATGTTCTTACTTTTAAAATAATCTCTCACCATCTTTGAAACAAATTCTGTACCCCTATCAGATTGAATATGTCTAGGGGTTGCATTTGCTTCCGTGAATATGCTTTCAAAATACGTTTTAACCGTTTCAGCATCCTTCTTTTTCATAAGTCTCGCAAATGCATATTTGCTAAATACATCAATAACACAAAGAATGTATTTATACCCATCATTGTATTGACTATAGGTACGCATATCACTTAGATCAGCTTGCCATAGTTCATTGTAGTTTGACAGGATGTATTTGTTACGCGAGAAACGTTTATGAACAGGTTTATGTAGAGTGTACGCTTCTTGGGACTGCAACCATTTTTTCACTTCCTCTCTATTCATTTGACCTTTCATAACCTTCATAACATTATTTAAACTACTATATCCAGCCGGGTTTGATATATCGTAATATATTCTATTTATGTCTAATAAGGATGGAATCTTTCCCAATCAACTTTCTTTTGAGACCTCGTTTTTGGCTTAGTAGATAGAGGAGTAGATGCTTTTTTTTCTTTAATTGATAGGTTGTGCTCGCTAATAGAAGCCTGTGAAGTGTTAGCTTCAGATTTAGATTGAATTTTATTAATAAATTCTAAAGTCTCGGGGTTACCAATACATGACGATGGAACTTTTATATCATTTAAAAGACGAGCGAAATCCTCCCATCCCACTGGTTTTGAGCGTTTAAGCGGTCTAAGCACATCGCCTAACAAATCGAGAATATTGCTATTTGGTATTGTCTGACTGTTTATAACTACTTCACCGTTCTCCTTCCACCAAATTTTAGGTCTATTCAGAACAATGTTTTGCAGTAGCGTCTGACTTTTTGTCCTGTACGATTTAGGTATAACATCTATAATATAGGATGGAGACTATCGTTTAGGTAATTGAACCTTTGATACACCAGGAGGTGTGGCATAAACATCTTCTTCCGGCACAGGTGAATTTGCGTCTCCGCTTAAGTTCTGAGTAAATGATTCCTCCTTTCGGATACTTTCCTCTTTTTTTACATTTTCCTCCTTTTTGTTAACTTTCGAAGCAACGTTGTAGTTATCGTTAGTAAGGTAGTTCACTTCATCCATCACTATTGGTAATTTAAATGGTCTTCGATCCGCCTCAGCAAAATGTAAAAATCGTTGTAGTGCTTGACAATATAATGCCCACTTTTCACGATCATTTATTTTTCTTCTAAGAATTGTTTGCATTTCTCCATCCAGACGGGATGATAAATTTTCCACCTGATTTTCACTTTTTTTAAGTCTTTCAATAAATTCAGGTTCTACTAACAACATTTTCTTTGTATTCTCCATTGTATCTAAGATAAGGAGTTTACCAATGCACTTAAAACTGCACCTAAAATTATTGGTAAAAATGCACCCCCTTTCTGAATAATAACGGTTTTTCTAAGCTTATTTTTGCCTTTTGAAACTAGTTTTCGTAATGTTTCCTTATATTTTTTTAATTCAGATTTTTCTTTGTTATCTAAAGGAATTTTACCCTTTAGAACGTTATAGATACATTCACAAATGATGTTGATCTCATCTTCATCGCACGATTTAAGCAAAGCAGTGCGATATTTTGGTTTAAGTAAATGCAGGGCTTCCAGTAAATGTTTATAGGTGCTTACTCGAGAATGCATCATTTAGAACTGACTGAAACTTGATGATCCTTGTTATATTTAAATCCTTTCTTTGGGATATACACTGTGCAATGGCCATCAAATGGAAATATTTTAGTTTTAAAACGACACATGTCATCTGTGTTTTGTTTTAGATCAATCATAAGATAGCCGTGAGCGTTTTTAGTAGCATCCTTGTAAGCTTCGTCAACGAACTTTGAGTTTTCTGGGCATACTTGACGAGACAAATAACGTATTTGTGTTTTATCTCTAGGATTCTTAAAGAACACTAAATAACTTGTATTCAAAGACATATCACGTTGACCTTTACCCTAATGAAATATATTTTGAGTAATATAAAACAGGCTTAAATTTCTGTGGTGACTACCTTTTGTAAAAATATCTACCAGTCGCCCATTTGGTTCCCGCATTAAATCATCTATTATAAGTAATTTGGGCTTCAGTCCATCAAACATGGACATATCAGGTATTCCTTGACTATAAATCACATTTTCTAGATTATATAGGGGTTGCATTTCATCATAACACCAAATCACTTCATCAAACTCAACATTACATAATTGTTTCGAATGTTCAAGAAAACTTGTAACAAATTTAGTTTTTCCACAACCACTCGGACCAGCTACAATAGTGGTGAAGGGGTGGTAAAAATGAATCATTTTGAATTAACGTGAGGAGTGTGTTGTTATGAAAAGGAATTAATTTCAAATGACAATTTTTTTTAAAGTTTCTCCTTTTATCAAGAACATTTATTAAAAATAACACATAACAAAAAAAATTGACACAAGATAATTTTAACATCTAAACTAATCATACAATTTACAAAAATTATACACATTGCACAAAAAATAAATACATTTCATTGAATATTCTGTGTAAATTAAATAAATTTTAAAGTACACCATGAGGAATTTTATAATGACCCCACGCAAGCGTATCAATAGAATTTCCTAACAAATATCGTTTCGTGTCATTACGAGAAAGCGTTATTTTGGTAATTTTCTCTGTAAATAAAATGTGTTTTATTGATTTGAAACGTTACATTGTATCATATTTAATTTTTTTCTTAAATAAACATTTTTTAAAACTATCAAGATCATACGTTTCCGTTACGCATTTATTGACACCTTTAGCTTTAGCTTTAATTTCTTTATTTTGTACATCTATGGCGTACATTTTTGAACGCAAACCAATAAATTCCTTAAATATTTCCCCATTGTTTTCATCTTTGAAAACACCAAGTTGCTTTTTATTTACCAGAGGGAAACCATACACGTTGTCCTCTGGGTATTCAGAAGTATCAAAATATAAATTAAGATCTGATTTTATGTCATCATAAAAGTCCTCTGTGAATATTTGATATAGTAAACTATCAGTATCTGTGTAAAGCAATTTCAAATTATTTTGATATTTGGTTTTCATATAGTCGTAATGAAATTGATACATCAAAGTTTTAGAAAGATCTAAAATGCAAAAACCTAGGTAAATTGGTTTGTTGTATAAAACTTTAGTTTTTTTCAATTAAACAGCTACTAAATCATGTGAAAAAACAGATAAACTATGAAATTCAGGTTTCGCAATTAAAGATTGAACTCCTTGAGATTTCCCACGATTTTCCCAGTGATTTAATAATTTGATGTTTACTCGTTTCATTACATTCTCCATAGTTTTACCAAACACTGTTCATGTTCAATTGTTCATGAGTTTGAAAAAATCTTTTTCGAATTCAGAAGATGCTTGGGATCGCATGTAGGTATTTAAATCTATGTAACTTTTTAACCATGGAGATTGCTCAAATTTTAATATTCTATGGATTTTAAGCAATTTTAATCCGTTTTGTAAACTTTGTTTAAGATTTCTGTAATGAATGACATAGTGTGTTTTCTTGTTTAGATTTGGTATTAATTTTTTTGCTTTAGAATTACCTAAACATACATTTTCGGGACAGAATAGTAGATCCGAATGATAATCATGTAATTCTTGGGTACTCAATGTCTACTTCTAAGATAAAGCCATGATCAGCATCATCTGCAATATTAAAATTCGTCTCTACATTCACCCATTCAAATTTACCTGTAGGAAGAGGTTGAGACATAGCCCATCCATACAAGTTATTTGCATCTAAATATACAAGAAAAGAAGACGGTTGGTTTGATTCATAGTTTGACATATATTTATTGTTAGCTTTTGCATGTCTGTGGCTGCATTGGGATATACCTCCTCGAATATTTTTTGCTATGAAAGCAATTTTATCAATATCCGTCAAAAGTTCAAGTTTTAGTTTTGTAACTTTTAACATAGCATCCCAACTCAATCCTGGGGCAGTGTAATAATGAGCTGGATCCAAACCGTAGGTCTTAACACATACATTTCTAAAATTTTCAAATACATCAGTTAGTAGCAAAACATCTGTTTTCAGATAGAAATCTGAATAGTCCCCCATATTTTGACAATTAAAGTGATTCCACACACCCACAGCATGTTCATAATCTTCATCCGAAATGTGGCTATTATTCAGAGAACTATAAAATAAATCCTTACGAGGAAGGGCGGTAAGGTTTAAACTATCAAATGATGTCATGTATTCATATGGGTACACACCCTTACGTATCAAGCGCTTATAGTCTTCTTCACTTGGAAAATTTAATTTTAGTTCATTGAATTGGTTTGTTGTTAAGTTTTTAGCTAATTTTTCAAGACTACTAGACATGAATTTAAGGGAATCAACGAATCTTAATTTCACTGTACGGTTATTCACTTTTAACATTTTGGAAAAGGAAATATATTTTTCTTTGTTCTGTGGGATTAGTTCTATATCACCATCTTCAAAATTAAGCCCATGTACTATAAAGTGACTGTCATAGTTGCTTAAGTTATGAAAAACACAGGTACAAAGTTTTGGGGTCTGTACTTTTCATTGCAAAGTGAATGTGCAACGCCTTCGTAAACACCGGTATGCCAGTTATAGGAAACGCAGGAATCCTCGTTTAAACATGTACTACAAATGAAACAGACTTTGCTGTTTGCAATGTGTTCTTTATTTAAAGTTGTTAAGGGTAATGGGGGCTTGGAAAATGTATTCTTTTTACAAATACTCTCCAAATCATGTTTAATGCATTTCATAAACGTTTGACCACAGTTCTCCCCTTTGTATGTTCTATAAATTGATAACTTGTCATCATATGCACATTTAATATAGTATCCAAAACTATAAACTTGATGTTTCTGAATGTTAATGGTTGAGGAACGCTTGTCTATACGTCTGCGTTTACGTTTGATTTTATCATCCACATAATCATCATCATCTCCATAATCTTTATCACTGTCAGGTGTTGGAGAGTGACTATTATCTTTAGTGGTTTGTTCATTAGATTGTTCTGACTGAATAGGACTTAAAAATGCCTCAAAATCTGCATACACAACAAAAGGAACTCGTAATTTACGCTCGTAATTATTGAAATTAAGTTGACTTGAAGAAGTCATTTTGTCAAACCAATCTTTCCTTTTATCCTCTTCAGAGGGTAAATTGGTACATATATGAAAACAATCGTTCTTTTGATGCTCTACTAAATTCTGATTAGATGAAAAATTTGACAAACAACCATCACATATATTAACAGCATGTTGTGATTTATTTATTTGAGCGGATACTAATCGAGATAAATTGTTGATTAGACAATAGTGTCCTCTATTCCCCTTTGTTATATATAACAAATTAAAATGTTTTGTTTTTTTACATTTTGTAATGTGTAAAGGACCAACAATATCATGACTTTTATTTTGTGAATTATACTCCAAACCAAACATGTTAATACTTAAATCATTTAACTTTTCAAATTTCTGAATATCAGTAAACTTGATAGGAAAAGGAATGTCACCAAACTTCAATTTCTCCTTGTATTTGACATAACAGTTCACCATATTAGCGTGATTGTTTTTCTTAGGTGGATATAAACCCGAAAGCAATGCCCAACGGAAACATTCATGATCATTGTTTTTGATGTTTATTACTGCTCTTTTGTTTGTTATATCACGTGGTAATTCAATATATGAAGAACCACGCAATAGTTTATGTTTATTAACATTAACGTCTAAGTGGTTTATGTTTACCAAACTCCATCCACTATCTTTTCTTTCAAAGTTTGTTAATCTCTCTGTTATTTCATTTACGAGGGATATGAAAAATAAATCTTTATCACTGCTCACATTAAAAAGTTGATTGTTTAATTGAAAATCAAATGTATTTCTTAGCTGTTTGGTATCCTGACAAAAATTTGCAATTAAAATAAAATTAACTTCTAAAGCACAATTATCTGCAACTGATCGATTTAATAAAGTGAAAATTGTATCTTTATTTTTTTCTAAAAACGATTCGGGGGTTTCAAAGGGTTGGTAATCATTTTTATTACTTGATATTCTGTACGTAGCAACTCTGTTTCGGAATGCATTTTCAATTAGCTGAACGTTGATTAATTCGCTGTCTGAACTAAGAACATTGTTTTTGTGGTTATTGCTTTTCAAATGGTTTACTAAATATCTTTTTATCACATACACATGGCACACAGAACATTCAATTTTGTAATTATTTTTTGTGCTTACGTCAATACAGCAAGCTTTTGTTGTAGAAGTTGATGCTGAATCACTGCTAGTTGAAGGTTGACTCTTCTTTGTTGATGCCTTAGACACAGGATCCGTAGTTGCCATTTCTATTCCACCTCCAACTTGTTGGGATCTAAAGAAATAAAATACAATATCACAAATAATATAATCACATCATTACTTATAATATGATTACCAGAAACAAAGATTCATAATAACTACAAAATACTAACTTGTGTATTTCTTACAATGCAAACAATACGCCTGCATTGGTAGGACCGTCTACTACATCAGTAGTTGATATATGAATATCCTGTGTTTGATTCCTATGACCCTCACATAGGGTATAATATGGTTTAATATCTTGATCTTCGAAAATTGAATCAGGTAATAAGCCATCAATAAACCACAATCGGATGTGTCTATGAAATTTCTGGATTATTTATTTATTTATTTAAACTTTATTGCACAAAAGAAAAACTTGATGTACAAAAGGCGGACTTAATGCCAGTAGGCATTCTCTACCAGTCAACCTTAAGGCAAAGCAGAGAAGTTGTGGGCGGTGCTTACGAGAACAAAAGGTGAAGAGTTAACTACAAGTAAACAATGAATAAAACAATATACAATACAATATATACATAATATACGATATATAACAAAAAAATACATACATACATATATTATTATATATACATACATATATCATTATATATACATACATATATATATATAGACGAAAATCATCAACCGAAAACACTAATCTTTCATTCCACTAGCGAAAAAGGCACGAACGGCTTTTTTAAAAGCAAACTTGCTGGGAGCATTCTTAATATTACGGGGAAGTGTATTCCACAGGCGCGCCGCGCGAGCAGAAAATGAGTTTGACATAAAACCGGTGTGGTGCAGAGGAATTGAGAGAGACAAATTGCCAGAAGAACGGAGTTGACGGTCGCGAGACACGCCATAATATTGAAAGAAAGACTTAAGGTATCCGGGGGAATGTGGGTCTATAAGAACTGAAAAGAGAGATTAACTTTTTGCTAAAATTTGCTATCTCGCTACGTTCTAATTTAGGCTCAAGATAAAATGCCATGTTGCAAAACTGAATCACACAACACCACAGGTACAAAACACTGAAACTTCAATTTGCTATAGATAATTTTAAAACTGGGGACCCACTTTTATACCACTATCCCCTCCGTATCCATAAGTCAGGTAAGGAAACATGTAACAACAGGTTTTAACTTAGATCACCCACCCCAACAAGATGCAAGGTAGAAAAAAATGTATAATGAATTAAATATTTAAACAGATTGATTAAACTTACATTTCATATTTTTGTTAACTTAGAGATTCACACAAATTATATATTTCTTGGTCTTCAAAATATTCCTTCTCCGCGTCTTCACATAATTGAAGAAGTTTAACATCACAATTATCATTTCCAATCGACATGCTATACATATAGATAAAAAATCAGGATAGTATAAGTTTTTTGTACTTTGAAATTTAAAGTGTTCCTTCAAATTCTATCTCTGATTAGTCAAAATTAAGAAATTTATTCACTTAATCGTAATTGAACACGTGATTTGCAGCTCACTTCGTTTCTAAAATTTACCCTCCAGCCTCAGCCTTTTTATATGAATTTGTGCTGAAAAAATGGTCACGGCTGGTGGGGACAGAGGACCACCTAGGTAGGTAGCGACGAGTTTAAACAGGATTTCGGGGACAGGTAAATTTTTGTTTGCAGCGGAATGTTTTTTAACAAAAGATTAAATTATCAAAAGAATTCTAAAGAATTTAAACGACAGATCTTTTGTGCATTTACTTTCTATTAAAATCGCGTGTGACTTCAAACCCGATGATTGATTTATATATTTCTCAGAAACGAATAAAAAGTAAATTATTACCTTCTTCAAAGGACATCTAGTAAAAAAGGTAAAGTTCTCAAGCCGACAGCATCAAGAAAAAATTAATAGTAGAAATTGCGACTTTAAATTAGAGCACCAAAGGAGTCTTTAAACATCGCACCGCCCCACCTAACTGGTATAAACAAGAATGCAATAAATCACACACCGAATCCTACATTAACAAAAGATCTATATATTATAATAAATAATGGGAACTTCCTTTACGGAAACGTACAGCATACTTACAGGTTGAAACTTGTTCAAAACACAGTCATGTTTATTGTCCACCAATAAATAGCAGTCGGTTGTCACATATACCAAAGTTATTAACGAGTTCAAAAAAAAAAATAAGACAACACAAATATCTAGACTAGAAATAATCTAGAATGAATAAAATAATATTTCAAAAATTGGATTTGCATAAAATAATTTACCCAAAAAAAAAAAAGACAACACAAATATATAAACACAAATCTAGAATCAATAAAATAATATTTCAAAAATTGGATTTGCATAAAATAATAAATTTTAGGCAAAAACTGAAAACGAATAGATACTAAATAACTAAAATTGATGGGGTTGAAACATATACCAGAAGTTTCATATTGTGCTGTAACACATATAGATACGTTGAAATTTGCATATATATTCGCGAAATGTGAATTAATTACTTTAGGTATAAATTTGATACCTACTCCAGTCCAGACTAATAAAGGGTAATGTAATTGTATCAGTTCGCGGGGCTTGTTAGATCATTAAAAATCTCGTTAAGTTATATGACCGTTTCTACCCCATTGATTTCCCACCACCAAAACTATACCTAAACTATGGAAACTTTAGGTAGTATACCTAGTCTTTCATAAGGAGTAACCAATTAAACAATTATAAAACCTATTGCAAATACGTAAAGAACAAACTACAACGTAGGAGTATGCCTCTACCGAGCTCGGTAACAATGCGATGTCGCCGAGTCGAGCTAACAATAGAGACAATAGAAAAAGGTGAGCAAGGGTTCCATTGTGGTGTCGAAGAGCGTGTATTGTTTAATTAGCGGAGTGCCTAAGTGCTGAAGGAGGCTCCGGGCACTGTTGAGACCTAGTGCAATCGATCTAAATGGGGGGCTAAACGTACTAAAACATACCAAACTTTTTTTTTTTTTTAGGTTTCATAGCCCCGAAAAACCATTGTTTTGGTGGTGGGAAATCCATGTGGTAGAAACGGTGAATCTATACTACTGTTGTATGTATTTTTTCTTTCATCGCATTAAAATATTTTCATTTGTTGTATGTATTTACAAGATTAATTTAATAAAATTAGGTGTAATAATTTTAAAATAATAGTGCTTCTATCACAATTATTTGTGATAGAAGCACTACTAAAATAGAAATGGTAACAAAAATGGCGGATTAAATATATTTATTTTTTAAATATATTTAAAAAAAAATGTCTACAAACGGTTTGGTTTTTCTATTCAATTGTTTTTACTTAAAGGCAAACCTAACATAACAAATGTAACACATACTTAGGGTGGGTTGCACGCACAATTAACAAACTCATCAACGTCAAATATGGCGACGGAGCTGTCATCCCATAGAAAACTGTCAAACTTTTCAAACAAGATTTTTTTTTAACGATGACGTTGACCTTAACAGACGGTTTGGTGCAACCGGCCCTTATTCTTTAGTTTTCAAATATTTTTCAACGGGGTATAATATTCAAGGAATATTCATAATATGCACCTCAAATTATTCTAGACCTTCAATCTTCTAATAAATATGTTGTAGGATTAGTGCGTTAAACTTTTGCTATTTTAAATATTTCTGTAGACCAATTAGGAATAAATTATTTTCCAAAACTGATTTTATATTTACTAATTCGAACAAAAAAATCCAACTTTATATCTCTTATTAATAATTTTGTTTGAGTTTAACTGTATGTATTTTTGTAATACTGATTTTTTATTATTATGATTAATTGTCGCTGGAGATCTTCCTACAATTCTATGAGAAGTGTGATTGTATTCATGAATTTGTTATTAACTGAGCAACAGCGAAGGTCTCCGTTTCAGCTCGGGCACAAATGCATTCGTATGTCCGGATGTTCTCCTGTACAGGTCGCATGTTTTAACAGATTCCCGTGAGGTTTTGTGAGCGGATTCTATAGTTACGTAGATTTTTTTAGAAGTATCGAGTTTTCAAACATTTTCAAATTGGTGGAAATGGCATAAAAGGCTTAAGCACCCTAATGATCTATGTCACTTAAGACCATTACAAGATCTCCAAGATGATGAGATATGAGTTCGCGAAAATCGTATGTCGAATACGTAGCTAAAATTCACCCGATTAACTAATATAATATTATACACTTATTATACACTTAGGTGGCGGAGTTGGAAGACGGTTTAATTAACGGTAGCTATCTACATTAAGACGTCTCAGGTTCGATCTCTTACACATGACATTCTCTCTGTATCTTTTTAAGCATTGAAATGATTAATAGGGCCATCTAGATTAGTTTACTCAAAACTTTAATGGAGTAGGGTATTGATATCAAATGTTATAGTAGTGTTATGTTACAGGGTGCTATAGTCAAAATAATGCTAGCAGTGTTGTTTTTGTAATTCTTAACATTATTTTCTACGTTTTATAAAGAGTATCCAAATCTAAGATCTCAAGAAAGCAAGTTTCATTGAGTATTTTTATTTATTTTTTCAATATTACATAGTGACACAGTTCTACTCTACTTCAGTAACTATTTTACGAGACTTATGGAACTATACTGCAGATACGGTACACATTAATCATAAAATGATACATAATATCCATACATATATCTAACGGGAATACTTCTTTAAACCTTTCACTGCGCTTTTTCATCAGTTGGTATAGTTTGTATAGTTTTTCACACAAAATATGAAGCTTGGGCTTCTTCAGATACGATATACCTAAGTGATTTTTTTGTACAATATACCACAAATGATACGTAATATCTTCATATCTAACCCCAAGAAAGCAATTTTGATATTTTTAAAGAAAAAAACAACCGACCTTAATGAGCCTTATTGTAGATGGTGCACTTTTACATTCCACACAATGATATTAATAATTTTAAACAAAAAGAACCGACTTCACTTAGCATCCACCATTCCAAAAGCAAATGCTCGAGCTGCAGTAAAAAATACTCATATCACTATTGGTGTGCCTATAATAGTTGAAGAGTTCCCTCGATTTCTCTAGGATCCCATCATCAGATCCTGATCTGGTTACAATGGGACCAATTGTGAAGTATACTCTTTCAAACAAAAAAAGAATTTTCCAAATCGGTCCAGCCGTCTTCGAATAATCGGTGAACATACATTTAAAAAAAACAACGGGTTGCACTCCGGGAGTGCCGGCAGAAGTGAAAACTTGAAATCAGCTTGAAATTAAGAATAATTTATTTACTTTCGTCCTCCTTTTGACCAACTAACCTGTCAACTAACCTGTGTGTGTGTGTGTGTGTGTGTGTGTGTGTGTGTGTGTGTGTGTGTGTGTGTGTGTGTGTGTTATAATTTATGTACATCTACTTGTTCTTGATTGGCAATTATAGATCTATCGACAATATCCTAACTAAGTACTTACGTAAGAAGGTACTTAATCTTACTAAACGACTATACCTACTTTACATGTCAAATATGCTGGACGTAAACATAGTTCACAATTTCCGAACGCACCCCTCACTGTCAAGTTGTCAACCACTAAAATATGTAATATGGCCGACCATTTGTCATTAAATTAACACTTTTAAATGCAAAATACGCGACAATCCTAATTTTGCCCATATATGTCTTCGATTCAAAACTTTTATTTTTTTACACTTTTTCATTTGAGCATAATTTCATTCGGGTCTACCGTACTCCTCGACGGAGTTATTTATATAGATTTATTCAATCAGGTCACGTGTCCGTCTTACGAATTTTCAATCTGACGAATCTGACGGTCACGTGACCTGACGCGAGTTTAACATTTTTTCCCCATCACAAAAAGTGCACAGCGCTGCTAAAGAAGTTTTCACTTAAAAAAAATAGCATAAAATACAAAGATTCTGACGAATTGATAACCTCCTCCGAAATCTTGAAGTCTGATGATGGGATCCTGGAGAAATCGAGGGAACTTTTCAACTATTATAGGCACACCTATTGTGATTTGAGTATTGTTTACAGCAGCTCGAGCATTTGCTTTTGGAAAGGTGGAGGCTAAGTGAAGTCGGTTCTGTTTTGTTTAAAATTATTTCAGATTTTGAGATGTCGCCAGCCGCCAAGACGAAACAGTGTTCCCATAAAATAGTCCAAGAATATGGCTCGAATAAGAAATAGGGCTCTCTTTACCTAACATACTTTTACTCTTCGTGGAGAACGTTAGTTGAGAACACCTTGTGTACTCGAACCTTGGTGGGTCTTCTTTAAAACTCGTAGTTTGTACGGTTTGTACCGAGCTATTTACCCCGGTGCCCCATTGAGCTCGGCAGTTGGACGATTGCACGGTATTCGGCCTTTTGGCGGCACTTTAGATATCTAAAGGTGTTATGTACCTAGTTATACATACATCCCGAAGAAACAACCTTATAACGTTGTTTTTTAGGGTTCCGTAGCCATAATGGCAAAAACGGAAGCCATATAGTTTCGTCATGTCTGTCTGTCCGTCCGTCCGTCCTTCCATCCGTCCGTCCGTCTGTATATCACAGCCATTTTACTCGGAAACTATAAGACGTATCTTAATTAAATTTAGGCATGAGGTGTATTTTGTATGCCGCTACTTAATTATGTAGTAAAATTGCAGCAAAAAATATTTTTAGGGGGGTGGAGGCATGTATATGTTTAGTTGTTTCCATACAAATAATATAAGTACTACTATTCTTATTCAGAGCAATGACGCGTAGTTATATAACAAAATTTTAATGTCATCCCTCCTGGTTGGACTGAATCCCTGTACGAGAGCCAAGAAAAAAATAAAAAAAATTGTCAGGCAACCGCTTGAAAATTACCATGCTTGTTTTTCATCACATACAGACACCGGAAACAAATTGCCATCCGCCCAGGCAGGGCAGTTATCGAACCATCAGAGTTGGAAGCCGGACGCAAGGTGAATTTTTCGATCGGTGGAGGAGAACTTAGGAAAAACGCACTTATAATCATTGAAATCGGATGGAATTTATTTTATGAGTTTTGTATGATGTGGCAAACGATATCCAGCCTAGCCGAAAATGCTGAAATAAACCAGTCGAGTGATGATTTTGTTAGTAAGATTTTTAGTGAAGAAATGATATTTTGCTTTGCACAAAGTTCTAAAATGTTACCTCGCCTTCGTTGATTAACACTTGGGCGCAGTTCAAACCGTCACGCGTCACGCACCGTCAGCATCACGAGAAACTACTTCATCCATACTAACGCGTAAGTCATCACAACAATATTCAATTCACATTAACATAAACAAACTGTTGACTTAAATCTCGGCCTAAAATATAATGACACACACACACTTGAAGTTGTCAGTAAACGCGCGGTCCTGCGAGCTTTTGCAACTAAATATCTTCACAACAAACCACTTTTAAGGGTTCCGTACCTCGAAAGGATAAAAACGGAACCCTTATAGGATCACTTTGTTGTCCGTCCGTCCGTCCGTCCGCCTCTCCGTTCGTCCGTCCATCCGTCTGTCAAGACCCTTTTTCTCAGGAACGCGTGGAGGTATCAAGCTGAAATTTATATCTAATACTCAAGTCTACTGTCCCTAGTAGCTGTGAAAAAAACAATATTCTAAGCCAACGCAATCAAAAGATACAGCCGTTTACGCCGCAAATTTTCGAAACTCGCAAGGGAATCCAAACCTACAGGGTACAAAATACAAATACAAATAAATACAAATATCTTTATTTTGCTAGAAAATGTGGTACAAAAGATGGTATAAAAATATTTCGTCGTCACAGACATTCCACCAGAAACTGGCATGCAAAATTATTACAAAAGTACCTAAATATAAAGAAGCATGCATACCAATGCATTTAGCGTACTTAAATCTAATATTATAATGCACTTAAATCTAACAAATTACTAAAATGTCACGATTACAATTACATTAGGTACTAATATGTCATAACTATTTACAATACAGATTCGATAACTAATTATATCATACAATGTCAACTTTGATATCTAAAGTAATCAAAATATTCGTCAACAGAGTAAAAACATTCTTGAATAAGCCAGTTCTTAAGTTTACGCTTGAATAAACTAATAGGCAAATTTTTATTGTCATCATGCAAACGATTAAAGATGTCAATGGACTTACAGTATGCGTTATTGCTGTACATTGTGTCTTACGGACAGGACCAGCGAGACGATTTGGGTACCTTGTTGGAAAGTTACATATATCTTTGAATGTTTTGAAGAGTTCTGAGTGAGCCTTGACGAATAAACAAACTTCATATATATAGATACATGGCACAGTCAATAAATTCAGGTCTTTGAATAACGGCCTACAAGATGTTAAGACGTCTACGTTGCAGATCGCCCTGATGCACTGTTTTTGCGCTAAAAGTGCGCGTCTTGCATGGCTTGAATTTCCCCAGAGGATAACGCCGTATCTGAGCAGTGAGCAAACATAGCCATGATAAGCCTGTATTGCGGTCTGCTTGTTGCTAATCTTAGCTAATTTCCAAAGAGCATAAGCAAACGAGTTAACTTTCCTGTATAATTTGTTAATATGCTCACCCCAAGAACATTTGTCATCTAAGCAAATACCTAAAAACATTGTCTGACTTGATTCTGTTATCACCTGCACGGCTAGCACGTCTTACAAGAGCGACTTAAGCCGCGAGTAGGGAAAATCTTCCCGCGCCTGTCATAAATCTCGCTTTCCGGTAGCATAACATGCACCCGCGGCTGCAACTGACGCGAAGAGAACTCAAAGTTGCGCTAAGGATTTTAGTTCAAAGTCGCGAGTCATTGTCATTTTATGACAGTGGCATTTGATCGCCAGTCAGTCGCTCCTTTCACGCCCGAGTTGTGCTGCCAACTAGCGACAACGCATGAAGTCGCGCAGATCTGTCTCTTGTCGCGTAAGACGTGCTAGCCGTGCTGATCTGCATAAGTTACAGTCAGTTGTTTCTTTTTGCCATTTCTGTTTACAAACAGGACAAATGTGGTTTTTGCTATATTTACTTTGAGATTGTTCCTATGTAACCAGTTTGCTACATCAGCGATTGTCTTATTTATGTCACTATTATACGTTTAGTACTTCCCGCCGTGAACTCAGAATCTTGAAATTTGGTACGACGCAACGTCTTATAGCACAGATAAAGGAAAAATAGCGAAAACCGTAAATTTTTAGTTACATCATATAATAAAAATATTTTTAATAATTTTAAAGTTACTACCCCTATATACTTACAGGCTTGTACGGAACCCTCGGTGCGCGAGTCCGACTCGCACTTGGCCGGTTTTTTATAATAGGTACTTTATTTTCTTCCTTACACTTGGCCAGCTTTTTATTTTAGTCGGAGAGCTAGCCACACAGATATGATTCAATAATGAGAGCAACGAAACCCCTCTAGTCAGTTTGCTATACTGTGCTTATTTATAGATCTGGATATCTGGCAGCTGTAAAGTGGTGGAATTCAAAGAATGCTAATGACTTCAAGAAAACAAATCATAAGGTTCTCTGGGTTTATGAGATTTGCAATATCATGAGATTTTTTATAAATAATTAGATTATATAATTGCCAAATGTTTCTGTTTGGGAAAGTAGTGCCAAACGACGTGTACCTAATGTAATTCATAGTTTGTCACCTACTGTATTTGTTTTCGTAATAATACGCAATGTTTTTTGTTCTAATGTTCAAATATAGGCCCTGTCCTTTATAACTGAGACAATGTTTTACAGTTACAGACAGTTTTTACCTATTATGGTATTACCAACTATTTCTCAATTCATAAATTTTGATAATCTGTCACTCTGACCTCCACCCATTAAAAGCTGCCAGATGCCCGAATTCAGCAATAAGGTTTTGATGTTCTCATTATTGTGTCATATCTGACGTAGCCCAGCGCTTAGTCCACTTGTTCTTTTTCACAACGAGTTTCACGTTATTATTTTTGTTGTAACACGTGTAACGGATACAGAATATATCTGATGTATTAAGTTAATATAAATCACTACATCAGAATAAATTTAAAACAATACGAGTGCAGCAGCACAAGGCGCGCTGCCGCCGCCGCCACCGCTTTTGCCGTGCGCAGCATTGCGAAAGTTTCACAGTTTCGTACCCATTAATAATTCTCCCGAGGCGTCTCTGCCCCTTGAAAAGAATATTTCACTCTTTTGAAGCTGCAAACTGGGCACAATCGAATTACCATTTAAAAGGCTCCCTTGTATTGCTATTTAAAACGTTCAACGGTTTTCGGTAGCTTTGTTGTTGTGTTTGCGTGTCCCTTTTCGAAATAGTTCTTATCTCGCTGATAGGCAAATACGATAATGAATGAAAGAAAATGTTTGTAAGTAATATCTAAGTATTGGCTTTTTATGTTTTATGAAATATGCAGGTACATATACATAAGGATTATTCGTGGTGCATAAAATTGCAAAATGCCTATATGTAACTTGATGCACGTGCAGAAGGAAGTTTATTTATTTTATTTACGTTACGGAGATCCAACAGCTATCAAAACAAAATAGCACTAATTAATAAGAGATGGAAAGCCCGATTATTACATTCAAGTTTTACTTAAATAAATAGTGGCAATGTTGTGCACATATTTATTATATACATTTTATATTATATTTAATTTTAAATTATTTAGATAAAAAGCGTATTTGAGTGCGCTTTAGGTACACGTTCGGCTAAAACCAGTTAAGATTGTAACCACATCACGTATTACAGATGTGACGTCAAAAATGAAGAGAAGTGTTAAAGTTAAAGTTTCTAGCTCGGGAACAAATCGTGGACGGCTTCTAATGGACATAATGGACCACTATCGTCCGGCTACCTAAGTGGCTACGCGACCAGACGCGGCATGGCGACTATATTTACCTTTATATGTTCACTTGTAGTCGGCTTGAGGTTCCTACTTTATGGGACTGGCGGAACATGTTAGCACAATTTTAGCACGGCGTGTGCATGAAGTGGTTAGGTTACCGAGAAAATATTCACGGGTTGCATTTGGCGACAAAAATATATTCCTTATATATTCGTAAAATACAAATAGCTGTACGATATTAGTTGACTTCATTAGCCTAATACAGGGGTTCCTAACCTTTTACCCTATGCGCTTCACCCAGCCTTATAATAAATGGGGAGTTAAAAGTGTAAAAGCCGGGCACCGTCTGCGTCGCGGCACAGGCTTTGTACAAAAATTCAAACCCTGGTCTAATAAAAAGTTAAGATACCTCAATTGCGGAGTTGAAATATAAAAAAGAATCTTGCTTCGTATATTCTTTGCAGACATTTCAAACGTTTTTAATGTAATATCTGTTTTCGATGGAAATATTCTCAACTGTGAATAAGGAAATCAACATATTAAAAATATCGTCAGAAGTAAGCATGTTAGTCGCATGATTAAATACTTCTGTATTTCGTTTTACCTGCGCCTAATGAGGCATATATTATATCAGGAGATCCGTTCATAAATAAAATAAATGTATAAAAATGTTGTAACATTGATTTATTGACACATATCGCATCAGTTTAAACGAAAAGAGTTGTAAGTGAGCGAGAACTTCTGTTTATTCATTTAAATTGGATTTAATTTGGATTACATTACGTTAGGTTTTTAAGTTATGATTATGAAGAATGCCCGGTATTTGCGTGCCACCGTGTGGGTATGTATGTTATTCCATGTAGGTAATTATTGAGACTCCGACTTCCTATCGATCATGATTTTCCTAAATTCTGTATTTTATATTATATTTGCTTTATTTGCCCTGACTTTCCATCTGGTTCGACCTGTTGTAGGTACCTAGGTTATTTTTTTCTTTTGATACTTAAAGTAAATAATTATTCTTGCATAGTTGCAACTTACATATAGGTTTATAGATGTAGAGCTAGCCACGTCAGATATGACACAATAATGAGAGCGACGAAACCCCTCTCGTTAGTTTGCTATACTATGCTTATTTCTAGATCCGGACATCTGGCAGCTGTAAAGGGGTGGAGGTTAAAGAATGCAAACCACTTTAAGAATACAAATCCTAGAGTTCTGGTTTTGATGCAGTGTTACAAGAAATTATATAAATAATTAGATAATATCATTGCCAAAAACTTTCTGATGGGGGAAAGTAGTCCAAAACGACTTATAACGTAATTCATAGTTTGTCGCCTACTGTTTTTGTCTCCGAAATTATACGCAGTTTTTTTGTCCGTCACATGTATTAAGGTCAGGATCATGGCCAGCACCGACTGCCATGACCTGCCCACTGGCCACCTGGCCGCTTACCTCTGCCTCGTACATATACTATATAATCCAGAAACTTCTTGGTTAACAGTACCACTAAGTATTATTATTGACAGTGTAGTGATTGGAACACAGAATAAGTAATATAAGTACAGAAGGTTCTCCTTCCTAAATTTGACATTTAGCTACAGTGAAGAAAACTTTAGCTGTCATGCGCTCTTAAAAATAAAATAGGGTTTTCAACGTGATTCATAGATCCATGCAGGTTTGAGATATGCCATAAACAGTGGCTGAAATGATAATGTGACGTTTTCAATCAAAAGTAAACAGCATGGTCGGTTGTCATTAAGACGTTAACTGCCTACATAACAGTTTTTTTTTAATAAACTCTATTAACAACCGACAAAATAGTAGGAGCGGATCTTCAGAAGCTCGGCACCGGTGAAAGCTGGCCTGAAATAGCGCAGGACCGAGCAAAATGGCGTGCTCTTGTGTCGGAGGCCAGGACTCATTTTGGGTCGTTGTGCCAAATAAGTAAATAACAACCGACAATTATGTACCTATGACTTGTAAACGTCACATATTATAGAACGCACCCATAAGTTGAAAAGCTATGTGCCAACCCTCCCTCATTAGCCCTCGCGGTGCGGTAAGCGCCTTGGGGAAAAACGGGTACAATGTAGAGAGACATAGTGAAACCGCCCTGATTGGAATGAAATTAAATATCATTAGGGTATAAACTTCATGACACCCACTTCGATAACAATACTCGCAATTCTAAAGGATCGTCCTAATACTACGCGATTATCATAAGTTTTATTTTATTTTATTTTATTTTGTTTCGTTTCGTTTCGTTTCGTTTCGTTTCGTTTCGTTTCGTTTCGTTTTGTTTCGTTTCGTTTCGTTTTGTTTTGTTTTGTTTTATTTTATTTTATTTTATTTTATTTGGGGCATCAACAGCAATACAACAAATAATACAACACTTAAATAACAGAGAAAAAGCCAATAATAGATGACCACAAAAATATAACTAACATGCAATAACAAGTGGAAATAATAAGTGCCATGAGCATAAGCAAAGGAAAGATTGTGTGTGTGTGTGTATGTGTGTATGTATGTGCGTGTATATGAGAGTGGATGTACTTGTAATAAGAAAATAATGTGTTGATTACAAACATGCTTGTTTGTCGCCCTGTCTTAGTTTAAATAATAGAATCCGTACTCGATTTTATAGAGTATATTTTGTGCAGTCAAACAAATCAATAAAATTAAATTGTTTGTTATAAAGATTTAAAATACGGTAGATTGTCGAGTTTTGTGCATAATTAGTATTAACTCTAGGAAGGCTAAAAAGGCAGCGCTCAGAGTTACGCGTTCTAATTGATGGGACTGAGAATTTAATCTCCGACAACAGTGAAGAACTGTCAATACGTCCTGAAATTATATCATACAGCACAGAAATATCAAGTAAAAGACGTCTATCTTCGAGACTCAACAAGCGGTAACGAATACACCTTGACTCATAGTCATAACTAGTGTCCCAAAACTTGGTACGAAAATTGAGATGACGCAAGAAGGAATGTTGAATTTTTTCTATTTTAGCTTTATAAATTATATGTATATTGAGGAGACCAAATACAGCTGGCATACTCAAGGACGCTTCGTACATAGGCATAGTATACAGATTTGAAGAAGTTGGTCCGAATGTTACTCGTGCGAGCGCGCGATCAAACGTATTGAACCTGAAATAGGTGTCCTCACTGACAATCGCGCGATGCGGTCGAGTGACTTAAATGTTAAAACTCTGCGGGTGCGACCTTAGTTCGTACGACAGCGCGATCAAACATTGAACTCGAAGAGGTGTCCTGATTATTGCGATAATCACGTCGTGCCTTAGAGCGATAATCGCGTAACGCAATAAATAAATAAAATAAATAAACTACTAACTATAATTAATATAAAAACATTTTGCAAAAAAAAGATAAACCGACTTCAAAAAAGATACAATAAATCATTATATTATTTATATGCGTAACAAACTGGTATGTTTGAAGTCGGTGCCAAGCCAAATTTGGAAGAGTTAATACGAACGAGGCTATGTGTTCCGTGAATTGTTCTATAGAACTACCAGTAACAAACTTGGCAGCTGCACTGTCCCATCTGGACCTCGCAGCACTCACTGTAGGACTAGCACATGAATGTAGCGACAGTATCTCGCGGACGAGATAGACATCTGTCACTGTTTAACTGTATTCATCAGAAAGCGACGACAGATGTCTATCTTGACCGCGAGATACTGTCGCTACACTCGTGCTAGGCCTACTGGATTTTCTTTATCAACTGCTTTCCCACTACTTCTACCTGACAGAAGAAGTGCCTATCTTTATCCAGTGATATGACGCCATACGATAAATAATAATAAAATATAGAACTATTCTAATATGGTATTTATTGCACGTAGATATTCATTCGAGTACAGAAAGAAAGTATACTTATGCGTCTTATGATGTTTGTTAATAAACTTTCTTTACTAGTTTTTGGAGTAACCATATTTCGAACTAAGCCCGTGCTTCGATTTGAATTATTTATCCTACTTCATCAAAGGGTTAATATCGAAGTGTAAAGCATGCAATGCAAGGGCTAGATTGATCTTTCTATACTCAGACACACTCACCTTGTCTGTAGACAAAGGCGCGATATAAAAATTTTCTATGGAAGGTCAACCATCATACGCGTTTACATTTTTTTTTATTTGTGCCTCTTTCGGGTTATTGTCAAAGTAGACGTGTATCAGAGTATGTATATATAGTCTGATACTTTCATCAAAGTTGGATTAGTAGTTTAGACGTGAAAATGTAACAAATAGAATCACATTCACCTTTGCAATATAAGTATAGATGTTTTGTGATTTTCAGACTTAAAGCTGATTTGACCGGTATTGTAACTTTTAGGTTGGCACCGACTTCAAAAATATTAGTTTGTAACGCATATAAATTATATAATGTTTTATTTTATCCTTTTTTAAGTCAGTTTATCTTTTTGTTGTAAAAAGTTTTATTTTTCCATATTTAGTGGCTATATAATTATCATAGTCGGAAAACGGATCTCGGAAGAACCGGTGAAGATATATAAGAAAAACACTGATTTAAACTTTCACGGTTTTTACACCAATCTTTTTGTAATAACGGTACTTAACCGCGTATATATTTTTTAAAGTTCATAATACATACTCAATGTAAGCAAAGTTCCACATATCATTTATTATGTGGTCTTCATCATTAGGTCCACTCCATAAAATTGGTGGTTTTCGAGAGGAAATGCTTGAGTTGCTTAAGAAAACATTCAAATCACCATTCATGTGCCTTTAAAAATTGAGGAGTTCCCTCAATTCCTCATGGATCCCATCATCAGGACAGCACGAGATTAATTTGGAACCATCTTCGAGGTAGTTCTTTTAAATAAAAAAACCGGCCAAGTGCGTGTCGGACCACGCATAATGGAGGGTTCCGTACCGGCTATCGAAATAATTAATATCGCAAGGTCGTATCTGCCTATGTACGTAGTTTTTTGGAGATATCTCAAAAACGTCTGAACCGATAATGTTCAAAATAATTTTCGTGGAAAGAATAATGTTCACAGAAACCTCAATGTTATTTTTAAAGACCTATCGATTGATATGCATTATGTTGATATTTGGTAGAATTTTTTTTAAACAATTAATTACATGTATGGAGTGCCTCCCCTACAATTTTTTTTAGCAATTTCAGTAAAAAATTATTTAGCGGCACACAAAATACACCTTATGTTAAAATTTGATAAAGATACGTCTCATAGTTTCCTAGTAAAATGGCTGTGACATGCCCGTATGGACGGACGGACGGACGGACGGACTGACGGACAGACGGACATGATGAAACTATAAGGGTTCCGTTTTTGCCATTTTGGCTACGGAACCCTAAAAAGTATTGCTCAAATTGGACCGCGGGGCTCGGAGTAATCACTGAACATCCTACATTTTAAAAAAACATCATTATCAAGACAATCATCATCATCAGGCCCGCTCCATCAAATTGGTGGTTTTCTAGAGGAAATGCTTGAGTTGCTTAAGAAAACACCCAAATCATACATGTGCCATTAAAACTTGAGGAGTTCCCTCAATTACTCATGGATCCCATCATCAGAACAGCACCAGATTAATATGGAACCACGTTGGAGGTGATTTCGTTCAAGCAAAAAAAATAATTATTCAAATCGGACCACGGGTCTCGGAGTAATCGGTGAACATACCAAAAAAACACCAAACCGAATACAGAACTTCCTCCTTCTATGAAATTGATGTCGGTTAAAAATACGCTCCTGTGATTTGCTGCCGAGGATGCTGACTACTCGTTAAATTGAAAATTGTATACTGTAGTACATACTTAATAATGGTTGAAATTTTAATAAGTAATTAAAATTTCAACCTTTACTCTGATTGAGATGAAACATAAGTGGATAGCTAGTAATTGAGTTGAATTCAAAATATTTCACAAGCGGAAATACAAATGCAGGTATTTAAAACCACAGTCCAAGTAAAAAAACCGGCCAAGTGCTAGTCGGACTCGCGCACGAAGGGTTCCGTACTATTATCTATGAAAACGGCAAAAAATCATGTCTGTTGTATGGGAACCCCCTTAAATATTTATTTTATTCTCTTTTTTAGTATTTGTTGTTATAGCGGCATCAGAAATACATCATCAGACGGACAGCGGAGTGCTAGTAATAGGGTCCCGTTTTACCCGTTGGGTACGGAACCCTAAAAAATACATTTTCCCGTTTATAAAACTTGTTCCGTTCCTTTCATTTTAAATTCTCAATGAAACTAGAGTTCGGAAGACACTGACGGAGTTTGGTAGCAAGTGAGGGTATGAATAAAGTTGGAATGCAATCGAGTTGGCAGCCCACTGACGGTAAGCTCACGCTGCCTCCGCCGCGGCGGACATTGCAAATACGTGCCTGTCCCCGTGTCATAGTTGCTTCCCGGACGTTCGGTTCAGGCAAACCAATATCAGTAGAACAAAGTTCTCAAGATCCGTTACCTAGTATCATTGTATTGCACATAAATATATAGTTATATCCGTACTTGTCGTATCATGTAAACAAACACTTTTCCAAGACATTATGACACATTTACTTTAAAAAACTCACAAAGTACTATTTAATTCAACCAAGTTACAACTGAAAAATATCATTTCTAATATTTTTTTCTTCAATAATTGAAGTAACGAACGAATAACCTGAAATATAAATGACAATACGATGTCTAGATTGACACACGGTTGTTTATATTAATATTCATTTACATGATAAGAAAAATAAGGATGAATTCTGTATAGACGCTAGAACACTAGCAACTTTACTAGTCGTCAGAAATATGTATATGTATTACTGTATTGACATATGTATTATAATATACCTACCAATTACTTAATAAATGCGGCGTTTTGTAAGGTACAATAAGACTTTCAGAAGGTAGTTCCCATGTCGACATAATTTATATTAAAGGTACCTAATACACTTAACATTATACCAATAGGGTTGTTTCCAATTTTTTGAAACGCAAGTATAACGTTCTGTATTGACCAAACATTGCCCTAGAATTTTATTGATGTATAGTCTAGAAAGGGGCTTTAAGTATGGGAAAATTATAAAAAATATTTGGGCAGATGCTTCGCGCCTAAAACGCTCTTTGGAAAACGTGTGACGTCACAACTCAAGCTTTGACACTTAACTACATACACACGCATTAAACACGTAACTCACACATAGAAGATCTGAATTGTCAACTGCAATTGAATAAGTGCGTTTTGTTATAACCAGATACTTCTGAAAATATCCTAGCACCGTTTCTTCTAAATCACGATATGATAGATCAGATGGCCTAGGTCTATTGCATTCTTGTTAATCTTGGTAAGTCTAGTACTAGTAAATTAAAACAATTTTTCTTTTTCTGCAAGTCACTGTAGGTAAACATCAGGATACTCCTATATTTTGGCGAGGTGAATTCTGCCAATGTCGAGGTGTACACTTATTATATTAATATATAAATTTTTCATAAAATATAAGCAACGATATTCGCTTGAGGCCTTGCTGATTGTAAGGTGATAGCCTCCCTACAAAGTTTGCTATCCGGGGTCTCGGCCACCCACGTGTTTGTAGTACAAACACGTGGGTGGCCGAGACCCCGGACAGCCGTTTGTTCAACTAAAGGGAGGCTCGTCTAGCGTTCGTCGCAGGCTCGCGAACCACGTACACACTATGTTTTTGGTAACAGTAACGGTTACAGTTACGTGCAACGTTACGGGTTCGGAAATGAGTACCTACGTTGTAAATGTCGGCTCGCTGCAAGCCGCACGCGTACCGCTCGCAGCAGGTTTGCGAACCATGTACACACTATGTTTTTTGGTTACAGTACATGCAACGGTTACAGTTACGGCTCGCTAGTGAGTACCCGGCTTAATGCGCTACAATGGAACCCTAACTTTTATATGTGGAACCAACCCTATTCGCCTGAATCACACGATGGCCTATACTCGCTAAGAGATAGTAATAAGTACGCTGCTTTTCTATATTCCTTACGCTGGAATGGCCTTACTCTATTCTTCAGAACATTTGCCAAATTTCTGACGGCTGGCCTTAAGCGAACGTGAAACACACATTTTTTTTCTTTCTGACGTTGACGATTGTTTTATAAGATTTAGGTACCTCCCACTACTGAATACAAATTACAAATATTTTTGTGTTTTTTTTTTGCTTGTGGAACATAATAATATTAGAGTAGGCTTAATTTAGTTACCGGTGTAGTGTGGGCCCATTGCTTCAGGTATTTAATAGTTGGTTAAATACAAATATTTAAACTTTAAGTACCTACTTGTGGCCGTAACGGGCATTGTCGATAAGGCTGAACGGCTCCGGCCCCGGCGTGAGCGGACGCAAGACAGCGCATTTATGCAGCCGCCGGACGGTCCCTAGCGAATATTTTCCGGGATATTACACGTAGACGTTAAGCCAAATTTTACATTACGCTTCAACAATTTCCTCCCGGGAATGGTAACGTGGGGATTGTTACTGTAGTTTCGGCTCTGGACAAAAGCGACGTCATGTCGTGGTTTGTTTTCGTTCAGATTTGCGTTCACAAAGCTAAATAATAGAGCGTAACTATTCGCATTTTGTAACAATGCAAGGCGATATTAATCACGAAGCACAATTTCAAAGTAATTTTCTTTATCGACGCTTTTCTGTGAATTTTTAGGTAATAAGAAACTCAATAGGCTCGTAGTTATTTTATCACTCACAGGCTCGAAACTACATAGTGTGGCAGGAATACAATTCGATCTGAAACAGACGCAGAAGCCTTTTTATGACAGACAGATGCCAATAATAGAGGTAGGAATAGGACAGGCGGCCACAGCGGACTATTCCACAAGCGGCGGGATTCTGACGATGTGTTGCGACGTTCATTTGTGATGCATTTGTCCCCCGTGTACTAGAACATTGCACGGTTTTAACGCAGTGGAACTGTTATGAAGCAAGCATCCCCGTTGTGTAACTTGACATGAAGCGGTACTCTGACATTAAATCTTCTTACCGTGTTTCAGATTTGTATTTGATATTTTTTATTTAATAACTAGCTTTTTCCCGCGACTTCGCCGGCGTACTAAAAAAGGAGGTTCTCAGTTAGACTCGTATGTTTTATGTTTCCCGGGACTCAAACTATATCCACAACAAATTGTATCTAAATCGGTTCGCGGTTAAAATTTCGCCATACAAACCTCCAACCCCCATTTCACCCCTTAAGGATTGATTTTCGAGATAAAAAGTGTCCTAAGTCGTTTGCCGGGACTCAAACTTTCTCTGTACCAAGTTTCATCTAAATCGGTTCAGAGGTTTAAGCGTGAAAAGGTAACAGACAGAAAGACACACTTTCGCATTTATAATATTGAATTCTAATATTAAATCTATGTACCAAGTTTCATCTCAATCGTCTGTCCAGCGGTTAATAATCCGCCATACAAACTACCAACCCCCTATTCTACCACTCTAGGATTGATTTTCGTAATAAAAACTTTCCTATATTGTTTCTCGGGACTCAAACTATATCCATAATAAATCGGTTCGCGGTTAAAAATTCTCCTTACATGGAGGTCTGTAAGGAGAATTTTTAACCGCAAACCGATTTATTATGGATATAGTTTCACCCACCCCCATTTCACCCACTAAAGGGTTCATTTTCTAAATAAAAATATCTAATGTCATTTTGAGCTATGCGTTGACTGACATCAGTCAGTCAGTAATTTTCTTCTTTTATATATTAAGATTAGGTTGCAATTTGGTACAAACAAATACTTTCAAGAATTTTCATGTCCACGATATTAAATTTCGAAATCGATGCCATTTTTGTAATTAACATCTCACAAAACCGTAAAAAGGACCCCCGTATTGATATTTAGACATTTCAACCCCATCACACCTCAACATGGGAGATGGTATTTCGCGTCTGTCACGTTGGATTTTAAAATCGTTATTGGTTTCGTAATCAACGACCCGATATAGCATAGAAACAATACCCATGTTGATTGACACATTTCCCCCTTTAGGGGTTGAATTTTCAAATAACCTGAAACTTTTATTTACTCATATATCGTTAGGAATACTCCTGTGAAGTTTTGAATAAAATAGTCTAACTAATCTAGTTTCGCCATACAAACTTTGGACCTCCATTTCATCCCCTTAGGGGATGAATTTTGAAAAATCCTTTCTTAGAGCACCTCTAGTCCTTATAAGGAACCTACGTGCCAAATTTGGAATCTATAGAATCAGCGGTTTGGGCTGTGCGTTGATATGTCAGTCAGTCAGTCAGTCAGTCAGTCAGTTTCTTCATTTATATATCTAGAAGAAGAAGATAATAACTATAAGATGGTAACCAAAGTCACTAAATCGTTCGATGTATCGTTAAATAATCTATTTTGATACATAAAATTGTGATGAACTTGATAACCAGTAGTTAACGAGAAAAACACAATCCGTATGAGCTAAACATTTCTTCTCATTAGCGATGTACAATTTCTGACATTTCTATAAATTTTAACGTATGTCTTAATGTAAAAAACTGTAACAGAAAAAAATTAACTAAAGTTACATGTAACATTTTGCTGATTCGATCCTCTGTAATCATCCAATATATATGTCATACATAGTATGTTATCGGTAAATTTGTACTGTGTACTAAAATTGAAATGAAACTGATACAAACTGATACAAGCTCGAATCGAACCTCATGTCATTTTGCTTTTTGATTTAAGTTTTTTTTATTTTATCAAAAGTACAAAACATTTAAACAATTTTATGTTACTCGCCAAACTGCGCTGCGATAACAGTTTGTTGGCGAGACCGCGTTCATTTTACCTAGTGTTAAGTACTTACCTATGTTAAAACTATGTTGAGGTATGCTGTAATGAAGTATGAACTACATATAGTCTTAAACACTAACTTACACACTAAACATGACAATGCCTGAAGATTTCAGTAGTAACTGCTAGTATTTTTTTACAGATCTGTTATTTGTTTGTTAAGTATTAATAATAATTTGGTGTCTTCAAAACATGAAAGTTATAACAGAAATCCTTAAATTTTCCATTATTTTTTATTAAAACAAAAAGGGAGGGGGAGGGCCAAAGGGAGAGGACCCGCATTCCGAGTCGTTTCTGGTGCAAAGGCTGTCCATAGCTATCCAGCTCGGTAATGATGCGAGCGTTATGGGCACTTTTTCACCGGAATGGACAAGGAACGGTAGCAATTAGTTTTAGTATCGGGTGTTCCAGAAAGTATAAGAACGAATTTGCAATGCCACATCTTTGTTCATGATACTGACTAGAAACATACAGTAATATGGAATTGTTATTTCCTTAATTAGCAACAAATATGTACATTTGTCGCATAAATTATATGCAAAATATGCGAAATGTGAGGCATTTCTCCAGATAAACGAAAACTAACTCTGCACAAATACGGTACAGTTCTTAACATAATGCTCAAAGAGTTGGTGAAATCGGTGGGAGTTAGTATCGGAGCCATACGTACGATTATTCCAAATTCTGGTGGAGAATTCTCCTTTTACGGTGCACCAAAAAGTGGTCGAAAAGGGAGCCTGTAGATCGAAATTTGGAACGTAAGATTGCACAAGGTGTTATACCGGGTGTGGCCTGTAATAGGAGCAAAACATTAAAACGTAGATTCTACTCCTCAAAGTAGAAAATGTTTGTTCAACGACTTTTGAAAATTATGTAGATTTTAGATTGTCTCTTTTTCAAACAAACTAAATAGTACTGAAAATAGATGTCATATACTTCAGAAAAAGTGACCAAACCCTCCGGTGTCCGAGGCCAGATTCGAACTGGCGTCTTCAGCTTTCGCGGCTGACGTCCTGACCACTAGACCACCCGGTCTATTTTCAGTTTATATATAGTAGTGTAACTACTTAAAAAATTGCAAATCAAAAAATATTGAACAAAAATATTTGATTTGCTTCAAGATTCAAACTAAATAGTATTTTCAATGTACATCAAGGTCCGCCTAAATAACATCGCCTGTCAGTCTTGTCACCCTACATATATTAATCAATGTCGTAGTACATTGCGTGTTCGAATAAACTTTAAACTGTAATAAAATTCAAACTACAAAATATTTTTAAAAGTTGTTGAACAAACGTTGTCTAGTATGAGGAGTAGAATCTACGTTTTAATTTTTTGTTCTTATTACAGGCCACACCCGTATATAAAAATAACTCGTCTGTGAGGGAGGTGGCCAAAAAACAACAAAAATCGGCTCGCAATGTTCAACGGGCCAAGGCATATAATTGATTTAAAGCCCTTAAAAAAGCAGAAAGTATCAAAACGGAGCACTAAACAAGCTGCATGTGTGAACCAAAACTTGAAAAACCGGCCAAGTGCGTGTCGGACCACGCATAGGAGGGTTCCGTACCTTTAATGGAATAAGAACCAAACTAATAACAAAAGGTCGTATCTGATGCCTATGGAAGAAGTTTTTTGGAGATAAATCAAAAATGGCTGAACTGATAATGTTCAAAACAATTGTAGTTGAAAGTATATGATAAGGCGCATCTCTGCAAATTTTTTCATATTTTTTTGAACTTACGATTCAAAAGTTACGGGGGGGCTACACAACTTTTCTGACTTTCGAAGCGATTATTTCAGAAAATATTCACTTAATCACAAAATAGTCAAAGAAACCTCAATGTTATTTTGAAAGACCTATCGATTGATGTGTCACATGTTGATATTTGAATATTTTATTTTATTTTATTTAGTTACCTGTATGGAGCGCCCCCCTAAAAATATATATTTTTTTCAAATTCAACTACTTAACTAAGTAGCTGCATACAAAATACACCTTATGTGTAAATTTTATTCGGATATGTCGTATAGTTTCCGAGTAAAATGCCTGTGACATACGGACGGACAGACAGACAGACATGACGAATCCATAAGGGTTCCGTTTTTTGCCATTTGGCTACGGAACCCTAAAAAGGTTTATGATAGCCTACTGTGCTAAAATCATCGTGCGTTATTATAGATGTCGAAACGCACTATAAAATTTGAATACAAAATCCTTCCAGTGACCAATTTTACACTGTATGAGAAAGCCAGGATGTTAATGATCCTGTAAAGGCGTTTTCATAGAAAAAAACAGGTACGTATCTAACAGGTTAGGTAGGCCCTCTGTGAGTGTGTGAAGTTGCCTAAGCCATTCGTTACCACTCAATAAATTAAGGCTGATATCTTCATCTAGAAGTACTTGAATCGCCGCTTACTACTCATGACCCGCGAGCATGATAGTCTTGTTTCACATTAGCCAGATTTGGCACCTGTACCCTACGCGACTTTTCAGCCTGTTACCCTGTGTGTGTGTGTGTTCTAGTATATATCATAATATATAATAATGACAGATGGGTTATGCACGTTCCAAAAGTGAAGCACTTAAAATGAGTGAAATCAAACAATTGTCGCTAGTCGCGCACCGGCCAGCGTGAGATGCGGACGTGCCAATGAGCTCCCGTCACTCGCGTGAGAAAGAGACAAACTGTAATTTTCTAACAATGAGAGTGACAAAGATGTAATGGTTGTCAGAATAGATAAACATAACAGAATCGTTGCTAGGTTATGAAGTAACTCTGGAAGTATTTTTTTTGCTTATTTTGTTACCCATCCATTTTAAATATCATTGCTGTTACCAAGACATATCAATGATAAAACCATTAAACCAGCAGTTTCCATCGAGCCCTTAAAAAGAAACTGGTCGGAAGCCTCCAAAGACATTGGAGTTAAATCTGTGCTGAAGCTTATGTCGCACGATAGATCCAAGGTGCGATTACTGGTTTATAATTGACGATATCAATAAATTGGTGCCTGAATTTGTTTAACAATAAGTTAAAATCCAATATTGATAAAAGCATATTTGTCAAAAGAAAAATAAAAACCGTCTTATATCAATGATAACTCGTGCTTTTATTTGGCATGTATTTAACCAGGCTGCTAAATAACTGAATTTGGGTAGCTTTAAAAAATAAAAATGGGTACCAAAATTAATAGGTTGGCGACTAATTTGGGGCCGTACATTATTTCAATATGGGCTGTTTTTTAATGTCTTAATAGCCATTGTTTAACTATATAGGTATCAAATAATTATATTGAAAACTGAATTTATAACTGGGAAGCATTTTAAGAAGCCTTTTTTAAATCGAAAACGATTACATATTAAATTAAAAATAAGGTACTTTTAAAATATTTAGGAAGCAATTAAAGTGAATTACATATTCAATATTAGTAAAACGGGCAACTTTACACGAGCTGTAATTATAAGATAAAATGGATTCTTAAAAAGTTACTAGGGTCTATGAATATTGGTAGGTAAGTATCTATAGTCAGATATCTAGAACCAAAATTCATATGCCACATATGATATAGAAAAAATTAAAGGTGCCTTTTGTATAGTATTACCAAAATACGAACCTAGTTAATAGAGCATAATAAATGGTGCCTTTTGTGTAGGTATTACCTAAATACCTACCTACCTAGTGAATAGAAAATATGAAGGGTGCGTTTTGTGTAGGAATTACCTAAATATCTACCTATACTTCCTTTTTTTTTAGATTAGAAAAATCGTGCGATTGTCGTAGTTTTCCCTCATAGGGCTGAAAAAAAGATACATAGGCGAAATGGATCGTTAATGTTATATTGTGAAAAAAAGAGGTATAGTCGCCTACCTTACTTCTACACAGCTTCTTAAGTTTTAAAGGAAAAGAAAAAACATATTGCAGTTTATAATAATCAATACCTGTTGTTAATTGACATTTAAATAAAACAAGTTGTATAATGTAATGTCGTAGTGTTTCTACTAAAAAATAAATGGTTAAAATATTCAATGAAATTATTTGATTATACCTAGATAGTAGTCATCTTGCCACATGTTGGCTAAACATGTGATACAAAATGACATCAATCATGACATCTATACTTATGTATTTTACCATGTTTAAGCAAATAAATGGTTTCTATTTCTATTTCATGTGCCTACCTTTTGGAAGTAGGTATTACCTAAAGCTCAAGTGCTCAATGTATACATTCAAAATACTTAATAAGGAGAGGGAAAATTGCATACTATGGGTTCCATACAGATCAAAATTTTTATTATACACGGTGTAACATGAGAAAACCGAATAATTTTAACAGCGTATTCCTGACCATAATTGGAGACTAAATTGTCGTATAAACTTTTCTGGAATTCGCTTAGTTTCAGAGTTACTACCAATTAAATAAAAATTCGGTTTTCTCATGTTACACCGTGTATATTTTTGTTAGCAATTTTTTTATGACAAATGCACTGAACTTTAACTTTTGATCAAAGTTAAGCTCCTTGTTCCTTTGCTCGAAATACAAATTGCTTAAAAAAATACAAATTAGGTACTCAGAATTTTAATTTTTTTAAATATTTATTGCCAAGATTCATGTGGAAAACGACTATTACCTAATTAAGTAATCATCATACATACTGGTCCCGCAGACAAAAAAAATGTATACCACGACGGTGGCAAACAAGCATACGGCCCGCCTGATGGTTACTAACAATGACCCTATGGCTTGCAAAACATTTTATTTAATTTTCTTAATTACCTCCTTAAAGCACCAGGGGACATACAATCTACAAAATTTCAACTCAATCGATCTAGCAATTTCGGAACAAATAGACATTGTGACAAGACAGAGTAGTACATGCTTCCTTTTAAGCCATTTTGGTACGGAACCTTAAAAATATACCAGTTTCCTGAAATTTTAGTGCTCCCGTAATTAAAATGATACCAGCAATTGATACCCAAAAAATTGTTAATTAGGTAGAAACAAATAGCTGGCAACAAATATTTAAACCAAGCCTGCTTTGAATAATAGATGCCAAGTTCATATTTTTGTTGCCAACCTATTATTTTAAGTTCCCGGTTAAGTTTTTGGTCAGCTATATATTGCTGCCGTTTTTCAATAATATGATGCCACATGTTTGAGGCTTATAAAAAAATATTGTCCCTAAAATATTAATTCACGGCCAATTTATATTATTATGTGCCTTAGAAAAGTTGCCGATTCATGTTTTAGATACCCGGAAAATTATAAGCCCTTTTATTTTCTGGAACATCCGATACTTGACTGTAGCTTTTTATATAAATGAATGAATAGGACAATGAATAGGACCAATAGTGCTGATATGACATGCAATGCGTGTCAGGAGGAGCTTATCGTAGGAGAAGAATACTTGCAATGCATGATAGCTGCATGCGGTAAGTTATACCACCATTCCTGTAATAATAAGACTCTCACGGCGGAAGAGCGAGACACATGGGTTTGTCCTGAATGTTGCATCGCACTTAAAAGAGGCGGGCGTAATTGTGACACTCCTGTCGGGACACCTCTAACGCTCAAGAACGTTGCATGCAGGACCAAATGTGAAAACTTTCCTTCGACACCGACACCTGCGTCTGGATCGTTATCTTTGGTGGCTGAATTACAAGAAGTTCGTGCCCAAATGACCACATTGTCTCGGCAACTGACTGATGCCATTTCTACTATTGCACAATACCAGACGAAGCTTGCTGTAAGTACGGAAAAATTCGAGGCTGTGCAGGAGCGACTTATGCGGCTGGAAGCAGCATCGGCTAAGCCATGTATGTGCTGTGAGGTCGGACTGCCGCCTCTGGGTGGAAATACTGTGAATACTGCTGCGAGTAAGGTGAAGTCCAAACGGAATCGCAAGAGTCACCGTGCGGAGCAGACGTCGGAAAGGGCAGAAGTACTAGGAGTAAGTGGAAGTACAGTTGCATTAGCGGAGGTGACACATAATGATAATTCGCCCCAGGCAACGCCTGCTATAGCGTCTAACGAAAGCTGCATCTCGCAAAACGACACACGCCACACTGACGAGGAGGAAAATGTGGATGGTGGCTTCAAAGAGGTCAAATATGGAAAAAGGCGATACAGTTCCATTCGCTGTACTGCTGGTCCAGAGGTAACATCGCTCAAAGCTGTGGAATATAAGAAGTACATTCACCTATGGAACATGGCTTCGGGAGTGGATGACGTCCGGGCCTATCTGCAAACCCTGAGCCCAGATAGCATATGCACTGTCGAAGAGCTTAAGTCTAGGGGAGAGTACAAATCCTTCAAGATTGGAGTTTTGCCTGCTGTATACGATAAGTGTCTTTCACCTGCAGTATGGCCAGATAATGCAAGAGTTAAGGCTTGGTTATTTCGGAGATCGAAAACCACCCGGAACCCTCCCTTGCGCCTTTGAAAGCTACAGATCGAACCTTAAATCAAAATTGGAGGTAACTTATCAAAATGTCAGGGGCCTAAATACAAAGCTCAAGTTCTTCAGGCTAAACCTGCTCTCACTGGATTCTGATATTGTAGCAATCACTGAGACTTTTCTAACTGAGTCTGTAAATGATGCCGAGCTTTCCTGTAGTGGCTGGAGCGTGATACGTCGGGACCGTGGAACTGGTTCGCGAGGTGGTGGTGTAATGTTCGCTGCGCGTCCTGGTGTTGATATGACGCGCCACCAAGAACTTGAGACTCCTAGCGTGGAAGACCTATGGATCTCGTTTACATTTGCAAGCGTCACCTGTTACTTGTGTGTAGTTTACATTCCTCCCGGTGCTAAAGAAGACGCTTACATGTGTTGGTTCCAAAATGTAGAACAAGTGTTGCTCAAGCTTAAGGGAGTTGTGCTTCTGTTTGGGGATTTAAATTTGAACCCTCTGTATACTTTTCAATCTATCAAGTGTTACTACTCTTATTTTTTAACAATGTGTGGTCTGTACGAGATGAATGAAGTGACGAATGCTTATGGCGGTAAGTTAGATGTTGTGCTGGTGTCGGAGCGCGTCCGCGGTGTTAGTGTCACAGAAGTTGAGGGTGGAGGGCTAGTCCCTAAGCGGGATGCGTACCACCCCCCGTTAATAATATCTTGTCCTGTAGGTGAACCTATGTTGCGACCTACCTCCGAGCGACTAGATGTTAGCAATGTGGACTCAGCTCAAGACTGGGATTTCAGTAGGGGTGATTACGAGCTTCTTTACGAATTGATCTGTTCGGAAAACTGGCGAGACGTTCTTCAAATCAACGATGTCGATACTGCAGTTGATGTTTTTTATAAGATCATTTATAACTTTTTTGATACCTGTTTTCCGAGAAAGATCCGCTCAAAGAAAATTACTAGGCGCTACCCAGTTTGGTTCACGGCTGACCTTATTTCCGATATTAAGCGGAAAGCTAAAAACCACCGGACTTGGAAAGCAACTAAAAACTTTGAAGCATATAAAGAGTTCGCTCAGCTTAGGAAAGATATCAAAATTAGAATTACGTTGGCATATAATAACTACGTTGAGCGAATTCAAGATAGAGTCAAATGTGATCCTCGTTCTTTCTGGAAGCATATCAACAGTCTGAAGTCGAAAGGCGGGTTTGCTGGTGAAGTTGAGTTCGAAGGCAAGTGTTTCATGGGTGTGGAGGCTGCAGAAGCCTTTTCAAGGTTTTTCTCTAGTGTCTTCCAACCGGGTATCCCTCGACTGGACGTGCAATCAGTTAAAAGCCGCCAGCATAGCTGTTTGACTCCAGCTGTTAATATCGCTGACATATCAGTGCAGGAAGTTGAAGCGGGCATAAAGCGGTTGAAAGCCAGTAGTTCTATTGGGCCCGATAACATTCCTGCATACATAGTCAAAGGATGTATGGACCAGCTTAAGGTTCCTATTCACTATATGTTTAACTTGGTACTTTCTACTGGAATATATCCTAAATTGTGGAAGACAACTAGGGTGACGCCCATCCCGAAGACGGGTAACCTTGCTAATGTTGAAGAGTACAGGCCTATTGCCATACTCTCAACATTGGCAAAGTTATTTGAAACTATCGTCCATAAAATATTGGCAATCCAGTTAAAACCAGTTTTGAGTGACTCCCAGCATGGCTTCAGGGTTAATCGCTCGGTCGACACCAACTTAATGACCCTGACAGACATCATCTCTGAGTATCTCGATAGAGGGACTCAGGTAGATGTTCTGTATTTCGATTTTAAAAAGGCTTTCGATCGCGTAGACAACGATATATTGCTGTGCAAGCTTAGTGATTTAGGCTTTTCTCCAAAGCTGCTTGCATTGTTTGCAAGTTATCTACGCGATCGAAAGCAGTACGTTCGTCATGGGTGTTTTGTATCGGCTCCCTATCATACCAGATCAGGCGTTGGTCAGGGTTCAATACTGGGCCCCCTATTATTCGGAATCATGATCAATGATTTAGAAACTGTTGTGAAGCATGCAAAATGTCTACTTTATGCTGACGACCTAAAATTTGTGTATGGGATAAAGAACGAAGTAGATTGTGAGCTTCTACAAGGGGATATTACCTCAGTAGTGGACTGGAGTATCGCAAATAAGCTTCACTTTAACACAGCAAAATGTTGTGTATGTACATTTAGTCGTTCCACTGTTCCCCAGCACGCGCACTACAAATTGGGGACTGAGACCATTGAGAGGCTGTTCTCCGTTAAAGACCTTGGAGTGGTCTTTGACAATCACCTTACCTTTCATGATCACATGCGAATCCTCACTGACAGTTGTTTTCGTAGACTTGGTTTCGTGCTGCGCAATGTTAAAGATTTCCAGGACATAAATGCGATAAAGCTGGTTTTTAACGCGCTAGTAAGGAGCAAGCTTGAAACTTCGTCTATAATATGGAACCCGTACGAATCCTCATACGCCCTATCTCTGGAGAGGATACAAAAGACCTTCCTGCGTTTTTTGTATAAAAAAAGATTTGGGTATTACCCATTCCTATACCCCACAAAATTCTTACTCGGATGCCTTGAGTACAACTCCTTAGAGGTGAGGCGGAACCATAACCTTATTACTACTGCTTGTCGCATATTGCGCGGTGAGTCAGACTGCCCAGAGCTTGTGGCTCGTGTGGTAAAGCCGTCACCTCTCAGAAGCATAGCACCAATCTGGAGGACCACACATACTGCTAATACTACTGATACTGTACTTCAGAAATTTTTGTCTGTTCTGTACTACTTACTCTTGTTTTTTTTATCTGTTTCGTACTTCATATTGTAACCCAGGTAATTTGCAATGTCAGTAATGCCCATTAGTATCTTTTGATATGAAAAAGTCATAAATGAATGTTACATATGTAAGAAGATTAAATTACCTAGTTAACATAAATATGAGCATGTGTAAGTGCATATGTTTCTGCATGTGTAAATACCTGTTTTATTTTATTAGGTAGAAACTCTACGTGTTATGGTTATTCGTTTACCATTTTTTATTGCACTACCTACAATCTTCTTTACCCAACGGTTGACTGGTAAAGAATATCTTATGGTATGAAGTCCGGCGTTTGTACATTAAGTTTGTCTTTTGTGCAATAAAGTGAAATAAATAAATAAAAATGTACCTTAAATAAAAAGTGTAATGTTTACTTTTGGAAATTACCTACAAGCTGCTCTTTACTACTTGTGTGGGAAATCTACCGGGTCGTTGTATGGAGACCTTGCATTAATTCCTCAGTCGATGATTCTTTTGCTGGGATGTAGTATAGGTCATAACAAACACAAAACACTATTTTTCCAAAAAAAAAAAGTATGTCAGTGTTGGTATTTTTACAAAAATGTACAAAAAACTTATTAGTTTGTACTGGAATTTTCCTCAGGGTATATTTATTTCACTAAACAAATTAATTTGATTACTCACAGATACTGTTAAAAGTTCAAAAAAAAAATTCAAATAAAACAGTCACTTTTATTCAAAAATAATTGGTAACAGTCGTCATTTTGTTTGGACAATTTCTCAGTCAGGTTTGTAACAGTGGGTGTTATGTTAATCTTATTTTTGCATAATATTTACGAATATCCAAAAAAAAAACTAAAAAAAATAATATTAACATTATTTTTTTTAGTATATTTCATAAACTTTATGGAAAATTCCTCAGCCTGGTTTCGTTTTTTATTCACGTTAGGTAGTCAATTCAACAGCCAAAACCGAAATTTCCAAAAAATAATCCACATACAATACGTCAAATCTCGAGATTAAAAATTTGTCCAGCCTTTTAAAGCGAGTGAGCAGGCAGTAATATGTCATCGTGCTTCAGATATTGAGTCCAGTTTATCATGCGCGGTTACGACTCAGGTATGCTTGCGTCATAGTGAAAAAAGTGTAGTAAGTTACTTCAAATATATAATTGTCTAATTTCATATTTGTACTTAACTCGTATCATTATAATTTTAATAAATATTTTCATGGCGTATTATTGATAAAACAATTTAGTATTTAATTGAAGCATCAGAGTATCATCGTCTCACTAAATAGAACACCATCACCACTACTCACCAACATGCACACAATGCAGCCGCTTGCTCCGATACAACTACGCTTCGACACTAGTCATGCCGCCTACCAACAGATGGCGCATTGATCGAGTTATATAGATGCCGCTAACGTTTGTTCAACGCAGAAACATGACCCTCGGCGCATTGCCGAGGACTTTTTGAGAAACGCGGTAGGGTCTCTAGGTACGCACGCTATATGTCTCAACCAAGTTTGAGCATTTTAGTGTTGTGATGTGACACTAAGCCACTAGGCCAGTAATTTGTCGTAAAGGTGTGCCCTTAGGACAAATTACTGGCCTGGTACACATCTACCTAGCTGGGTAGTACTCGGCAAGTAATCACTAGAGAGAAGAGAGCACATGTAAATCTCTAAAGCAATAAATTGTATCCCATCAAAAATGTACAATAATGCCAGCCTCGCAACGCAGTTCTACTTCAAAAAGTAATGAGATATAAAAGATACAACGCCATTGAGATCAGAAGCAAAACTCATTTATTCCAAACTACCTTCAGCTGTCATTACAATTCAATCCTAGAGGTACCCATCTAAATACATAACATACCTTTCCACCATAATCAACAAGTATCAATCATTAAACAAATTCATTAAATTATATTATAACTTTTCCACAATCAACATTCATCAGGAATGCCTATGATGTCACGCCATAACTCTGGCGGTGGTATTTCAATAAGAGGGTCATCATCGGTAGTAGAAGACTGAGAGCCAAATTCAAATGATTGTTGATCGCAATTAGGAGCTTCTGTTGGCTGTGCTCGAGCTATGATTTGATCTGCGTGGCGACGATGCAGCTCTCCATCTTCCGTTCTCACCACATAAGTGCTGGGCCCCTCCACTGTCTCAATCTGGCCCTTCGCCCACTTGGCTCCTGGCGTGTACATGCGCACTAGCACGGGGTGATGTAGATGGAAGACGCGCGCGCACGGTCGCTGCGCTGCCTGTTCCAGCTGTTCTTCAGCTCGGCTTGGTGTGCTCTCAGGGTGTAAATTTGAGACAGCCGTTCTATATTTGCGTCCGTTTAGCATTTCAGCTGGTGTTTTATTGGTAGAGCTGTTAGGGGCGGTACGCAAAGCGTATAAAGCCTTCACCAGTTTTTCACTCCAGGGCATGGTTGTAGTTGCCATTTTCTTCAATTTATTTTTGAAAGTCTGTACGGCTCTTTCTATCTGTCCATTCGACGCCGGGTGGTAGGGCGGGGTGAATAAGTGTCTGATATGGTTTCTCTTCAAAAATAAATTAAAATCTTCAGACGTAAAAGTCCTACCATTGTCTGACACCAAAACGTCTGGCAATCCTTGTGAGGCAAAAATGCGTCTTACAATTGTAATTATAGAATCCGCGCTCATGGATGGAACGATTTCTGCCTCTATCCACTTACTGTAAGAGTCGATTAGTAGCAAAAAGGTTTTTCCCTGGAAGGGTCCGGCAAAATCGATATGGACTCGACTCCACGGTTTGTCAGGCATGACCCGTATTTGCGGATCTTTAGGTGGGTTGTTTTTTACAGACTGGCAGTCCTCGCACTCAGCCACCACCTTCTCAATTTCCTTGTCCATGCCGGCCCACCAAAGGTACCCTCTAGCATATGCTTTGGTTTGTACAATACCTGCATGAGGAGCATGTAACAACTTAAGTACCTTTTTGTGTAGCGAAGCAGGTATTATGACTCTGTTACACCACAATAAACATTCTTTATTGTGTGAAAGAGCCTCTCTGCGGATCCAATATGGCTGCATTTCAGGATCTGTATTGGAGCGCGGCCACCCATGGAGTACGTTGAACAATACCCTCTGTAGCACGTGATCTTTCTTGGTTTCTTCGGCAATAGCTTTTACATCAAGATTCCATCCCAGTGGTTGCTCTTCTAGCAAAAGCACCTCGCCTAAACAGTCCATATTCAGTCCTACAGAAGAAGTTTGTCCGAAGTGGTTCCGTCCACCTGCTCAAAGCGTCCGCGTTTCCAATTGACTTGCCGGGTCGATATTTGATCGAATAACTGTATCCGTTAAGCTTTAGCGACCATCGTAACATTCTCGGTGATATTTGGTCAGGGATTGGTTTTTCTGGGTTGAACAGGCCAACCAAGGGTTTATGGTCGGTGATGATGCAGAACTTACGTCCGGCCAGAAACTGATGATACTTAGTCAGTCCGAACATTACCGCGAGCGCTTCTTTATCTATTTGCCCGTAACGTCTTTCGTGTGGTTGTAATGTCCGCGACGCCATCATCACCGGACGTTCGGATCCATTTTCCATGACGTGAGATAATACGGCTCCCAATCCGTAATCTGACGAGTCGCAAATCAGTAACAATTCTTTATTTAGGTCATATCCGACTAATGTACAATCCGACGACAGGAGAGTCTTAGCCTTATTAAACGCCTTTTGTTCTTTGTCGCCCCATGTCCACGGTGTCTTCGCTTCCAGCAACCGGTACAGTGGCTCAAGCAACGTTGCTTTGTCAGGTAAGAATTTCTCGTAAAAATTGTATAGGCCCAAGAATGCCCTTAATGTGTCTTTGTTTGTGGGCGCCGGTTTATCCTAAATCTCTTGTACTTTATCCGGAGACGGGTGAAGTCCGTCGGCGTCCAGCATATGGCCCAAAAAGGTAATACTCCGTGAGGCAAATATTCATTTCTTAATGGTTAACCGAAAACCCAAGTCTTGAAGTTTTCTCAGTACTGCGTCCAATCTCTGATTATGCTCTTCCATATTTCTCCCTGTGACAGCTACATCGTCCAGAAGACACGCGACTCCTGCCATATCCGCCAGTGCAGAAGACATAACCCTTTGGAAGATACCAGGCGCAGCGCTTACCCCATAAGCCAAACGATTCACCTTCATTAACCCTATGGGTGTATTTAGTGTCAGTAGCATCGCTGTGCCATCATCAAACTTGATCTGGGTATACGCCTGTTTTAAGTCCAGTTTGCTAAATATAATTCCTCCGCTAAGCTTCACAAATGCCTCTGTCGATGTAGGGAGCGGGTATGTGTCAACATCTATTGATGCGTTAACCGTAGATCGATAGTCTCCACAAATACGCAAAGAGCCGTCATCCTTCTTGACAATTCTTAAGGGAGTAGCCCACTCTGAATATTTGACAGGTGTTAAAACGCCAGCCTTAACCATTTGATGCAGCTCGTCCTCCACTTGACGTTTCAGCGGGAAGGGTACAGGTCGCGCTTTCATGAATCGTGGCGCGGTCTCGGGTCGCACGTGCAGTGATACAAGTGGTGCCGTGTACTCTCCTAAACCCTCCTTAAACAAATTAGGGTATTTATTTTTCCACAAAGCTACTTCATCTTCTGACCAACAAACGCCATCTACCCGCAACCCCAGCTTGTTAAACCAGTTTCTACCGAGTAAGCTCGGTCCTCTGCCCGCGACAACAATAAGGTCACACTGAGCCTCTCTGTCATCTAAAACCACTCGTACGTGTGCCAATCCCAAGATTTTTAAAGGATCGCGGGTCCATGTGCATAGTTTCACCTTTGAGGGATTTAATGGAGGTGGGTTAGACCACATCTTTTTATGTTTCTTCCGATATGATAGTTCTCGAAGCCCCGGAGTCAATTTCCATTAATAATTTTGCACCATTAATATCCACATTCACTATAATGGGGGGATTATAATCTCCGGTACAGACATAAATACCATTCATGTCTTCTTGATCCGAGTTGGAGTCACATAAACATTTCTCCTCAGCCTGATGGACCTTGCCCTGTTTCTTGCTGCAGGCTGAAGCAATGTGCCCATGACGCTTGCAAAAATAACATTGAGCCTTATTAAAAGGGCACCCCTCATTTGGTTTGTGAACCCGGGTACAGTGTTTGCAATTCACTGTTTGTATATTATCAATTTCCATCTGGTCACTTTCCTTCTGTGGTTGTGGAGTATGCTTGGATGTACTAGCACTAGCTTGAGCTTCAGGGTACAAGTCAGGAAACGTCGCCTGGTAGTTAAGATAATACTGCACAGCCCCCGTATATGTGAGGTCCTTGGTCTTCAACAATTCGTGGCGCAGGCGCTCGTCGCGCACCCCAAGTACTAGTTTATCTCTCAACTGTCGCTTTAGATCGGCAAAGTTGCATTTAGAACCGAGCAAACTTATCGCGCCGATAAACTCTTGCACGCTCTCTTGTTGTAATTGTATGCGTTTATGAAACTTTCCCGCTTGTAAAATTTCATTTACTTCCGGCTCAAAAAACTGGTCCAAAACTCTGATAATGTCCTCAAATGCAGACTAGTAGGCCTCAGCGGGACCAGAAGTGATGCGATGAGCGAGTAAGTATCCTTACCACACTGCGACAGGAATATTGAGCGCGCCCGCGCAGGGTAGAGCGCCACACCCGCCACGTCCAAAGCACATAATAATTGTTCCTTATAATCACACCACTTGTCAGTTTTTGGATTAAACTGTCCGAGAAGCACAACATTTGAAAGATTACTGTTCATTTTCGCACAAAATTACGTTAATAAAAGATACAACGCCATTGAGATCAGAAGCAAAACTCATTTATTCCAAACTACCTTCAGCTGTCATTACAATTCAATCCTAGAGGTACCCATCTAAATACATAACATAATATAATGTAAAACCAAGCCGGTGTGCCGGAGTTTACTAACAACATGTCATTGTGATCCTTTGAATATTAGATGTTTATATTTTTATAATAAAAAGAATGACCTCGCCATCGCATGACTAAACATACGTATAGCACAAGCCGGCCTATTAATGTGTACATATTATATTATACCTATAATGTTATATTATTAGATGATTTATTTGTGCTGTGCGATGGCCAAGTAATTCTATTTATTATAAAAATATAGACATCTAACATTCAAAGGATCACAATGACAAGTTGTTACTAAACTCCGGCACACCGGCTTGGTTTTACATTAGATCTTAATACTTTTGAAGAAGGAGAACTACATTGCGAGACTGGCATTTTTGTACATGTAATGTTTTTGATCGGATCTCATTTCTTTTTGTAAGTATCTAACCAATACTATCTAATTATGTAGTGTAAAAAAAAAAGCTAAAATTTTTGCAACAAAAAAATATAATAACTTTGCTTTTGCATATATTTATATGGGATTACAATGTTAACTGTGCGGTTTGTAAAACTAGAGAATCCGACTGATATTGCGGTATGTTTTAATTTTCAGTGGCCTTATATCCTAAGAGTTAACCCTAGAAGTTAGAAGTGTTTAAAATTTGGAGCTTGTGGGGCTGCTAGAAGTATTTTAGATATACGATAATCGTGATCAGTGAGTCAGTGACAAAATTAAGGAATTTTGACTTGCAATAGTTCTTAAAGTATATAGTGAAATTCAATGATATTAGGAATATATCTTTCTTGTGTTATGACCTCTTGGTCACAGAAATTTCAGCCTTCAAGCTTTATCGATAACAGAATTAGAGGGGGGTCGAAAATGGCCTAAAAGGCTTCGGGAAAAAGATGGTTCGGCCGTGCCTTTGTTTTAAAATATAAATATTCAATTAATATTATGGGACAATCTTACACAAATCAACCTAGTCCCACAGTAAGCTCAATAAGGCTTGTGTTGTGGATCTTAGGCGACGATATATATAATAGATATATACATATAAATACTTAAATACATAGAACATGTTATTCTCCATAACTGTATTTTTTTTCTCTGTGTGTAATATTTAATTGTTTCCTTTATTATAAGTCGAAATACGAGTAGATGTCATATGCTTTAGCAAAAGGGACCAAGTCCTCCGGTATCCGAGGCCAGCAGGCAGCATCTTATTTTTTGGCATCTACCTATGGTTGATATAACTATAAATATAATAAGACATTCAATGACATAACATGCAATAGAATCAACATTATTGTACGCCAAACACTGGCCATTGTCATGTGTTGTTTCGTAGGTACAATAAATTATTTGTATCTGTATTGATCGAAGCGAATACTTACTCCGAAGATCGGATAACCACTTATCCACATAGTCTCCGCTGGCAATCTACTGGCAGTAGGATGTCGGGACGCCCCCCCCCAAACCCGCAATACAAAGAGGCGATAAGTTGAGACAGATGTAGCCTAAGCCGGTCTCGGCTAGAAGTTGCCGTTTAAGATCATGGCAAGTGCAAAACTTTAATGCGAGCCCTATGTCCCTAATAAGGGACAACAGGAACAAATTTTCATCACCACGGTTACATTAGTGACCGATCGAATAAATCTTTTTGTAATTTTTTTTTAACTAACTATGCCAGTTCGTTGACTTAATCGTACCTAAGCCTATGCTACAGTTAACGTACATAAATAAAAAATCAGCCAAGTGCGAGTCGGACTCGCGCATGGAGGGTTCCGTACCAGTATCTATAAAAACGGCAAATAAATCATGTCTGTTGTATGGGAGCCCCCTTAAATATTTTTTTTTCTAGTATTTGTCTATGAAAATTTCAACTGTCTAACTATCACAATACATGAGATACAGCCTGGTGACAGACGAACAGACGGACAGCGGAGTCTTAGTAATAGGGAACTAGCTGTTACCCTTTGGGTACGGAACCCTAAAAACACGGTGTATAATATTTCTGCAAATGTTTAAGAAAAATTTTTTTAGTTACTCGTCTCATTTAATAAAAACATCAATGCAGCTCAATAAAAATAGGATACCAGCGTGACACTAAGAAAAAGTGACCAAGATCTCTAGTGATTAGGACTAAATACTACAACTACGGTCCACAAGTTCATTGCGTATGTCAGTCAGTATTTATACAAATGTTATTTTAAGTGTAATTTGAGTTTTTTCTACCATTTACGTTACGTAATAGTTAGGCTGGATTCACACTTATAAGTTTTGTTTACATAAGAAGGGACGAAGATGAAGGGATTCTGATCTATAGCTGCGTTCCTACTTACGTAAGCAAAACTACACTAGCTTTGGACATTAGTTAGGAGCTTTTGCGGTACCTATTAAATTAGCTGTTTCAACTTAAAGAAAATCACAATTTCCAAAAATTTACAAAATAGTTTTATTTGTTCCATATGACTAGACCCCGTTTTCTGTGGTGAAATTTTAATGAAAATGCTAGGGTATATATTTTGATGTAAGCTATATACTTATTTTATTTATATTTTAAGGCAAAGGACTTTAACGAGGTTTAATTTGGTATATGTAAAATGGTAAAGGTAATTGTCGGTATTGAGTTATTTTATAAAAATAACAGTATTTTCGTCAGCTTTACTACTTTAGATCAAGTTTGTTAGTTTAACATTCCTTAGGGTCCCACATTGTCGCCTTATGACTTATGAGATCAAACTTATTATTAAGACTTATTATAATAAAATTATTACTTACAAAAGTAATAATTTGCATTTAACATCATTATGAAAATGATTTACACTACTCCTAGGGGTACGTAAGTGCTGACGTCAAGTCATTTTAATTCTTACGTCTGATTGAGAAATTGGTGACTTTACTGATTGGTGATTGGTGACTAAACTTTGACTGTGTTTTTTCCTACTTTTAGTTGAAATGTTTAACTTTTTATCAATACACCGTATTATTTTAAGTGTGTAGAAGCTATTTTTAATCAAAACCAATTTTCACTATTTTCGAGTTGATTAACAAAATCAGTGATATCTCGGAATCCATAAGCGACAAAGTGGTACTCTAACCATGATAACGTCACATATAAACTACATAATAGTTACTTAATTGTATATTTTCGGCAATTATGATTGATATCATATTAATCACTTAATTGTTTATTCAGTAAAAGTATGGATGCCCTGAATTATCCTGCTAAATTTTCTCAGTTTCTCAGTCTCAGCGACGCGGAAATGGTTACTAAATTTACTATAACTGTGCAACAGATACCATTTTTTTCAAATATACCTATTTGAAAAAAATGGTAAGCCTGGTAAGCGTACCTAGATTATAGTTTTCTAATAATATTTATTTATGTATTTTTTGTTTTGTTTTTCAGTAACATGATACAATTGTGCAAATGAGTAAGATGAATAAGATTCGTGTTAAAACGTGTTAAATCGTATCTAACGGTTTCTAGGATGAAATGGTCACAGTATTCAAAAGAATTATGAGAAGTGGAAACGGATGGCCAAAAAATGAATTGTATTGCACAAGCGATAACCACACATCAGAGTTAAGAAAAATGTTACCTAATGAAAATACCATCTCAACGAATGGAACCTTTTTGTCATGGAGTGGTGATATAATAGAAAATTATGTTTTTTTTTTTCAATATGTCACATGTTGTACTCGAAATAAAATATTGTGTGACAACCCTATGATTCGATATCATTAAATTTTCACCACTGATAACGGAGTCTGCATATGACACATCTACACAACACGCATGCATTTTAAAAATGTATCAAATATATTACAACTGGCGTACTTTTTTATTTACACTGTGACTAGGCGTTTAGCACCACTACGAATTATATCAACTAAGGTGGCGAGAGTTAGTGCAGTGAAAGATAATTTTCTACTAAATATCGACATCGATATTTACTGTTGATACCTATTGTTGATAGATATTGACCAGTTTAAACAAGCGCTTTCTCAACTTGGCTCAAGACCTTCTTAAACATTTAGTCGGTGGTGCACACGACAACAAAGGGTATTATACGGATTTTAGTGATGATGAGATCACCTTTTGCACAGTGAGACTTTAGGACCCATAGGCCATTTAAGGAAGCAGAGCCACCTAAATTTATGGTGCGGTGGGGGTAAAAAGGGGGGTTAAAATTTTTGCGACACATAGATTGAAAACTATAAGTCTTAGCAACATACTTCAAAGGCACTCATACATACTTGTAGAGAAATTTATGAAGAATATTTCTTTTATTGAAAGTTTTGTGGTAACTTCAACCGTTTTTGCAAAAAATATATGAATGTTCCTACTTTTGTGGGAAGTGGGGAAAACAATTGTTATATTTGTAACACATTATAGTGCAGAGTTATCCAATAAAGATTTGGCTTGAAAGTCTCCTCTTCAGGTCATAAATAAAATAAGTAAAATAATTATTTTCTGTTTTGACTAGATACTATTAAAATATTATTATTGGTATGGTATTTACCATGTATATTTGAGTTAGGTAAACACCCCGTTTCTAACAGTAGTTAAATTAGTATGTTAAAAATCGTATATTTTAATATTGATAATCTAATTGTCGGTCTAATTGAAAATAATGATAATAATGATCCAGGTAATGCACTCAAGGCTAAAATAATCGATAGGTCCTAGGTACCACTCATCACACCACTAGCGTAGCGTACCTAACCTAATTTCATATATATTATAATCTTCTTCTTCTTTCGTGTCGACGGTTCCTATACGATGGATGCCCAGAAGGCAGCGGTGTTGACAGCCCTGGCCGTCGCGTCCCTCAGGTCAAGTTCCGAGCAGGAGTACGGGCATGCTGGGCACGCCAGCAGATGCGCCATTGTTTGCGTTGCTGTGTCGCAGGCGCATTGGGTGGAGTGGTTACGAAGTAGTCCCCATGCGACCATGTTCTGCCTGCAGCGACCAACCTGGGACCTAAGCCTGTTCAGCGCCTTCCTAATGGGCCATGGTTCTTTGTGGCCGGGCGGTAGCTGTTCCGAGACTGGTATGTATGTATCTGGCGGTGGACACTGGTTCTGCCAAAGTGAGCAGCGCGCATTGGAGGGTTCATCGAGCAGCGGGACAGTACTCCGAATAAAACTTTTGCGGCTCTTCAGGCGGGCAGGGCACGTCATGATAGTGCAATGGGTGACGTGGGTCAGTTTGTTGTTTCCGCATTTCAGCAGCACATGCAATATATATTATAATGATATTAGGCGTTGTCCGTTGATAAAAGATTCAAGCGCCTCACGATTTTAGTTTTTTGTCTTTTCAATGCTCTAGCTACATTGATGAGAAGAGTGAGGTGATGACTGGTACCTAGAACCTACCGAATTATTTTTATAGCTTTTTGTACATTATCTATATCATTGTATATCTAAATATATAAAAGAAGAAACTGACTGTTTGACTGACTGACATATCAACGCACAGCCCAAACCGCTGGTTCTAGAGATTCCAAATTTGGCACGTAGGTTCGTTATAAGGTCTAGGGGTGCACTAAGAAAGGCTTTTTCAAAATTAACCCCCTAAGGGGGTAAAATGGGGGTCCAAAGTTTGTATGGCGAATCAAGATTTGTTAGACTATTTTATTCGAAACTTCACAGGAGTATTCCTAACGATAAATGAGTAAACACGTGTTTCAGGTTTTTTGAAAATTCAACCCCTAAAAGGGGAAAATGTGGTCACAAAGTCTGAAAATCAACATGGGTATCGTATCCTTTTTGAGTACTTATAGTACGCGGGCGAAGCCGCGGGAAAAGGCTAGTTTTTAATAAAAGCTTTTGAATTTACCTAAACAATACTTATTTTCTTTTCAAGTTGTTATGTTACTAAAACTGTCTAAACTCCGCTTACTTTATGATCCGCAATGCACTGTGTTCTACTAATAAATCCCTTTCATTTTATGCTTGATTGAGAGGTTTGCTGAGAAATGTATAATACGCGGCATTCTGTAGCGGCAGCTATCTTGGATTTACAATGATACTGAGTCTATTAAATTGTAATTGTCATCAGAACTGTAGGTGTGCACCAGATATCGGATCAATTTGTCAACAGAACGAGGGTATAATTTCAACCACAAAATTATGGAGATGTGGGATGAAGCATGTAGCTGTAGATATGCAGACTTGCATTTAGTTATGTAAATATTAGGTATAATAAATTAACAAATTTTAAAATAAGTTTGTGTTATGTCTAAGTAGGTGTAAGACATAACTCAGATGAAGATGTATACCTACCGCTTAAGTTTTCTCTCAAAATAATTTTAAACAAAAACGAACCGACTTCACTTAGTATCCACCTTTCCAACAGCAAATGCTCGAGCTGCTGCAAAAATACTCAAATCACTATAGGTGTGCCTATAATAGTTGAAGAGTTCCCTCGATTTCTCCAGGATCCCATCATCAGATCCTGACCTGGTTACAATGGGACCAACTGTGAAGTATACTCTTTCAAACAAAAAAAGAATTTTTCAAATCGGTCCAGCCGTCTTCGAATAATCGGTGAACATACATAAAAAAAATAGCAAAAACAAAGATCCCGACGAATTGATATTGACCTCCTCTTTCGAAATCTTGAAGTCGGTTGAAAATGAACGGGCCCTTATTGATACCCGCAATGATGTACCTTTCACTTGAAAACGTCACTAGATAACAGGGACTGGAGAACCCCTCTATTTGATAACGCTATTATTTGGTTACAAAATTATATGGTTACCCTATATTCAATGTTATGTCCCTGTCTTAGCAATAGAGATGAAATTAGCTTGATAGGTATACGTCATTTTGGATTCTCATTTCGGTAAACGCTACATTATCATCATCAGCAGCAGCAGCAGCAGCCAGTATCAGTCCACTGATGGACATAGACCTCTCCCATGGTACGCCACTGTGCTCGATCTTCTGCTGTCCTCCTCCAATCCATACCCGCCAAGCACTTACCTTTGGGTAACTCAATGATGTGCTTACTAAATTGATAGTTTTTAAAAACTATCCTACCAAATACTCCTTTATTGGTAACCGGTTCCGGTATCTTCTAAACGAACTCTTTATTTCACTTACGGATTATAACAAGCATACAAAGGCAAGGTAAATAAAAGCGTTTGAAATGGTTGACGTCCATTTAGTTGTGAAAGATATAAGTAGTCAAGCATTAGAACTCAAACCACATCGTTTTTCCTACATTTTTAGATTGTGGTTGATAACAGGCCTATTATATTTATTTAAAGATATTATAACCAATATAAGATTTATATACTTTTTATAAAGGGGAATAACAGGGCTTTATCATGAAAATATATTTTTCATGTTACGACCATAAATAAAAAAAATATAGGCATTTATTCAAAAAAATATCAAACGTTGATTTCATATTTTTTATGTTTTCTCAGTTTTTTTTATATGGAAAGTTATAAATAAAATACCAAAAATGAATTTGGCATCCTTGCTTTACACCAAAATGATATCAAACTTGACTATATAGCTCTATTTTATTTTTAATTAATTATGGGGGGCACCCCCCACTTCGTCAAAAATTTGCATCAAAAATTTGATTGGCTCCCCTTCTTAAATTAATCTTAGAGCCTAAAGGATTAGCTCTGCAAATGGAAATACGATCATCATCATTTTCCGTATAAATAAGTGTACACCATCGACTAATTGTAGGTATTGCATTTGGCAACAATACTCTTTTGTTGAAAGTAGTAAATAAAACCGGCCAAGTGCATGTCGGACCACGCATAATGGAGGGTTCCGTACCTTCACTTCACTGGAATAAGAACCAAACTAATACCAAAAGCTCGTTTCTGATGCTTATGGAAGAAGTTATTTGGAGATAACTCAAAAATGGCTGAACCGATAATGTTCAATTTTTCAAAATTATTTCATATTTTTGGACTTATGGTTCAAAAGACACAATTTTTCTGACTTTCGAAGCGATTATTTCGGAAAATATTCATTTTTTATTAAGAAACCTCGATGTTATTTTTAAAGACCTATAGATTGATATGCACTGTTGATATTAGGTAAAAAAAATCTTTGAAATTTTGTTACATGTATGGAGCGCCCTCCTAAAATATTTTTTTTTGCAATTTAACTACATAACTAAGTAGCGGCATACAAAATACACCTTATGTCTAAATTTCATTAAGATACGTCTTATAGGTTTATTTTATAGTATCCAGCATGAGCAGTTATCCGAGACTATACTTATATTGAATGACGTGCTTGAAATTGAAATATAAACAATAGTGTCTTACCGATGAAAACTGGTAGTTTCTCCGGACTTCTTCGCTGATTTGAACCAGCTTCGGCAGATGCACGACATTTCTGCCTACATATAAATAATGAACATTCAATTTATACAGCTTAATTTTCAGAAATAGCACGATAACTTGCAAGAAACCGCCTTTTGCTATCATTTTGTGTTTGACGTCAAGTTTTAATTGACAGTAAAGTTAGGTTAAGTTTTAAATCAAGATAATTCGTTAACAGCAGCCGAAAAAGGTCGTACTATCTGTCCCTTTCTAACTCATCTTGATTAACCATAAATAACCAAAAAGACAACTATATTATTATGAAAAAACGTCTGGCTTATTACTGCGGGTCGTTCTGTGATATGTCTGTGCCGCGCCGTACCGCACCGCGCGGGAGCGTTCGGATATATATATAGTACTAAGGTAACCTCAAAGTGACTAATAGTCCTTTTTGTATTTTTTTTGCAATTCCATACGCCTACGGCTTGTGGCAAAATATCTCGCCACTCGTGGAATAATGACATCCTTTCCTTCCGACCTAGTATCGAAATGTAAAATTTTTCTACTCGTCGACTATTATGCTTGAATTGAGACCGAATTACTAGCGCATAATTTTCGATGGAGCGTTTATGGTCGCGAATGCTGAAATGGATTTTCATACAATATTATACAATGGTCGGGGAGGAGGACCATCCTCCTCCCCGGCCGCTGGTAAGATCCGACGGGAGATCGAAGTTAAGAGGGAGCAGGTTGTATAAGGCATTCGACTACATACTCAAGAAAAAACAATACATTTTTGCTCAGCTTTTTCGTTATTGCAGATATTTCACCAACAATAATTTAAGTTTCACCCTATAAACCACTGTATTTCAAGCATACACAAACATACTTACTTATAAACTAGGTACTTAAAATAAAAGAAAATTTTGGTGATTTAATGGCATAGCGAATTAAGTCCTCATAATTTAGAATTCGTATATCTGCGTCTTTTTCACTCTAATGTAAAAAGAGAGACAGATATTTGCGATTTCCTCTCACGAGCTGAAAACGTAACTTGTCTCTGGTGAACTTCGTAATTTTTTTGTTAAATTTTTTTTTCTACAAACTCTGCGTTTATTTATTTTGCTGCTGTTGTTAGCAATAATTTATTTTTCAACACTTGCTCGTAACGAGGTTCTTATTCCACCGCTTTTAGGCTCATAATCCTAGATATTAAACACGCATGCTTTTCACAATAATTATCGAACTAGTGCAATAATCCGATCAAGTGACGTTTGTACTCTAGTACCAAGTTGTTGCAAGTTGTTGTTGTATGTACGCAGACGAATCGTTGTAATTTAGTCGGGTATTACCGGTATTTTTTTAACTCTTTAGGAGTTGGCATTTAAAAAAAGTAAAAAAAAGTAAATATACACAAAATATACACATTTACGATAGAATACAAATTATACAATCCTAATTGTGAAAAAGAATCATTTCAACTTATTATATTACTCGTAATACAGAATAAGTTATGTTTTAAATACGAATTGTCTGTTTTAATATTGGCTGTTTGTCGTAATAGGTCCGCGCCTTTGCCTCAAGCTGCACGTAAATCCAAAAAAGAAATTTGCGCGCCGTGTTGTTAACCTCAAATCATCGTTTTTTTGTTAGATTTTTCTCGTTGTGTTTTATTAATTGAAACAAATTATATCTTAAGTGAATAAGAAGACAACTTTAGCGTTAATTTAACCTATGGATATATTTCAAAATTGTCATACAAACTGGTAAAATGTTGTCTAAGAAAAAAATACACTAATTTATTGGACTATAAATGTGAAGTGTTTAATTTGATGAAATGTTTTGAAAAAGAGTTCCAGATAGTCATTAACATCACAAAAAAGGTAACATAAATTTAATTATCTAAGGTTCGTAAGTACCTCTATCCTGTATACATTTTGACAATTAATGTATTTATCAAAAGTTATTAATTACACTATTCTGTTATTTCCTCGCAAGTGTTGAAAGACGTCGTATGAAATGCGTGTGTTTGATCATTACATAGCTCAGCTTCCTTATGCGCACTCGCGTGCGATCGTGCGCACAATATCGCTTCGTGTGTAATGATAAACTTATTCGTATGTACTAAATTGGCCTAAAGTCGCGTTTGCACGCGATACTATTTTGGCGATTTTATAGAGCAAGTGCTATTTTGGGAAATAGACTAGATAAACTTTTCTTCAAGCATATTATGTACAGTAACGAACCCGGATTGTTGAGCCACTTGGCATTGTTCGTAATTTAGCCGTGTAATAAAAGTCGATGTAACTGACAGTTGACAGCTAGTCGGTAACATCGGTCATTCATAACACGGCTAAATTACGAACAATGCCAAGTGGCTCGTCAATCCTGGTTCGTGATTGTATATTGTTATGTATATGCATAGGTGTTAACGAATATGTAAATGATAGATGAAAGTACAGGAGTAGAAAAATATAACGGATATGTAGCGACTTTGCACCATCATTGTTTTTTCTGAAATATATGCGCTATGAAATCCGGCTGGTATAATTAAAAATAAATCCTATCAACATTTTCGGTTCCTTATCTTAACTTAGTGGCAGGGGAGACTAGTCTCCCCTGATCTAGATCAAGACGGGGAAGCCAAAAACAAATATAAACACATTTAAATAGAACTGAAAGCACTTACAATTACTTAAATACATTATGTTTTTTACTAAGTTAATGAAAGCCTTTGTCACGTCATTATCCCAAATAAGCTCAAACACGTTTTCAATAATTGGACTGGTGCAATGTTAACTTATTTTAGCCGGATCTCTTCCATATTGTGTTGTAAAAATAATGATTACAGTTTGAAGATTTATCCTATTAGATACCTACCTAGTATAGTGCCCTTAATGAAAGGTTTCTCAGAGTTCTGATTTTTAATTATTCTTTTAATTAAGTACAGTCAGCTTTTAAGCCAGATAAATGAAAATTAAAGTTAAGAATATAATATTAACAAGACTCTGTGGTAATATCAATATGTTTTCCTAAATCCTTCAAATTATAAAATTGCAAACCTGCACGGTGAGGTATATCTAGTATATTACAAAAAGCAAGCAATGCTGCTGTCTTCGTCTAAAGATTAGGTTCAGTTCATTAGCGTCTACGCAATGGCGAAAGCCTGCATGAAGTCTAAACTCAGGGGTAGGAGGCACTCAGCTGCAACATATTCACCTAACTATTTACTATGAATTTATTCTTATTTTCTTGTAGTGTTCAAAAGGAAGATAGCCAGTGAAGAGTTAACAACCAGTGAGAGGTAAGTCCAGAATTTAGAACAGCCGCTTGCATATGCACCCCTAAGCTCGATTTAAAGATTTGCAAATGGTAGTTGAATTTAAAACTGACTAGTAACTTGGCAGTAGTCATCTAAAATTTGTGTATTGACGAATAGTAACACACCTTTTAGTTGTTAACACCATTATTTTGAACCGGCTACCCTTCGCAGGAAATAAAAAATATTTAAGTAGATTTCACACTTTTATATTCTACCTGCTTTCGTCGATATTTAGTCTGTAACATTAGACGGCGAATATTTTCTTAAATCCTTAATTCCATGAGAATTTAGATGGAATTTCATCCTTGACACCACTCGGATTTATATGGCACCATAGTATTTATTTAGTGTTACCCTTGCATGTTAACATGAATTAAGAACTATCGAAAAGACATTATCAAACAAACATTATCAGACAAAGACAAACAATAAATAATATTGTCTAGGATGCTACTATTGTATCGTGTGCGTGCGCGCTATCTAAGAGAAGACGTGTATTTGTTAGCTCCGCAAATATATTCTTAAAAGTGAGAAAATAGTGACTGATACAATGCACTGTGATACGAATTTTATAGCGATACACCTAGGCTACAAAAACTTGTGAAAATATTAACAAAAAGTGGACTATTTCTAAAGCAATCAGTGAATAATAATTGTGATATCCGTTGAGGTGCTTCAAATGTTACGCACACATTGGCACTGCGAGTGTATTATGCATAAATGCAATAACCAATCAGGCGCGAGCATCCAACAGTCTGCTACCTGTTTCGACTGTTTATCATTAGAAGTCTAATTTCGCACTCTACGTCACAAGCATCCGTGGTGCATTGCGCAAGCGTCTCAAGTAAAGCTCGCATAGCACGAGTGGCTCCTGGTTCAAATCTGGGCATCGACACAACTTTTTCTAATTTTTTATTTTTTCCTGTGTTTTGAGAAGTAAATATTAAAAATGGAAACTACAAATAAACTTACATCAAAGCCTGGCAACCGAAAAGATGCATCAATCTGTTCAAAATGCACACGTGCAGCAGATTCTAACAATAGTGCAATATGTTCCGAATGCAAACAAAAAATACATTTTGACTGTGCGGGTTTCCCAGAAAAAGTATTTCGTTTAATGGAACCAGCAAAGAGGAAGAACTGGAAATGTAAGACGTGTAAAGCTAAATCTCCTATCACATCAAATAAAAAACAGATCTTGCGGCCGTTGGCCTCTCGGTCTACAGCTAAGCCAATAAAACCTATCCATAGAACGACGCACACATCACCAAGTAACGTTCAAGAATTAATTTGTACTCCTCCCACGGACAATAAGACCGACAATAGCCGTTCCAGCACTCCCAATGACTGTACCGGTGCAAATGGCACACCGTCTACGAACAATGACAATGTCAGTAGTCATCCCAGCTCTCCTACTGACTCTACTGGTACGAATGGCAAGCCGGCCACGGACAATGAGACCGTCAGTACACAGCCCAGCTTCCCCACCGACGGTACTGGTGCAGATGATACACCGGCCGAGGACAACACGAGCGTCAGAAGTCAGTCCAGTGCCCCTGCTGATTTTACAGGTACAAATCACACACTGTTCCCGGAATGCGAGACCGTCAAATGTCAACCTAGTATTGCTAATAACTGGAATAACTGTACCGCACAGAAAAGCACACCGAATGTTGACACGAACACCATGACCCCGCCTAGTACTTTCGCAATCTCTATTGGGACCATAAGCACACCGCAACTTGACCACCTACCCTTGGAAAAGGAGTCATCACGCATGTCGGACTTCACGGATGATCTTTTATCAACGTCATTATCATCTGATGATGATAATACTGGTTCTATTTCAGAAATCCTTCAGAACAGAAGTCTCCCAGACTTGAGAAATATCACTGAACAGACTATAAAAGATTACGAACGTAAAATTGTGAGCTTAGAAACTAGACTACAATCAGCGGAAAACGAAATTCAAAACCTAATCTGTGAAAATGGAGCTTTAAAAAAACGCCTGGAGGCAAAGGAGCATACAATTAAAGGGCTAGTACGCATATGTTCAACTCCACCGCGATCACCAAAAAATAAGACCCAACGGAAAAGCCTAAAAAGGAATCAACTTTGCCATAGTCAAAATTCAAACTTAGAAAAGAATAACCTGGAATACAAAAACGGCGACGACTCGTGTATCACATTACAATCACAACAAAACCGAGATGAAATAGATAGTATCAAGTCCGAAGAGGAGCAACCGCTAAGAGACCAGGAAATACATTCCTCTAAGCAAAAAGAAACTCCGACGACTAATAAATTGTCTATTATTAGTACCACAAGCGGTAGAGTAGGTAAAGCAATCTTAACTTCAATGCTAAAAACCTTCAATGACTTCGATTGTATACACTTTACAACTCCAGGGGGAAGAATTAAAGAGCTTTTGAGTTCCTTGCCTATAAAACTCAAAGAATACACAAAGCACGACGTCTGCATTCTAATAATCGGAGAGCGAGATTTCATAATAAGTGAGGACTTCGAGCATATGAAACTTGTCAATGAAATTAAATGTACTGTGGAGAAGTTAACACACACAAACATAGTAGTGTGCACCCCGACGTACGTCTGTGGAGCCCCGCTGTTTAATTATAGAGTAGAATTATTTAATACTTACCTTAACCAATCCCTACGAAACTCGAAATGTGCATACTTCTTTGACTCAAATGTAAACCTAACATGGGAAATGTTTTCACAGCGTTCGGGGAAAATGCTACCTATAGGTATGAAAAATATATTAAATTCTGTTAAAATCGACATCGAAGACACGCGCACACGTGAAAATAAGGAATCAATATCAGAGCCCACGAGCGGAAACAAGTTCGCGAATCTCCATGGAAACACTGTTAGAAATATAGTAAATTCTTGTACGATCACAAATGGCAAACGGTGCACGATCACTGACTATTTCCATGTGGTAAAGAAACCAAGTAATGGACACAATACGGATAATTCACATTGTACATTAAGTAGAAGCTCGCATGGCACATGTGATAATTTTTTTCGTTGATAGGGGTAATTTTTCGGGATTAGGGCCTTTCTGTAACAAAAGTACTACAGGGACGTCTAAGTCTAAGTTAAAATTAAGTATATTTTATCAAAACTTATGTGGTATTTCAAATAAAAAAGACGAACTTGAATTATATTTACATAATATCCATAACACGACACAGTATGTATGCATCACAGAACATTTTTTAAATGCTATTTCAGCACCACTTTTCAGTTTAACTGAGTACAAAATGGCCTCATTTAATGTAAGGTCTAAGAAAAAAAGAGGGGGTTCATTAATACTAGGACATAAAAGTAAAAAGTTTGAGGAACTTAAAATTTGCAAAAAGATGTACAAAGATGAGTATTTTGAGGTTTGTGGGGTCGAGATTGCGATACTAATTTGAATATTATTTGCTGCTATCGCAATCCAACTGCTGCGAATTTCGATCTATTCAAGATCCAACTTGAAAGGCTCCTGGAACACTTTTTTAGCAAAAAATTTATAATTTGTGGTGACTTTAACATTAATTTATTGGAGAGTAATAAAAAAAACGACAGATTTCGTTGCCTTGCTTACGTCTTACAATTTCCGACACCTAGTCTCAACAATCACGTACATACGCAATGAGTCCCAATCGTGCTTAGATAATATCTTAACTAACTTACCAGAAAATAGTGTAATGCTTCCTTTGGTTGATCACAATGGTATGGCGGATGGCCATGCTGGCATACAATGTTCTTTTTTTGTTGATAATATTAGTGATTCTAAGCAAAACCATTCGTTTATGTGGAAGACAGTGAGAAAGTTAAATAATAACGGAAAAATATGTTTTCGACAAATACTTATGGCAGAACATTGGATAGATATAGGGCTAAATACATTTGTCCAAAAATTTACTAAACTCTTTTGTGAAAGTTATCCAAAAAGGAAAGTAAAGTTACATGTGAAAAATGAGAATACTATGACGTGGATAACAAAGGGAATTAGAGTTTCCAGTAAAATGAAACGCTTTCTGACAACATACACAAATTCTATATCAGAGTCTATAGCTAGCTACAGAAAGAAATATATTAACATTTATAAACGTGTCATTAGAAACGCAAAAAAATTGGCAGTTCAGAGAAAAATTGAAAAAGCAAAGAATTCGTCTAAAGAGATATGGAATATTGTTAATGAGCATCGTAACAAATTTACAGATAGTACCAAAGGAATAGAAATGTTAAAAATAGAGCAGGATAATGGGAATACTAAAATCCTCAACAATCCTAACGATATATGTGCCATTTTATTGCAACAGTATACTGACAGCTATGATTCCTTGGACCAGACAAACGAAGCCATTGACTTGCTACAGTCTCATGTCGCAAGAATTCAAGACGATATATTGTTTGAAAATGTTAAGCCAGCAGAAGTTAGGTTTATAGTAAAAAATATAAAACCAAAGACTTCAAGTGGTGACGGTGAGATCCCTATTGCTGTCATAAAAGAAAATATTGACATCCTTGCAGACCCACTGACTTATTTCTTCAACGAATGTTTTGATACTGGCACCTTTCCGGATCAGCTTAAGATTGCAAAGGTATTGCCAGTTCATAAAAAGGGTTCCAAAACTGACCCTAAAAATTACAGGCCAATATCTCTCCTACCAACACTCTCAAAACTATTAGAGAAACTAATGAAAGACAGGCTAATAAAACACCTTTTTCTACATAAAATATTAAGTGAACGACAGTTTGGTTACCAAAAAAGCAAGGGAACAAAAGATGCAATCACGACCCTGATTCAAGACATAGTAGGACAGCTTGACAAGAAAAGAAAAGTTGCGGGTTTATTTTTAGATTTAAGCTCTGCTTTTGACATGGTGGATCATAACATCTTACTCGCAAAGCTGGAACATTATGGAATTAGGAATAAAACGTTGTCACTTTTTCACTCGTATTTAAATAACAGGAAACAATTCATCCAAATTAAGAGGACACTAAACAACGAAGAGAAGGTTTGTAGTTCTAATATGGCCAAACTAACGAGGGGAGTTCCACAGGGATCCATTTTAGGTCCCATATTCTTTATAATTTTTTTAAATGATTTGTTAACTTATATAAATGATACCCTTCCAAGTACGCAAGTTGTTACTTTTGCTGATGACACTAATGCCATTATATCTGCAGAAAACACTACACTACTAAACAGTGAAGTGAATGAAGCCTTAAAGCTTTTTAATACTTGGTTTAGAACTAATAACATGGTATTAAACTGCAAGAAAACCAATGTTATACTTTTCAGAACCACTGCCAGAAATAGAGAACAATTACAAATCGAGTCAAATGGCATCGCAATACATCAGGTGGCAGCAGTAAAATTTCTTGGCGTTGAAATAGATGAATTCCTAAACTGGGAAAACGAATTGCTTGCTATATCAAACTCTATTAGCTCTGCTTGCTATGCATTAAGGAGTCTTAGAGAAGAGGCAACATTATCCCAACTTAAAATGGTGTACTATGCATTGATAGAATCTAGGATACGGTACAGCATCAAGTTTTGGGGTAATAGTTATAAGTATAATAAAAATACAGCTTTTTTGGCTCAGAAAGAGGCAATTAGAGCTATAGCTAGAAAGCCCCCATGGGAGCCCTATAAGAACTATTTCTTGGAGTATAAAATTCTCACTGTCCCTAGCCTGTATATCATGGTGGTACTCACGGATCTAGTTAAGAATATCTCTGATGTAGAAACGACGGAAGAAAAAGAACGGCGACTTGCTACTAGGAGAAAAGACTTGCCAATGACAATGCAGACTAGACTCAATATTACTAAGCACTCGGCAGCGTATCAGTCAATTGTTCTCTTCAATAAATTACCAATTGAATTGAAGGTGGTCGCCAATATCAACGCGTTTAAAAATAAGCTGAGGGCATTTTTGCTGAACAAGTGTTACTACTCCATAGATGATTTTATTTCGACATGATGACTATGATGTGCTATGTATATGTGTGTATGTGTGTGTGTGTGTGTGTGTGTGTGTGTGTGTGCATGTGTGTGTGTGTGTGTGTGTGTGTGCGCGTTTGTGTGTGTATGTGTGATTTTCTTCTCCTGAACATTTTGACATGAAAATTAATTTATTTGTATATAGTGTACTTACGTAGTTTTAAGTGTTTTATATTGTAATTATTTTAATCTAGTTGTACTGTATTTACATAATTCAAATGCAATGTATATTGTTTATGAATAAATGAAATGAAATGAATTCAATTTCAGAACGCATGTTTACGATATGATAACCATTTATGTTTTAAAACACCTTGAATACGTACCTAGTCCGAGCTCGGTCGCGCTTCACATCATGCCCCCACCCGCTTCTAATTTTGTATGCTCTGTCGTTTCCCCGCATTTATTTTTCTTTGCGGTCTAATTTTCTTTGTTGTCTCAAACGTTTTGTAACCAAATTTCGTGGAATGAGGTCCGTGGTTGAAATGAAATTGGTATTCTGAATGAATTGGGCCTCTTTGCAAGTTTCGTGGACACTTTGCCTGAAGTACCATCTTGATTCCTAATTCGGCTGGAGTTGCACGGCAGTGGAATTTTAAGCTGAACGTCATTGCATTAATTGAGCTAGGTTTGAATTAAAACTGCGCCTTCCTACTTCCCGGTTATAAACAGCTGAACAGCTAAACGGTGGTAGGCGTGCTATGCATAGGGTTAATGCAATGATGTTCAGCTAAAACCTATTTCGGTTTTAGCTTGTCTCTCGCACATGCGCATTGCTGGTCTGTGGTGCTATGCATATTCTTCACTAAAATCTAACTATAACGGCTCGGTTACTTGGCAGTTATTTTGCTCACCTTTAAATTAATTTCACTAAACTTTTATTTTATTTTATTTTATTCAGATATCATTTTACAGTATTACAGCTAGAGGCGCCAATGCGCTGTTAAATTAAATGTGTTGGGATAAAGCTAAATATGTTTGTAATGATATTAATATGACAAAAATAACTTAATTAAACTATGATGATTCACAAAAATGTAACAATCCTTTATAAAGTTTATGATGTTTGTCGGCAAAAAAGTAGTAAAATACGCAGGTATCTGGGGAAAACTGACCTACCTACATTCAACACCACGCCATTATTGGCACTATTCATTTTATATCATGCAATACAATCGCCGGTAGCGGCAATCCTACTATCATTTGCCTGAAAATGACTGTTACTTTGTATGTATGTGTAAAGTAACTCAAACAAAGTGTTTGAGGCGCTTTTCAGTAACTTACGTAATATTTATGTTTTTAGTTACTTTTGTAATCTAATATTTCGTTCGGCAACTTTCGTTGCTGACTGTACTTTATTTACCCACTCTCTAACAAAATTCATTATACTCGTAATAAAATGCAAAAAATAGTGAATTGTTGAAGTGATCTGCTTACTCTATTTGGAAACACTTATGAACGTGAAGGAGATATTATCAGTGTATTCAGATGGGAATAGGTTTTTCATAATAATCATTCCTATTTGTCTCCCATCGCCATACTGCGCGCGATTGAGGCAGGGACTGAATGGGTGTGATTTAACCAATCACCAAATGAATATGAATCCGATGACCTAATTAATAAGATAGCCACTGGAATAATAGACCTACCACCAACATTTTAACACCAAATAAAATCGAAACGATCACCAAAAAATGTTATAAAATTTCCGGCAATTTATAATCACCAAAATAATAATTATATTTGACAACAAAATTAAATCTCCAAGCAATATGAAAACGATTACCTAATTTTTAGGGTTCCGTAGTCAACTAACCCTTATAGTTTCGCCATGTCTGCCCGTCCGTCCGTCCGTCCGCGGATAATCTCAGTGACCGTTAGCACTAGAAAGCTGAAATTTGGTACTAATATGTATATCGATCACGCCGACAAAGTAATAAAATAAATAGTGGAAAAAAATGTTTTATTAGGGTACCTCCCCTATACGTAAAGTGGGGAGTGATTTTTTTTTCATTTCAACCCTAACGTGTGATATATTGTTGGATAGGTATTTCAAAATGAATAGGGGTTTACTATAATAATTTTTTGATAATATAAATATTTTCGGAAATAATCGCTACAGAAGTAAAAAAAAATGTGTCCCCCCCTCTAACTTTTGAACCATAAGTTTTAAAAATATGAAAAAATTTAAAAAGTAGTACTTTATAAAAACTTTCTAGGAAAATTATTTTGAACTTGATAGGTTGAATAGTTTTTGAAAAAAAATTACAAAATAATTTCTGAACTAAGTTTGTAATGTAACCGTATAAGCAGGTGTTTATTGTACTTGTAATTTCTACAAAATCACAATGAAATGACGTGCTTTCAAATAAAGTAAAAACGGTGAAAATCGGTTCACGCAATAAAGAATTATCCCATAAAAATCATCTTCCATACTTTAAGCTCGCGCGCAATAGTTAACTTAATTTGCCGATAGATGTCGCTGTACGTGGAACGCTCATATCATATCCTACATGGCGGTGTTATTTTAACTCTTAAGTGGGGACACTTACTGTGACGGACGGAAAACTACGGAACCCTACCCTGAGCGTGGCCCGACACGCTCTTGGCCGGTTTTAGAAGTAGGTTCTGGCGCTTGCCGCCCGCTACCGCGGCACGCTCGCTGCGCACTGTTAATTCGCCGTTCACCTAACACGTCTTGACTCCATCAAAAAAATTTTTTTAATTATTTGGTGGTAGGTCGTGGGGCACGGCATTTCCCCTGCCAACAAAACAAACAACAAAGACACGGCCGTACCATCCTTTTCCCGAAGCCATTCAAGGCATTTTCGATCCCCCTCTCATTCTGTTGTCAATAAAGCTAGAAGGCTGAAATTTCTGTAACCAAGAGGCCATAGCACAAGGAAGAATATATTCCCAATATCATTGAATTTCAACATATACGTTAAGAATTATCGCAAGCTAAAATTCCTTAATTTTGTCACTGACTCACTGATCACGATCATCGTATATCCTAAGGTACTTCTAGCAGGCCCACAAGCTCTAAATTTTGAACACTTCTAGGGTTTAGGCTACAAAGCCACTGACAATCAAAAATACCGAAATATCAGTCGGGTTGTCTAGTTTTACAGACTGCACAATTAACATTGTAATCCCATATAAATATATGCAATAACAGTTATTTTTTATGTTGCTAAAATGTTAGCTTTTTTACACTAAATAATATACATATTTGAGCAGAATTCAGTTATAATAGACAAAATCTAAGCTGGCCCGGGGCATCGTTCCCAGCACGCCAGCCGCATTTCCCCGCTGGATGGCTTTTTTTTTTTAATTTTTTTAAATTTATACCACGACGGTGGCAAACAAGCATACGGCCCGCCTGATGGTAAGCAGCTACCGTAACCTATGGACGCCTGCAACTCCAAAGGAGTCACATGCGCGTTGCCGACCCTTTACAAAAAGGAGGATTCACTGTGTTGACGACTAAAGGAACAAGAAGGTCCCTCATCGTCAACACACTGGGTCCTCTTTGAGCTCTTTGGCAACCTTACTCACCAGCAGGAACACCACCAGCTAAACTCAGCCTTTGGGCGAAGTAGGAACCTGCCCGTAGGTCGCCAGACACATTGACTAGTTTTTTAGATATGTCTTTAATAATGGTTTTAGTGTCTGACGACCACGGGCCGAAAGTTTCTACCGCAAGTGCCAACTAAATAATTAGATAGTATAGGTTAGGTACTTCCAAAAAAGAATGAGATCCCATCAAAATCATTACATGTACAAAAATTCCAGTCTCGCAATGCAGTTCTCCTCCTGCAAAAAGTATTGAGATCTAATGTAAAACCAAGCCGGTGTGCCGGAATTTACTAAAAATATGTCATTGATGTGATCTTTTGAATATCAGATGTCTATATTTTTATAATAAATAAAATGATTTGGCAATCGCACAGGACATCTATTAATATTACATTATAATATAATATGTACACATTGATAGACCGGCTTATGCTATACGTTTAGCCTTGCGATGGCTAGGTCATTTTATTTATTATAAAAAAATTGACGTCTGATATTCAAAGGATCACAAAGACATGTTGTTAGTAAATTCCGGCACACCGGCTTGGTTTTACAGTAGATCTCAATACTTTTTGCATTAGGAGAACTGCGTTGCGAGACTGGCATTTTTGTACATGTAATGTTTTTGATGGGATCTTACTATTCTGGTAATACAAATCTAGTGATGAAAGTTTTATATTGGAAAAAATATCCATTAATTTGGTGTTTCAAAGTTTGTGACCGTTTTGATTAAAATGGTCACAGATATGTTGGAGGCAGATATTATAATTAGGGGAAATAAATTAGGTGGCAAATCTAAATTTTGGTGGCAGAAAATAGGCGCATCGCGCTCGTGCGACAGCCATAACGTCGTATTCTGAATTAGGCACGTGTCATCTTAATCCCTGACGCACATTGAACGTTCTAACAAGACGCAGAGGCACATAGAGATACGAGACGTTACATCATGTTATTACAGGAGACATCAGTAAGACGGATCGCGCGGTCACTGCATGAATATTTCAAGAGACGCATTAGGAGACGGAAAAATAAATATAACCGACTTCAGTGGACGCATTTGTATATAAATCGTGGTGCTGCGCGCGTGTCTGGGTTGAGAATGAACGGGGCCGGTCCAGAGTTATTTATCAGTTAACCGTAGATCCATCTCAGGGTTCTGGCTTTGAATTTTTATTGAAAAAGCGTGGTCTTCGGCCAGAGCCTTCGCGCGTGCTAAGCAGCCATTAACTGAGCCGAACGGGGCCTTAATGCATTCGGGTTTTTGAAATGAATATATGACATGTCATGCTATTTTAAGTCCATATAAAACATTTCGTCCATGTCTCTGCCTCGTGTATAAAGACAAATTTATGAGGAACAAAGCTTGTTTACGTAATGTTTAGTTTAGCAAGGTAAAATACATTACAACCACTTATTTAGTAAGGTGTTATTTTCATGAATTTTTAAAAGAGATAAATTACTTATAAGTGTTTCGTGAAGTTAGGTCAAATATGTATATATTTTTACGTGCGAACATAAAACTGGTTACCACACCTTGCATCGAAATTCATGTGCAAATGTATTTTTATCCGTGGGTTTGGTTACTTTGAAAATACTGTACAATTATTAACCTTTTACTGAAATGTTACCCTAAATAGACAAGAGCAACATAATCTTTGACTATTTTGTCTTATGTAGCCTCACGAAATTATCTCAATAAAAAAATTGTTAAGATGTATGAATGTACAATGTTAAAATTGATTAAACCTGCATATTGTAGTCTGTTTAAAAACACTTACTCGTATTGGCTGGGCTGATTTAGGCATTAAGATGAGTTTAAAATTGACATATCTAATGGTTGTAGTAACCATAATTGATGTATGTACATATGTATATGTAATTATCACTTTATTGCACATAAACAAGTAGGTATACAATTAAAACAACAGTAAAATATCTAAAAGATACGCATAAAGGCGGGCTTATCCCTGAAAGGGATCTCTTCCAGCCAACCCATGAGAAAATGAGAAAGGAATAAATACTACATGGTAAATGACATACTAATACAATAAGTGTTTTCGTACAGGTTCGACTGCCCCATTTGGAGTTGCAGGCGTCCATAGGTTACGGTAGCTGCTTACCATCAGGCGGGCCGTATGCTTGTTTACCACCGTCGTGGTATAAAAATTAAAAAAAATATGACAAATAATGCTTGGGCTGGTGTGACTATTTTTAATGTATTGATTGACTGTGACTATTATAATTTAATGTAATTTAAATTTTTAATGTGATTCTAATGTAACATTATATTTTATTTGTGTATTCAGAATGATTGAATTTTGGTGTAAAAATAATCTATTATAAATATTGCCATTATATTTGTATGTTTAACGTAGACACTAAGACATAAGAATTGTAACTAACAATTCTTATGGGCGTGAAATAAATGTATATTTAATTTAATTTAGTTTTAATAAGCTAACTAGCATCTGTCCACGACTTTGTTCATGTGGAAATAATTAAACTGACCACCTTTTCCTTGACCGTATTTTCAGTCTCCATGTCATCCTTACAGGGCAGTGGTTCTTAACCTTTCGGTGATAAGCGAGCATTCGACAAAATTTCGCCCTCGGCAGCGCAGGAACCACCAATTGCTTGGAAGTACATAGGCTGCTATTTATATATCCGGAAACCGGGATTACAATCTTCTTAAATAGCATATTTGACCTCCATGGTAAAATTTGAACTTTTTTAAGTACTGGCCGGTATATTTTTTCTTTTTTATTAACGCTCGTGTTTTGTTTTTGACGGGTTTTAAATGTCATCTCGCAGCAAGAATGGAACTCACTCGTGAAAATATTCGTGCTATGATTTATTATGATTTTCGGCGTGGTTTAACGCAACAACAGTGCATAGATCAACTAACTTCAACTTTTGGTGATGAAGCCCCATCTAAAACTACTGTGTATCACTGGTTTAGTGAGTTCAATCGTGGACGTAGTATGCTTACGGACGAAGTTAAGGCAGGTCGCCCGAAATCGGTCGTTGTACAACAAAATATCGAGGCTGTGCGAAAACTTATAATGGACGACCGACATGTTACGTACTGCGAGATAGAGGCGACTCTGGGTATTTCTATGACCAGCATTAATAGCATATTACATAATTATTTGGCTGTAAAAAAAATTTGTTCGCGTTGGATACCCCACAACTTAACAAAAGAGCAAAAAGATGCTCGCGTCGAATGGTGCAATAAAATGTTAAAAAAATATAACCGTGGTGACTCAAAAGCCGTTTATAACATCTATACAGGTGACGAATCCTGGATCTATGCATACGATCCCGAAACGAAGCAACAATCAACGGTATGGGTGTTTCAAAATGAGCCGAACCCTACGAAAGTTACTCGTGCAAAAAGTACATTGAAACAAATGGTGGCCTGCTTCTTCGGTATTAATGGCCATGTAGCTACAGTGCCACTAGAAAACCGTAGAACGGTTAATTCAGAGTGGTACACGACCATTTGCTTACCGGAAGTATTTGAACAAATTCGTAAAACTAACCAGCGACGAAGAATCATTCTTCATCATGACAATGCCAGCTGTCATACGTCACGCGAAACAACTCTATTTTTGGAGGGTCAAAATGTGGAATTAACGGGTCATCCGCCGTACAGCCCTGACTTGGCACCCAACGATTTTTATTTATTTCCAAATATAAAGAATAAATTACGCGGTCAACGATTTTCGACCGCTGAAGATGCTGTCGACGCATTCAAACAACACGTTATGGAGGTACCTCAGGCGGAGTGGCAGAAGTGCTTTAAAAATTGGTTCACGCGAATGCAAAAGTGCATAGATCATCAAGGGGAATACTTTGAAAAACAATAAAACCATTTTCAGCCGTGTACGTTTGTTTGTTTTTTTGTTTCCGGATATATAAGTAGCAACCCTCGTACATGCCTTTGACTTTTCTATGACGATTAAAGTCATCAAAGGGTTTGCATGTTCATAAGTTCGTAGACTAGGTGACTACCAGGGACTACCAGTGGTCCGCGGACTACCGGTTAAGAACCACTGCTCCTCTACACCAGTGTGATATATGATTCCCGGGAAAAGAGTCACTCACACTCGTCTTGTCAGTGTCACACCGGCGCCTACGAGACGCCAAAACTGTTAACAGAAAGTATGTATCAAATAGAGGAGCACAGTCTAAGAACTTTTTGAGGCTGTAAATCTGAAGCGCCATCTGAACGAGAGCAAACCAAAGTTAATGCATAATCTACGGGAAACGTACAGCACCAACGGCAGTAGTAACGGTATCAATTACTAGATGGCGCTGTACAGACTTGGGCTCAGACTTGGAGCCTCAATAAGTTCTTAGACTGTGCTCTACTATTTAATACTTATACATACTCTCTGCTGTTAATTATGGTTACAATCTTGTTAGGCACTACGTCATTTATGCGTCTACGTCACCACGTTACGTTGCAGTCGCTCGCGTCGCGCATCATCGATATTTGGCAATCGATTCGATCGCATTGATAAACGAGAGTGCACGCTCACTCTGAGCCTTTGTGACACCTAACATCCCAATGTTAAGTCCCCACTTAAGCGGGCTCTACACATTGGGCCAACATTGGCCAATCTAAAGGACGCAGTTATGCGTTAGAGGGAGCAAGAGATATCGCGATCTTGTTCTCCCGTATAGCTGCGTCCCTTAGATTGGCCTACGTTGGCCCAATGTGTAGAGCGGGCTTTAGGACAACTCCTTAGGTTAAGATCTAAATATAATTTTTATATTTTAATTAAATTATCCCTTATTCGCTGCATTTACTATAATTTATCTTTTGCACTGCTGCCTCCCTTATATAATCACCTGTTTTAGTGGCCGTTGTAGCAGAAATAATACGGCTTTTCTTAAACAAAAGATTTCCTTCCGCATGATTTTTCCTTAGGACCCAAGGATAGATTTGAGAAGTGGAGCCACCAAGATTTTTGATGTAAATTTTTAGGGGGGGCTCTTAACTTTATCTTGATATCTAAGCTACTTATTTGACCTTTTCATGTCGTGTACAAAAAACGCAACTATTTGCTAAACACCGAAATGTTGTTAGTTAAACTAAATATCAAATATCCAAACATAAATCGGTAGGTAGAAAGATATGGCTGCCCGTCGTTGTGAGAACAACTAGGTATTCCAAGCCAATTGAGGGCAATAAGTATGGAATCTACCTAAATTTCGTTAAGTGCGGACTAACAAGCAACGAGTTACCACTGTTCCCGGCTAATACGGCCCGTTTATAGCAGCTCGACACGCAATACCGAATCGTATTTGCTTTACTTAGGTTCCGTTAATTGAAACGCGTACAGGTGCGGAAAAGTAGCTTTTAAATTTTCCAAATATCGAGTCTAACTCGCGCTACAACCCGAGTTGTTGATTCCTAACGAAATAAGATGGGACCTCTGATTTGGTTACTTGATTTTAAACAAATAATCAAATATATCTTCGATAAAGTAGGTAAACATGTCCTGAATTAATTAAATTAGATTAAATTATGCATATCAGCAAAGCTGTTAACAAAAATAATGTTACTCATTTTATCTTGTAGTATAATTAGGATCCCACAAAAATACATATTTCGCGAAAATCTGCCAAGCTGTGCTCTCATGACGTCATCGTCTGTCCGTCCGTCTGAGTGGTACTTCTTCTGTCAGAAAACTGCAGTGAAATATGGATGGTATAAGGAGGTTACTCCTTCTATCTCTCTCTTCTCTTATTAGGTCTCTCTTATAGGAAAACGGTCGAAAAAGTGTCCAGCGGTAAGCAATAAACAATAGTTCGAAATATCTTCGGGTGGCGCTAGGTATAGATATGAGCGTGTGAAATGAACATTATATATACTCGTTAGTGCCTAAAAATGACAATATTCGAAAACTGCATTAAATACGCTTCCCTATGACATTTTTTTCATTTGAAATTATCGATATTTAATACTTATATGACGAACTAAATAAAATTAATACTCAGAGTGTTTTTCCTCTCCGCAAATAATTATTTTGAAATATTTACAAAATATCCATAATAATTATATAATAATTATGTATGGATTTTTACTATCAAAAATCTAAATTTACATAATAACAAATATCCGTTAAAAATAAAAAGAACTAACGCCCTGACCGAGATTCGGGTACCGACCGGGCTAGAAATGTATGCTCATGCCATGCTATTGTTGCGCCATCAGTTTAACACCTTTTGACGGACACTTTTGTAACATAGAGATTGACATCCGCCTTATACCATGAATATTAAAAATTATAATTTATTTTTATAATTTTCTTTAATCAGACATTTGTCCATACTAAAAATACCATATTTACATAACAATAAATTAAATTACAAAATTAATTTCATCATCATATCAGCCGAATGACCGGTCCTGCGCCACCCGCATCCAGCGGACTCCCGCGACCTTCACCAGGTCATCAGTCTACCTTGCGGGGGGTCTACCCACGCTGCGCCTTCCGGTTCGTGGTCGAGGGCTATATCGGTTACTTTGGTTCTGCTGCGGATGGCCTCATTTCTGATGCGATCACGCAGAGAGACTCCAACCATAGCCCTCTCCATTGCCCTTTGGGTGACTTTGAGCTTTCTTATGAGGCCCATTGTAAGCGACCACGTTTCAGTACCATATGTCATCCATCACTGGCAACACACACTGGTCAAAGACTTTCGTCTTGAGACACTGCGGAATATTGGACAAAAAGATGTGCCGTAGCTTCCCGAACGCTGCCCAACCGAATCGGATTCGTCGATTGACCTCTTTCTCGAAGTTGGATCTACCTAACTGGACAGTATGTCCTAAGTATATATAATCGTCCACAACTTCGAGTGTAAAGTGTCCGATTGTAACGGGAGTTGGTGCTACATGGGTATTTGACATGATCTGCGTCTTATCCATGTTCATCTTTAGACCAACTCGCTCGGAGGCTTTACTTAGGTCATCGAGCATCGTACTCAACTCCTCCATGGTCTCAGCCAAGACTACTATGTCGTCAGCAAATCGAAGGTGAGTGATGTACTCGCCGTTTATGTTGATGCCTAGCCTTCTCCAGTCTTGAAAACATCCTCCAGTGCAGCGGTAAGCAGTTTAGGAGAAATAACATCTCCTTGCCTGACTCCCCGCTGCAACGGAATAGGCTTTGAGTTCTGGTCCTGGAGTCGGACTGACATAGTGGCGTTCTCGTACAAACACTTCAGCACTTCGATATAGCGATAGTCCACTTGGCACCTCTGGAGAGATTGTAGTACAGCCCAGGTTTCGATCGAGTCGAAGGCTTTCTCGTAGTTCACGAACGCTAAGCAGAGGGGCAGGTTATACTCCTCAGTCTTCTGTATAACCTGACGGAGCGTATGGATGTGGTCTACGGTACTAAAGCCTCTTCGGAAACCGGCTTGTTCGGGAGGCTGGAAGTCATCTAGCCTGCGTGCGAGACGGTTCGTAATGACTCTTGAAAACAGCTTATAGACATGGCTCAGAAGTGAAATGGGTCGGTAGTTCTTCAGTAACGCGTTATCACCCTTTTTGAAGAACAATACCACCACACCTGTTCCATGCCTTAGGCGTTCTCCCTTCTAGTAAAACGGAGTCGAACAACTTCTGAAGGGCCATAAGGACCGGTTTACCACCCGCCTTCAGAAGTTCGGCTGTAATTCCGTCTTCACCAGGTGCCTTATTGTATTTGAGCCGTTTAAGAGCCATTCTAATCTCGTAGAGGCTGATGTCCGGGATGTCTTCGGTATAATGTCGGATCAGTCTAGCTCTAAATAATGCCGTGTGGTGCCGGCTTAGAATTGCTCCACTCCAACTCTTCCCGTGGGTGTCGTAAGAGGCGACTAAGGGATATACCGGGGGGCGGGCAGCAGCGCCCCTGCAGAACAATGCCACCACTAAACTGCGATCCCCAACCCGCATGCCCAGCGTGGGGATTACGGGCATTACCCCTTTATGACAAGTTCAGCCAAGAAATGGCCCCCAGTTCCCGGCCGCCTCGCTATTCCTGGCCATGGTAGCGGCCACGGTAACGGCGGGGCAGGGGGTGCTAGGAATCCCCGGGCTACAACAGGCTACCACACACTTCCTAGATTGACCCTGGCTACGTTCAACGGACGCACTCTGAGGCTTGACCATCATCTAGCGCAGTTGGAAGTGGAGTTAGAGAACATTAAATGGCACGTTCTTGGGTTATGTGAAGTCCGTAGAGAGGGGGAGGACACCGTAACCCTAGACTCGGGCCATCTTCTCTACTTTTGCAAGGGTGATAAAACATCCCAGGGTGGCGTAGGTTTTCTCGTCAATAAGGCCCTCTCTAGTAACGTTCAAGAAATCTCCAGTGTGTCGAACAGGGTAGCGTACCTGATCCTTCGGCTTTCCAAGCGGTATAGCATGAAGGTAGTTCAGGTTTACGCACCGACCTCGGCACACTCGGATGATGAAGTGGAGGATATGTATGAAGACATATCCAAAGCCTTGCACAACACCACAAAGGCTCACTTCAACGTTGTTATGGGGGACTTTAACGGCAAGGTGGGAATCCGGACTGGCAACGAATCCCGAATAGGCCCGCATGGTTATGGAGTTAGGAATCACAGGGGGCAAATGCTTGTCAACTTCCTTGAGAAAGAGGAGCTATTCTTAATGAACTCCTTCTTCAAGAAACAGCCTCAAAGGAAGTGGACATGGCAGAGCCCCGACACTGTGACAAAAAATGAGATCGACTTCATCTTGACGGATAGCAAGCACATATTCAGAGATGTATCAGTGATCAACAGGTTCAATACCGGATCTGATCACCGACTGCTCCGAGGCTCTCTGAATATCAACTTGAAGCTTGAAAGAAACCGTCTGATGAAGTCCACGCTCCGGCCTAACCAAATCCAAATCGTCCCGGGCACCGAGGAGTTTCAGCAGCTTCTCGGGAATAGATTTGTTGCCTTGGAACCCACTGACGATGCTGACGAGACCCTACACAATCTGGTCGAAACGCTGAGGGACGAGGGTATCAAGTTTTGCAGAAAACAGCGTACTGGCAAGAAGTCCAAACTCTCGGATGAGACTCTGGGGCTGATGACAAGAAGACGGGAGACTACCCAAGCGACTTCGTCAGAGAGGTCAAACCTGAATAAGCGAATTGCGAAGATGGTACGGCGCGACCTTCGGAGCTCCAACATACGCCTTATTGAAGAGGCGATAGAGCGAAACCGAGGGTCCAAAGTATTCACTCAGCAGCTTAGCAGGAGCCACCTGACGAAGCTAAAAACGCACGATGGGAGGACCGTATTGTCGAAGCCGGAGATCTCTGCCGAGATAGAGGATTTTTATGGCCGGCTGTACTCTGCACGTGCCCCCCACTCCCGACGAGACGACCATGATTCAAGAGCCACCCTGACACGCCACTATACCGACGAACTGCCAGACATCAGTCAAGACGAGATCGTGTTAGCTCTGAGGCAGCTTAAAAATGGAAAAGCCCCCGGTGAGGATGGTATTACTTCAGAGCTTCTGAAGGCAGGAGGAGCTCCTGTTATACAGGAGCTGCAGAACCTCTTCAATACCGTCCTTCACAGTGGGAGAACTCCTAAGGCGTGGAGCGGGAGTTTGGTAGTGCTCTTTTTTAAGAAAGGTGATAAAACCCTCCTTAAAAACTACAGACCCATCACACTTCTGAGCCACGTCTATAAGCTTTTCTCACGAGTGGTCACGAATCGTCTCGCCAGGAGACTCGATGAGTTCCAGCCACCGGAACAGGCTGGGTTCCGCGGAGGATATGGCACCATAGACCACATTCACACAGTGAGGCAGATTATACAGAAGTCCGAAGAGTATAATCAGCCCCTGTGTCTCGCTTTTGTGGACTATGAGAAGGCCTTTGACTCTGTGGAAACTTGGGCTGTTCTGGAATCCTTACAGCGATGCCAAGTAGACTATCGTTATATCGAGGTGCTGAGATGTCTCTCCGAAGCCGCCACTATGAGTGTCCAAGTACAGGGCCAGCAGTCTAAACCCATCCAATTGCGCAGAGGGGTGAGACAGGGGGATGTCATATCCCGGAAACTGTTCACAAGCACATTGGAAGACATGTTTAAGACGCTGGACTGGAAAGGTAAGGGCATAAACATAAACGGCGTTTCTCTGAAGGATAAGATTCGTAACGAATACATCCGACAGAGAACCAAAGTTATCGACATAGCTCAAAGAATTAGCAAGCTGAAGTGGCAGTGGGCCGGCCATATCTCGCGAAGAACCGACAACCGCTGGGGTAAACGTGTTCTTGAGTGGAGACCGCGACTCGGCAAACGTAGCGTAGGACGCCCTCTGGCAAGGTGGGATGACGATCTGCGAAAGACTGCAGGCAGATGCTGGATGCGGCAAGCTGAAGACAGGGCGCTATGGCGCTCATTAGGGGAGGCCTATGTCCAGCAGTGGACTAATATAGGCTGATGATGATGATGATGATGAGTCTAGCTCTAGGGTCTTCCGCCAGATCAACTTCAGGTCTGCTAGTTTATGTGTATAGCTGTCCATAAAAGTCCTCTACCTCCCCCCGAAGCTCGGGTCTGGATGAAACTATTCTACCATCCTCAGTTTTTAATTTGGCGAGCTGGCTCTGCTCAATAGACAAATCTCTTGCGAAAACTTTAGAGCCCTTATTCTGCTCAATGGCCTCTTCAATACGATTTGTATTGAATTGGCGCAAATCACGGGTAAGGGACTTAGAGATCCGTTTATTGAGCTGCCGGTATAATGGCGCATCTGCTGAGGATTGCAGAACCATTTCTCTCCTTTCCTCGATGAGTTTCTGAGTGGAGTCAGAGAGCCTTTTCGTTCTGTTGCTCCGCTGGGCCTTAAAAAACTTAGACCCAGTACTATGGACAGCTTCCACAAACCCGTCGTTGAATTCGTCCACATCGCCGCCTAGACAATCGAAACGGTTTTGGAGTTCCAGCTGGAAGCTCTCAGGGTTTTGGATTTGAAGTGCTGCTGGACGGAGCGTAGACTTCATCAGTCGAGAGCGCTCTAGATTTACACATATATTCAATGTGCCTCTCACCAGACGGTGATCACTTCCGGTTTTAACCGTATTGATCACAGAGACATCATTGAATATATGCTTCTTCGTCGACATGATGAAGTCAATCTCGTTTTTAGTTGCACCGTCGGGACTCATCCAGGTCCTCATGCACTTGCTGTGCTCATGTTTCTTGAAGGAGTTCACCATGTAGAGTCCCTCCTTCTCCAAGAAGCCAGCCAGTAGTTGGCCCCGGTGGTTCCGACTTCCAAATCCAAATCGCCCCACTCTCAGCTCTTCACCATCTCTCTTGCCCAGTTTCGCGTTGAAGTCCCCCATAACAACGGTGAAGTAGGTTTTGGAGCTATGCATGGCCTTCGATATATCCTCATACATAGCCTCCACCTCGTCATCGGAGTGTGCCGAAGTCGGCGCATACACCTGTATGACCTTCAACGAGTACCTCTTGGATACTCTGAGTATAAGGTACGCCACCCTAGTCGACATACTCTCGATCTTCACGACGTTGTTGCCGGACTTAAGGTTTATCGTTTCCTCCCCCTCTCTTCGGACTTCAGATAACCCTATGACATCCCAACGCAACTTGCTCAATCCTTCCTCCAGTTCCATTATTTTTTCGTCGGTCCGCAGTGTACGCGTGTTATATGTTGCCAGGGCCAGAAGTCGTCGGTGGTGGTAGCCGGATCTTTGCCGGAAATTCTTAATTACATTTACAAACACATTATAAATTAGTTTCTACAACGAAGACATGTAATTGAATAAAGCATACCTATATACTTTATTGACATTATCTATCTATTCTGTATGTGTTGCATAACGTCCCTCCCCAATTACTGGCCCATAAAAGCATCGGAATTACAATTGTTATTGAGCCGGGTTAATAAACTTTCCTGCCAGCCTCAATTTCGAGTGGAAAAAATAAATCAGAGGATTACGAGGGAAACAACGTGATATTTAAAAATGATATTATTGAGGTGGCACGTGGCAGATGAGTTTTGGTTTCATACAAAAATAAACACGCCGCTGGTGCGGATCGATTGTACTTTGTAGGTTGTTTCGGGAAACTCGCGTATCTAATTCACACCACACACATACACACATTTTATATAGCTTATAAGGCCTAGATCTATTGACAGTGCGTTATTAATAAAGCTATCTATGAAAATATTGTGTACGTACAGAAACACACTGTTCATTTCAGAAAGAACTGTACCATACACAATAGGAATACCAGATATAATTATAATCTGGCAGTGCCTAAGCCTATCACTCAACTCCATAAAATAAAATAATTATTCATGAGCAATTGTGTAAGTTTTCAAGGATTTAATTCTAGAGTATAGTAAACCATAACCAAAGTAAAGCTTATTATTATTATAGAACAGAAGACAACATGAATTATATTGCACCCTGGGATTAATTGCAACAAATATACTAATAGTTTAAACAACCTATAACAGGGTTCAAACTAATATATTTATTTCAACACAACAACACATAACAGTAAACATATAATAAACATATAATAAATGTTTAAAAAAGTTAATTTATTTTATTACTGTTATTCCGATTTTCTTTTTGACATTTACATTTTAATGTAGAAACACACCTTGAATTCGCATCACATTAATGTTTATTTCCTTTTTTAGGGTTCGTCAAAAGGAAAAAAGTAGGCAAAGCCTTACAGTTAGAGTCACTTTGTTGCTCGTCTGTCTATCTACCTATCTCTTTCTCCAGTATGCGTGTTGCTATCAAGTTGAAATCTATACATATAATAAACGCGTAAGAAGAAAAAAATGTACATTGAAGATATTTTAGAAAAACTTATTCGGGGGGTCTTAACTAGAAACGTTGACTGTGTTCTTCCAACTAGACGTGTGGAAGAACACGCACCGGATAAGGTGAAGAAAGTAAATAATAAAAGGAAATTCAGGTAGTGGGTTCTTTATTTAACAATTTTTTCAGTTGTAAGAGGGTAAGTCAATATGGCCTTGATAAAATAAAAAAAGGTTGATAAAGCCGGAGGTTCTTCAGCAGCTCGTCCTCAGTGGCGACTGTAGGACGGGCTCGCTCTCAAGAGGCGAACGGAGTTGAGGACCGCCCTCAGCAGCGGATGGAGTAGAGGCTCGCCCTCAGAGGGGCGAACGGAGTAGAGGCTCGCCCGCAGAGGCGAATGAAGTGGCTGCAGGCTCGCTCACACTAGGCGAACGGAGTAGGTGGCTCGCCCTCAGGCGTACGTAGTAGCTGGAGGCTCGCCCTCAAAGGCGAACGTAGTAGCTGGGAGGCTCGCCCTGACTAAGCGAACGGAGTAGATAGCTCGCCCTCAGAGGCGAAAGGAGTTGCTGGAGGCTCGCCCTCAGAGGCGAACGTAGAAGCTGGAGACTCAGGAATCAGTAACCCGGAGAGTTTATACCAGGAGAGAGAGAGGTCGCTTCAAGTGCGGAGCCACTTCGGCCCCGCACAGACCTTTTGTTTGGAAAATCACTTCTTCGAAGCTAACCAGAAAGTGATTGACGTTTGTCAGTGACAGGCTTATATAGGGGCATCGTCATAAGGGGCAATAAAGGAGATCGTCAATTCTGGGCCACCTGATATAAACCGTATACAGTTTGTACTGCAATGTAAAATAAATACTCATTTTATTACTAAATATGACAAAATATTGCAAAAAAAAATAAACGGGAATTAGAAATACTAAATAAATAAACATTATGTTGATTTTTCCGCGATTAAAATACAGCAAGACAAGTCGTTAACGTCCTTATGGCAATGACATAAAGTTTAACTTCACCCTGGCCTGAAACGGGATTGTTTTTTGGTTTGACACTGTCAATGTATACCGTTACTTATTCTGCGTTTTGATACTGTTCGGTAAGTTAGAACATTGTAATATTAAAATAGTATCTAAGCTTACGCATACGGAAGTTTAAATTAGAAATAGACTGTATTAAAACGCCTCAAGATTGAAAATGCGTATTTTTGCATTTTTGATCGGAGTTTGAATATTAAAAGTGGGTTTCATAATGGCATAATATCATGCTCCTTCGATAACGAAACGCATTTTTTTTCAATTTTGTAATGTCAGATACTAGTGCTATCGCACTTAACGGTGGTAAACCTTATCCCTTCGCAATAGGTGTTAGGAATGCTCAGTTAATAGTATCAAATCAACGATGATTTGACAGCCGTCTTTGTTTACCGAAATACAGGAACTATAAATACGATCAAAATATAACTTTTTCTTTTTTCATCATGATTCCCGTTTTGTTTTCAAGTCCGCTTTTGTACATTATCTTTAAAAAATCGGTACTTTTTTTACATTAATATATAAATCATAGGCAAGCACGCTTTCAAATATTGTCCTTGTCAGAATCAAGTTTTAAATGCATGATTTTTCAGTTTACCCATTAGATTTCGCAATATTTTTACCACCTTCCTGATCTAGAAATTATGACGATTCTTTAAAGGTAAGAACCATTCCTAAACGGTCCTAAATAATCTGGGCCAGATCACCTAACAAAAATTGACGATCTCCTTTTTGAAATTTTATAAAAGGCCAGGACAACATGAGTACAAATGTTTAACAAACTTAGCCAAAAGTATATAACCTAACTAGGTACATGGTTATACAAATTTGCAGTTTTGGCAAACTAAACAGAGTACGTTACCATGGAGAAATCTAAATAAACATTTCAAAATAGTATGAAAAACGTACAATTACATGAATAAAACGAGAAAATTAATAACCAAACATAAGTAAAACTAAGAAAAGGTGAGAAATCTAGGTTTCAAAAGTCGCTTAAGGCTGTAGGTCAAAGATAGCGCGACAAGGAAGTGTATAAAAGTGTTCGCGAGTTAATATCTTACTTCTGCGTATTTCAGAGCATGAAAATTGAGTTTCTAAGATGAAGACAAGGTTAGAAGAATAGCGCACGATGTTTGAGAGCGCCACGGGATTTTCGTATGCGTGCGTGTGTTGAACAAGGATTGCAGAATAACTAGGAAAGTGCAACACAAATAAGACAAATGCTCAGCCCAGCATTGCAGCGATTCAATCCTGAGGTATGTAAGGGATATGCTACAACTGAATACATTTCAGTGATTTTTGGAATTCTTGTCTGTCTGTCTGTGAATTTGTCCGCGCACTACGTAAAAAGTACTGCACAGAATTTTACGAAATTTTGTATAGTAACAGTTTATACCCCGGAGAAAAATATAGGGTAGTTTTAATTCTGCTTATTAAAAACCTAATTTTCATAAAAAAATAGTTCTCAAAAGTGGTCGCTGTATAGGTACCCTGTATACTGAATACAAACATTATTTATGGACGTCTTTAGATTAAATTAAGCGATCCGGTCTGTTGCGTTCTGCCGAGGTTTAAACCATGGATTTTTAAATGCTTTCCCAATTTAAGGACTGCGGGTTAAATATTTTTAAAACGTGTTACTTCGTTTTGGTAATTGTAAGTATCCGGAAATATATTCAAATATATTGTGATCCATTAATAACTGGAGGAACTTTATTCTCAACGTAAAAATAAACTTTTTCATCTCTCCTGTTCGGAAATTATGATTTTCCTGGGTAGATAGCCAGGTAGAAAATTGCATTTCCATCTCTAGGGTGAAAAGTAATTAGCTGTGTTGATTGTGGATTGAGCCGGTGCCCACCCGGATATCCTCCTCTCCGACCATCGGCAAAAAATTGAATTAGTCTTTTTCAAATTGTAAAAATGTTACTTGACATGTTTATAGATAATTTTTTATATACCTGTTTTATAAAATGTGCGTGTAGTATTGTACTTTCCTCACAGTCGAAATAAAAAGCAGAGTGTTTAACTCGGGTGAAATTACCCGTTTCACCCTCGAACTATTGGCGCTCTCACTTCGTTCGAGCGCCAGAAATATCTCAGGTGAAATGGGTCACTTTCAATCCTTGGTTAACAATCTACTATTTTCAAAACATGAAACCTACTTACAATATACGTAAAAACAAATAAAACAGGTAGTTAAGATTTATCCATTTCGATTTACCCGACAGTAGTGAGAGCAGTTGTGAGAGTAACATGTTTTATCTCGCTTTAACAGCTGATTGCAATAAAAAAGGGTAGTCATGAATCTAGCAATTACTAGCTGCTAGCTGTCACGCTGCTATTGAAGAAATTCTCGCTGCGACGCTCCGGGCCTGGGCCTAAGCGGTACTCGGCCTATGGCTTTCGCAGACATTGCCTCTCACCATCGGCCCTCGACCCTCAGATTTGCTTATACTCTTCACCGTTGAGTTTTGTCCGGATTCTGTCATGCTGCCTGCTGCTGCTGAATAAATTCTCGCTACGACGCTCCGGGCTTGGGCCTACTCGGTATTCGGCCTATGGCTTTTGCAGACATTGCCGCTCACCCTCGGGCCATATGACACTTCACCATTGAGATATGTCCGGTCCCTGTCATGGTACTGCTGCTGACCTGGGCCCTATACGGTACTCGGTCTTTGGCTTTCTCAGACGTTGCCGCTCACCCTCGAGCCACGGCCCTCGGGTTCGCTAAGACACTTCGCCTTTAAGTTATGTCCGGTCCCTGTCATGATGATGAAGAAGTGCTCGCTACGATTTTCCGAGCCTGAACCTTACGCGGTACTCGGCCTTTGACTTTCACATACATTTCCGCTAACCCTCGTGTCCGCAGCTCTCGAGTTCGCTAAGACACTTCGCCATTGAGTTATGCCCGGTCCCTGACATGCCGCTTCTGCTGAAGCAATTCTCGCTGCGATCCTCCGGGCCTGGATCCTGCGTGGTACTCGCCCTATGGCTTTCGCGATATTGCTGCTCACCGCGTTACGGCTTCGGCGTTTGGGTTCACCAAAAAACTTGACCATTGAGTTTTGTGGGGACCCTTTCATGCTCCTACTGAAACAATTCTTGCTGCCTTTGGCCTTATTAGATTTTGGCCTGCTGCTGCAAAAGCAGTTTTCGTTGGGACGTTGCGCTCACACGCTACCTCGCGCTCATACCTTTAGCGTTTGACCCTCCGTTCGAAGCATGTTCTCCTGCAGGAACTCGGCCATTAGCATTCGCAGGTCTCGACGCACGCCTTGTAGTCAGTTATCCTTATCACGGATGAACTAATAAATTTAGATAGATATTTATATGTAGTAGAACGCGTAAATTCTACACTAATGGCCTGGATAGTAAATGAAAATGACAAAACCTCCCACAAACGCGAGCGAAGCTGCGGGTACAGCTACTTAATAATAAATAAGTACTTATGTCTGCTCCCTGGTCCCTTAAACCTGTCAAAAAATAAAGCTTATAAGTCAACGCGATCCATTCATTCTCAATCTCGGCCATTTTTGAACCTTATTTTCTAACTCTTCGCATAAACATCTGTTAGGGTACTTCCCATAGATCTACAAGCATGGAATTTGGCAAGAAGAAAGGTCTTACAGTACCAGAACAGGAGAAATCCCGAATAACGGTAATTTTTTGTTCCATCACATTTTTTTGCTATTACAAACTTAATTGTAGTTGGTAAACTAATCGCGAGTTATGGTCATGTATCGAGACAACAGTTTTTAAACGGCAAAGTAAAAGTTCATAAATATTTTTTAAGTGGGGCATTCCACTCATACAATATATTGTTATTAGATCAAATACAAACATTGAAAACATCGAAAAAATAATCAACCCAGCAGGACTTGAACCTGCATCGATACGCCTTGCCGGGGCTCGATCGCATTACTATGGGTCAAGTTACTAAGTTGACGAAATTATTATTTTGTCAATGTTTTCAATGTATGTATTTGATCTAATTAACTAACAATATAAAGTAAAAGTTTGCCCCTCAAAGCAATTTTTCTTTTCGTGACTACAATAGTTACAATGTAATGTGATTTTTAAAATTGTGTGGTCGGAACCCTCAGGACGCTGTCATAATTTATATATGCATGTGTAGGGTGGTTGGAGAAAATGATTAATAAAACAGTCTTAAAGCAGCGCTCGTCTTTGACTCATGTCTCGTTTATTCCTATATTCTTAACAACATTATTTGCAATTGCGCGGGTGCACTCGATAATGGCTTATTTATTATGCTGATTAACGGTTTGTGATCCGTTTCTATAGTTCCTGTTTCTAAATCACGTCAGCGTGCTTATGCTGAAGTCGCCGGTCAACCAGTCGCAGCTAACCTCCTCCTTGCCTTTTAAGGCATGTGTAGTACGGGTTCCCGATAAGGAAAACTGCTCCTGCACCAATGTGGATAAGGAGGGATTCACATTGTTGGAAAGGAAGAGTAAGGCGCGCAGGGCGATTCGGATTGTGATACCGGTCAAGGCGCTCTACGTATCGCGCTTGCATCACTCCGGCGTGGCCGACGATGTGGTGGAGTACGTCCGCCGGAAGACTGGCTTCTCGTTGAGGGTTGCACCATGCGGTGCTGCTGGTGCAACCCTGGTGATGAAACGGGGGACCGTTTCAGGTCGTTTGTAGTACCTACGCGTGCCGCGGACGTTGCAGGACACATTAGCGAGTGGAGACTTCTGGCCGAAGGGTGCCGTGTTTCGGCGGTTCCGGGGCACGCTATCGAATCCTACACCAGATCAGACGATGCAACGGAGCCACGCAGCTACGTCGCCTAAATAAACCAGTTTTAAGTATTTTCCTGTATATTTTTGTAGTTCACAGTGCCTTACTGAAATACTGTGTAACTTATTTGAATAATAATAGTAGTTTATGTAACTGTTACGTAATAAGGGTCCTTAAAACATGAGTGTGGTTTTATGAAACGAGCCACATGTGAGTTTCATATAAGATCACACGAGTGTTTTAAGGCCTAATTATGTACAGTTGCATACACTGCTTTATCTACACTCATATTATTTATCCAAAATGAATTCGGAAACCCTAGAATGGCCGCCATTGCACCGCCGTGGCCAACTCGATTGTGCCGGCGGTCGCGCGGGCGCTTGTCGGGCTGTCGGCGGTTGCGCGGGAGGGTGCAGGTGTACATTATGTTATCAAAACTCATAGCACATCAATAATTGAGCATGAAAAGTTAAAATTACGTTACTGCCACGGATAAAAAGCTTATCATAGTAAAATCGGTCGTGGTAATGCTAGCCATTGCCTACCGTTTCCGAACACGTTTTAGAGAACTTACAATATGAGTGTAGATAAAGTAAATAGTAACGTCAGTTCGCCCATAAATGTAGCTATAAAATCGTTCACACACGTACACCCAAACAAATAAGTCCTTCTCGATTTGTACATATGATTGCTCAGCCTCAGTATAGACAAAGATTTTGATGAATATGAAATACATAGGTAGATCATCTTGAAGTAAACAGCATCCTAATCTGAGTTTACTAGTAACTACCAGTTTATCAAGAATGTAAAACTGAAAATGACAAGATATATAACAGTGACATTGGAAACGCATTATTAGTGGACGGTTTCATAAAATAAAGAGCAATCTTCGAATGTAACTTTTTTAGGGTTCCGTAGCCAAATAGGCGAAAACGGAACCCTTATAGTTTCGTCATGACCGTCTGTCCGTCCGTCCGTATGTCACAGCCATTTTACTCGGAAACTATAAGACGTATCTTAATAAAATTTAAACGTAAGGTGTATTTTGTATGCAGATATTTAGTTAATGCAGAAAAAAAAAATTAGGGGGGCACTTCATATAATACATGTAACTAAATTTCAAAAACATTTGTTTTACCAAATATCAATATGTTGCATATAACTCAATAGGCATTTAAAAATAACATTTAGGTTTTTTTGAACATACATTTTGTGATTCAGTGAATATTTTCAGATATAATCACTTCGAAAGTCAGATAAATTGTATCCTCCCCCCCTATAACTTTTGAACCGTAAGTCCAAAGAGAAGATGCGCCTTATCAAGTACTTTCTACGAAAATTATTTTGAACATTATCGGTTCAGCCATGTTATTTATTTTTTGTTTTATTATTCTTATTTTAGTTATCTCCAAAAAAGTTCCTTTTTTGCTATTGAAGTGAAAACTTCTTTAGCGGCGCTGTGCACTTTTTGTGATGGGGAAAAAATGTTAAACTCGCGTCAGGGTCACGTGACCGTCAGATTCGTCAGGTTGAAAATTCGTAAGACGGACACGTGACCTGATCGAATAAATCTATAATTATACAAAGATAGACTAACATAACGATAAAACTAGATAGCGTCGCTTAAAGTAGTGAAATGTTGGGGTAAATTCAGAGAAATTCAATTAACCGACAGAAGTTGTTATTCGACACACCACAAAACCCAATTAAGCACCAGACTTAAATAATATAAACACTTTAGCGCCGTTACTATAAATACGTGCATTTTTTAAATCACTTTAAGCGGGTACGTATATAAATGTGTGTAGGCTTAAGTGACACAGTTTAAATTTAAGTCAAATAATGTGTCGCATGAAGGGGTGTTTTCTAAATTTATCTACTATTTCTACGATACCTTAACCAACATCAAAGTCATCAGATCGCCACGTAACCTGGCTCAAACGACGTAGAAAGAAAAGCCGATTCCAACGATATATAAAACTCAATTCTTCCCAAAATGTCGCTTAAGGCCTTTCTCCTTTCCACCGTCGATATTAATAATTCCGTCGAGGCGTACGGTAGACCCGAATGAAATTATGCTCAAATGAAAAAGCGTAAAAAAATAACAGTTTTGAATTGAAGACATATATGGGCAAAATTCGGATTGTCGCGTATTTTGCATTTAAAAGTGTTAATTTAATGACAAATGGTGGGCCATATTAAATATTTTAGTGGTTGACAACTTGACAGTGAGGGGTGCGTTCGGAAATTGTGAACTATGTTTACGTCCGGCATATTTGACAGGTTAGTTGGTCAAAAGGAGGACGAAAGTAAAAAAAATAAGAAAACCCGGCTGATAGACAAGGCAAGAAAAGCATTTAACACACAACAAAATATATTCTTACCACAGGTATCTCAAAGAACAGATCAGCAGTAATAAGCTACGCGTTTTTTCATATAGTTGTCTCCTTGGTTATTTATGGTTAACCAAGATGAGTTAGAATGGGACAGATAGTACGACCTTTTTCGGCTGTTAACGAATTGTCTCGATTTAAAACTTAAGCATACTGTCAAATTAACCTAGACGTCAAACACAAAATTGTAGCAAAAGACGGTTTCTTGCAAATTATCGTGCTATTTCTGAAAGTTAAGCTGTATAAATTGAATATTCATTATTTATATGTAGGCAGAAATGTCGTGATATGAAATATTTATATAGGCAAACACAAAATATTATTGTATTAAATTATTGTTTACATAATTAATTGTCAATTGTTCTGATTTCCGGAATATAATATATTGCGTCAAAAATGGATTGACGCCGTAGGGCTCAATAATTAGACGCCGAACAAACATCAAAGGATTTGGTCGAAACATTTTAAAAATGACTGTTTTTTTACTACTTGCAATGGAAAAATATTCCATCCCTCCCTTAACTTTTATTACACGTCGCAATCTGACAGATTGTGCCCTTTCTGTAGAAATTGCAATATTTTATATCCGTTTTATTTATTTTGTGAACACAGATAATCTCCTATGAGGCGGTGCCAGACGTAGGAACATGATGCCGACCGCTGCGCTCGGTCGACCGTCTACAATTCTGCATGCTTCAGCGCAGCGGACGGCAGAGTATTACGACGCTATAAGATAGAACGAGACGAAATTGATATGACCTTGGTTTCATATACTTATCTGAGTTACCGCAATAAAAATGTATTTATGTCATACTTTGACACACTTAAGGGAATCAAAATCATGAAATTGGGCAAGAAGCAATGTCTTATAGCACAAGTATAAGAAACCCAGACTTTCCAACCCAGAGAGAAAACTAGGCCTTATTAGGATTAGGCCCGGTTTCCTCACGATGTTTTAAAAAAATTGAGAAAATATATCGTTGTATTTTTTTTCTACGAAAATTGTGTTGAAGAAAGTTATCTCCAAAAACCTTCTTTCATAGACAGATACAAGTTTTTGATATATTTTTTTCGATAGTAGGTACGGAACCCTCCATAATGCGTGGTCCGACACGCACTGGTAAATTTTTTATAACATTGGAATACCTGTTACGGATATCAACAGTAAATATCGATGTCGATATTTAGTAGAAAATTATCATTCACTGCACTAATTCTCGTCACGAAGTCATGAAAGGCTGAGACAGAAAAAAAAAGAGCGCGCGTCTTTTCATAACTTAATTTAAATTTTCATATTTATAGTGGTCAACGCAGTGTATTTATATTGTAATTAGTATTTATACTTAGTGTATTATAATTTGTACATATAATATGACCATTTAGGTAAGTTTTTTGTATAGATTCGTTCTTATGGACGATGATCCTGACGACCCGGGGGGTGGATGCCCTCCGGTATCTCATTTTGTGACAATTGATCCAAATAAATCTGATCATGAAATTGTTATTAATGATCAAGATAAAAATATGGATATAGATACTGACGGCTCTGTGTCCTCTTGGTCCTCTGTAGGAAGAAAGCGTAGAAATGCTGCAAGGAAGGTATGTAGACACTGTAATAAAAAAAACCGGCCAAGAGCGTGTCGGGCCACGCTCAGTGTAGGGTTCCGTAGTTTTCCGTCCGTCACAGTAAGTGTCCCCACTTAAGAGTTAATAACACCGCCATGTAGGATATGATATGAGCGTTCCACGTACAGCGACATCTATCGGCAAATTAAGTAAACTATTGCGCGCGAGCTTAAAGTATGGAAGATGATTTTTATGGAATAATTCTTTATTGCGTGAACCGATTTTCACCGTTTTTACTTTATTTGAAAGCACGTCATTTCATTGTAATTTTGTAGAAATTACAGGTACAATAAACACCTGCTTATACGGTTAAATTACAAACTTAGTTCAGAAATAATTTTGTAATTTTTTTTCAAAAACTATTCATCCTATCAAGTTCAAAATAATTTTCCTAGAAAGTTTTTATAAAGTTCTACTTTTGAGATTTTTTTCATATTTTTAAAACTTATGGTTCAAAAGTTAGAGGGGGGGGGACGCATATTTTTTTACTTCTGGAGCGATTATTTCCGAAACTATTTATATTATCGAAAAATGATTTTAGTAAACCCCTATTCATTTTTAAATACCTATCCAACAATATATCACACGTTAGGGTTGAAATGAAAAAAAAAATCACTCCCCACTTTACGTATAGGGGAGGTACCGTAATAAAAAAAAAAAATCCACTTTTTATTTTACCACTTTGTCGGCGTGATTGATATACATATTAGTACCAAATTTCAGCTTTCTAGTGCTAACGGTCACTGAGATTATCCGCGGACGGACGGACGGACGGACGGACGGGCAGACATGGCGAAACTATAAGGGTTCCTAGTTGACTACGGAACCCTAAAAAGCGGCGAAATAAAGATAAAGACCCGCAAAGAGATAGGGATTCTATTAAAGACGATGAATGTGACTGTCAAGATTCCAAATGTAAATCCGAATCTTTACAATTTCGAGCTCCAGCCCCAGCTCCAGTCTTTGCCGCTGTCCCGGCCCCGATCCCGGACCCGACTCCGGCTTTGGCTCCAGCTTTGGCTCAAACCCCTTCAACCCAGGCCCCAGCCCCGACTCCAACTCAGGCTCCAGTCCAACAGACTCCAGTCCAATCTTCAGCACACAATGTCACTCAGCCCTCAGTTATGTCTAGGAAACAGTATATTTCATCCGATTGCTCTCCTTATGTTGTGCATGTGCAAAAGCAGCAGGAATCTCCTAATGATGGCACATCTTTGCATGCTGTTTCCTTTGGAATTTTTTTAAAAAGACAATACTTTAAAAATATAATTAATGGTAGTGTCAAACGTATAGGCCGAAATAGAGTTTCGATGTCTTTCTCCAATTTTCAAGATGCTAACCAGTTCCTTAATGACAATAGACTGCCAGAAAACAAATATAAGGCATTTATTCCAACCTTCAACGTCATTCGAATGGGTGTAGTAAAGGGTATTCCAGCAGAATGGTCATTAGATGAAGTTAAAGAGAATATAAGTGTTCCTCGTGTGTGTGTGTAAGTGTGCGGAGAATTAACTTTAAAGTCATTGTGGATGGTTCTCCGGTGTGAAAACCATCACAAACAGTTGTTTTGACATTTGATGGGCAGGTTCTGCCAAAACGTATATTTGTTTGTTATAACGCCCTCCCAGTGGACCTTTATGTATATGCTACAACCCAATGTTTCAATTGTTGTAGGTTTGGCCATACACAAACCCAATGTAGATCTAAGCCACGTTGTTATAAGTGTGGTCAGGGTCATACTGGCTCTTCTTGTCAAATTGAGGATGATTGTGCGTCGTGCTGTTTATGCTCTGGCCTGCATTTTGCTATCAATAAGTCTCGCTGTCCCGAGTATGAGCGTCAAAAAAATATCAAGCTTTCAATGGCTCAAAGTGCTATATCTTATTCAGAAGCATCAAAGTTACATCCACCAGTAACTAGGCCCTATGCTGATGTTGTTATAACTGCTCCTCCATCTCTGTCACAAGTATCAAATAGCTCACGTAATCCTGCCCAAGTTTCCCAATCATATAAAAAGACAGTTTTTCTTAAGCCTCGTAGTTCACCTCAACTTCAAAAAGGATTTGACTCAGTCGCCCATAATAATTTAGTCAAAGATTACAGTATGCCATCTCCTTCTGGAAATGGTTGTGCCATAACAGAGAAAAGTAAAGAACAATCTGTAACAGAACTTATACTTGAACATATACAATATTTGAATAGTAGTCAAACAAAACCGACCAACGCTGTCCATATTATCAGTTTGTTTTCCAAAGTTTTTCTCAATAATGGCCCAGTCCAAGATTCTGCAGTGGAATTGCCGCAGTATCAGCAACAAAAAGAGTGATTAAATTTATTTAATTAAGAAATTTGATCCATTTGTTATAACTCTTTCTGAAACATGGCTCAGATCAGAGACGTGTTTTAGAGTCCCTGGCTATGCGTGCCTCCGAGAAGATAGATCAGATGGGCATGGTGGTGTAGCCATTCTTGTAAAAAATTCATTTCACTTCACCTATATTTCATTATCACATCATAGCAATGATTTTTCCATCATTTCAGCAATTGTAAATAATATTTGTATAGTCTCAGTGTACATTCCTCATCCCACTCTAGCAATACTTAAAGAAATAAGAAATATTTTATCTTCACTTCCTGCCCCACTTATTATTCTAGGGGACTTTAATTGCCATCACCCTGCTTGGGGATGTGTCAACTCAAGTAGTTTAGGAGATGAAATATTAGATATTGTTGATTTTTATAATTTATGCATATTAAATTCTGGTGTTCCCACGCGACGGTCTGCTCCAAATGAGAATCCTAGTGCCATAGACTTATCTATTTGCAAGTCTTCTATTGCTTTGACCTTATCATGGGAGGTTCTTCCTTTATCTTACGGTAGTGATCATTTTCCAATAATAATCTCTTCTCCTTTTAAAAACAAACCCTTACTGAAAAGATCCCCGCTTTTAGCATATAAACTTCAAAGTGCAGACTGGGATGCTTTCCAGAAACATTTGGATGAGAGTTTGGGAGAACTGCCCAATATATCTCGCGAACAGTTGTTTAATTCATCTGATGCTTTTGCTAATTTTCTTATTAAAATAGCAGATCAAGTATTTCCAATGAAGAAGTCCTCTGAATGTAAGATTCCCAGTCCTCCTTGGTGGGACTCTGAATGTACTGATGCTGTAAAAAAGAGGAAACAGATAGAATATATATATAATAACAACATGAATGAAGAGAATTTTAAATCCTTATTAGCCATTATTAAAGAGACTAAACAATTTTTGAAAAAAAAGAAGGTTGACAGTTGGCGTTCTTTTTGTGCTTCCATTAGCCCTAGCACACACCCTTCCGAAGTTTGGCGAAAGATCCGTATGTTCCGAGGAGCCTTTACTGAATCTAATTCCCTTAAAATTGACCCTACTGTAGCAGACAAATTTTTAGATAAATTAGCTCCTCCTTTTGTCCCTCATCCTATATGTCTTGATTCTACTAGCTCATTTAATGTAAACAGTAGTAATATACAGCGTTTTAATGATCCTTTTTCAATGTTAGAGCTGAAAAATGTTCTGTCATATGTTGTCGATTCTGCTCCGGGCTGTGATGGCATACCATACTCTTTTCTGACGCACGCCACTGACAGAGTTTTAGGTTATTATCTTGATATTCTTAACATAGTTTTTCTGACAGCTGACATTCCACCCAAATGGAAGATGCAATTAGTGTTACCATTTCTTAAACGTAATAAACCCCGTAATGACCCAAATTCATACCGGCCAATAGCGTTATCTTCTGTGTTGATTAAAATATTGGAACATTTAGTTAAAAATCGTTTGGAATGGTTCATTGAAAATAATAAATTATTACCTGATATTCAATATGGTTTTCGGAAAAGTAAAAGCACTATGGACTGTGTTAGTTTATTAATCTCGGATATTTTATTAGCTTTTTCTGAAAAACTTGTGTAGTGGCGTGTTTTATAGATATCAAATCCGCGTATGATAATGTTAATATATCTATTCTTGTACGTAAATTATTCCAGTTAGGTGTTCCAGTCCGTTTGTGTAATATAATTGCTGCTATGTTCTCTGAACGAACCATTACATTAAACTTAGAATCAGAAGTTTTATATAGAACGGTTTGGAAAGGGCTTCCACAGGGTTCTGTTTTAAGTCCGTTGCTTTTTAATATCTGTACTTCCGATTTGCTTTCAAATATGGTGACACCAGTCTCCATAATTCAATATGCCGATGACATAGTTTTCTATTGTAAAAATGGATCAGTTGAAAATGCCTGTGAATTGATTAACTCCAATTTAAAAGATCTAAATATGTATTTAAATAATAATGGCTTGGATCTTTCAGTTCCAAAATCATCAGCAATTTTATTCACTCCAAGGAAAAAACTGTCAATGTTAACTTATATTATGGCAGGTCTGCTATCCCGTCGTGTGTAGAAGTTAAGTATTTAGGTATCGTTTTAGATTACAATTTATCAGCCAAGAGTCATTGTAAATATGTTCTGAAAAGATGTGAGCGTTCATTAAACATGTTAAGATGTTTGGCAGGTGTCTGGTGGGGTAGTCATCCATTTTATTTGAAACTTGTTTATAATTCTGTTATAAGAAGCGTTTTAGATTATGGCTCTTTTCTTTTAACGCCGGGAACAGAGGAAGCCTTTAAATTACTAAATGGTATACAAAACAAGGCTCTTAGAATAATTCTTGGTGCTATGAGAACCAGTCCCGCTAATGCTATGCAAGTAGAATGTGTAGATCCTCCCGTGCATTTAAGACGGCAATTCTTGTCTGATCGATTTATTTTTAAGACAATGCAATTTTTAAAACATCCTCTGATCAACAAATTATCGTCTCTTTATGATAAGATACCGGTATCCTCTTATTGGCGAAATAGGACTCCTCCTTTTATTATTAATAGCTATCTTAAATTTCTGTCTTTATCTTCTCCTACTGTGAGATATATTGGTCTTCCTATATATGAGAAAGACTTTGACTCTCTGATTATATCTCCTCAAGTCTTCTTAGACTCTAATATAAAAAAAGATAGAATAAGTCCGAATCCAGATTTCAATAACTTAATTGATGTGAAATGGTCTGGTTGGCATCAAATATATACTGATGCATCCAAACGTTCCACAAATAGCTGTGTTGGAGTTGGGGTATGCCATCGGCAATATAATATTGTGCAAAAAATTAAACTGCCTCAAGAATCATCGGTATTTACTGGAGAACTATTTGGAATATACAAAGCAATTGAATACATTCATATGTTTAATTTAGATAAAATTGTAATGTTGTCTGATTCCAAAGGTTCCTTACAAATTTTGATAAAATCTCCCTTTAGGATAGTTAACAATTTCCCTTTGGTGTATGAAATCAGAGACATGCTGCTTAAATGCAAAAAAAAGGACTCATTGTTTGGGTGCCACTAAACTTTGTTTGGGTGCCAAGTCATTGTGGGATTCCTGGAAACGAGAAAGCTGACCGGTTAGCTGTAGATGCTGTTGTTTCTGGTGATATTTATCCATATAAAAATTACTGCCATGATCTTCTTTTGCTCCCTAAAAGGTATCTCAAGGTAGCTTGGGAGTTCTTTTGGTTTTGGAGCAGTTTAGAAACCGGAAGTTATTATTTTAAGATTCAAAGCGATATCCCAATTAAACCATGGTTTTACAATAAAAACTTTAATAGGCGTGAAATATCCTGTTTATCTCGTATGAGACTGGGCCATACAAGTAGTCCTGCGCATTTGCCTAGGTTTGGTTTTATAAGTGATTCTGGATGTGACTGTGGTGCTGAGGAGGCCGATATCAATCATATTTTCTTTTCTTGTCCGCTATATGATCGAACCGTTTTCATGGAAACTTTACAGTCCAAACATGTCCCCTTCCCTACTAACATTCCTTCCTTGCTTATAAATCCCGATATTTATAGTATTATAGCTTGGTTTATTTATCATAATGATATTAAAGTATAAATTATTTATTCGAACAGATGATTATATGTATTTTCTATCCTCATATACTTACCTGATTTGACCGCTCATATTCCAAATTCCGTGCCGTACCTATTCCTTTCCGCGTCCAATTTCCCACCTTTTAACACTTGACGTTGGCTACGGGCAACATCGCCCTAAAGTCCATTAGAGAAAAAAAAAAAAAAAAAGGCTGAGACAATGACAGCTGAAGACCTGTCAGATAGCATGATGTCTATCTTTTTCTTACTTACATTAGTGAGAGCAGATCGGGAATATAGAAAAGTTCAACTTATAATTTCAGATCTGCTTTTCTTTGATATCTGTTATTCTTACAGAAATTAGTTTTCTTTTCACTGAAATATAGGTAAGTAAAAATGGATATTTTTACTAAAAATAAATGTAAATAACATAAAAATTCATGAAAATTCGTAAGACGGACACGTGACCTGATCGAAAAATGGTCACAATGTCATTGAAGCCAGTAGACCGCCGGCGCGGCGTAGGAGAGGGAGTATTCCCCTCTCTTTCTACCGCGCGGCAAAAATGTATGCCTGCGCCTGCTGTTTCGTTCGAAATCGCAATCTTAGCACTACGAAATGCAAAACTACTATTGATGCGGTATTTATTACCTACATTTAAATAGGTTAGAATCAAAATTGTTCGTTTCTTATTTTAGCTACCATCAACCTATCGTATCAGTTTTATAGATTGGCGATGATGGTTCTAGTAATGATGATGGTGTAAGAGTCGTTGAAGTTATGGATGGAAGTTGATATTTCTGAGAGATAAACTTTTTAATGTTAAATAATTGTAATAGTTCTGAAGTGTTAAATTTTTAATGTAATATATAAGTCTGGCCAGCCAACGAACGCAGTAGCAATGTACATCAAACAAAAATATAGCAACACTCTAGGGCGAATCGAACAGCAGCATTGCTCCATAGAAAAGCAGCAATGTATATCGAACCAACATTTTTTTTCAAGTTGGCTGCATTGGCACGGTGCTTTCGTACGTCAGTGTAGTTAGTGGTAATTTCGTAAATTGTAACTGCATTATTAGATAAAATCATTGAAATCCCCGATATATGTACATATAATTATGACTTTTCAATAAATAAGAAGGTGCGAAGAAATTAAAATAACCAAAATATTAAAAGGACTGAAGATTCGAGGTAGAGATCATGCGGTCAAAATACTGCTGAAAGTGTTGAAATCCAGGAACGAAACAAACATTGAATGCTAAAATCATAAGTCCGGCGAGGAAATCGAGTATATCTACCAGAAAATACAACTTTTCAGTTTAGTATGGAATCGGGTTAGCTGCATAATCTGTACGAAGTGTAATGCATATTACTCAGTAATACTCCTATTAATTATGATTTCCTTTCGTCATTCGTTTATAAAACTATTATTTATTGTGTGAAGTGTTGAAGTTAATAAACGCACGTGAGATTTTGGTGTTTATTTATTTTATACATAGCTTAGGTATATGAAGTTTGATAAAGTAGCGGGGTGCTTGTTGCTTGTTAAATCTGATGTTTACCGCTTTATCGCTGTGACTATATTGAGCACCATCCTATGCAACAAACGTTCTTGGACTTCATTTGGCACCAGTTTTCGCTTTGATTTGTTCGATTTATATACACTGAAAGAAAGAACTTCAAATGATAATTCTATACAAAACTGCATAACCTCAAAGCCATATTTATCATGCAAATTTTATTATCCCTGCAGAAGGTAGGTAGTAGGTACCTACATTTATATCTTAGCCTTGTTAGTACATTTATTGAACGGAGGTGGCAGATATCACATTAATAAATAATAAAATCCGCAACCTGAAACTTAAAAACGTAAGTAAACAAAACTAACTTTTTTTAAATAAAAATGTTACATGCCACGGATAAAACACAAATTATGCACAATTTTCGAATTATTCAAAGACAGGTGTTGCCAACTAGCGATTTTTCAAATTTGCCGCGCTTTTCTACTGACAGAAATGGTTTGCCAGACTATAAATTGTCATGTTTGTGTACGATAGCGCAATAAATGAAAATTGTATTTTACCACATAAATGATAGCACTTTTATACTGATAATTAAGGCAATTCGTGTAAAATTATTCCCTAACCATTCCAAAATACCAAAAATGCACAAAGTTAATATTCATGTTTTCACTTCTGCCGGCACTCCCGGAGTGCCATCCGTTGTTTTTTAGGGTTCCGTAGTCAACTAGGAACCCTTATAGTTTCGCCATGTCTGCCCGTCCGTCCGTCCGTCCGTCCGTCCGTCCGCGGATAATCTCAGTGACCGTTAGCACTAGAAAGCTGAAATTTGGTACTAATATGTATATCAATCACGCCGACAAAGTGGTAAAATAAAAAGTGGAAAAATATGTTTTATTAGGGTACCTCCCCTATACTTAAAGTGGGGAGTGATTTTTTTTTTCATTTCAACCCTAACGTGTGATATATTGTTGGATAGGTATTTAAAAATGAATAGGGGTTTACTAAAATCACTTTTTGATAATGTAGATATTTTCGGAAATAATCGCTCCAGAAGTTTAAAAAAATGGGTCCCCCCCTTTAACTTTTGAACCATAAGTTTTAAAAATATGAAAAAAATTTCAAAAGTAGAACTTTATAAAAACTTTCTAGGAAAATTATTTTGAATTTGATAGGTTGAATAGTTTTTGAAAAAAAAATACAAAATAATTTCTGAACTAAATTTGTTTTAACCGTATAAGCAGGTGTTTAATTGTAATTTCTACAAAATCACAATGAAATGACGTGCTTTCAAAAACTCTTAAGTGGGGACACTTACTGTGACGGACGGAAAACTACGGAACCCTACACTGAGCGTGGCCCGACACGCTCTTGGCCGGTTTTTTTGTATACATGATCACTGATTATTCGCAGACACCTAGACCTAGACCTGGAGGATCTGATGTTGAGATACTAGAGAAATCGAGGGAACTCTTCAAATATTATAGGCAAAGCTATAGTGATTGCAGTGTTTTTTACAGTAGCTCAGGAACTTGTTCTTAGTAAGGTGCAGCTGTACCCTATGTGAAGTTGTTTTTTCTTTTAGCTGACCAGACACTGTCAGTAATATAATTGACATTATTTCTCTACTCATTCTTCGTATAAATAAAAAAAACCGGCCAAGTGCGTGTCGGACCACGCATAGGAGGGTTCCGTACCTTCAATGGAATAAGAACCAAACTAACAAAAGGTCGTATCTGATGCCTATGGAAGAAGTTTTTTGAGGATAACTCAAAAATGGCTGAACCGATAATGTTCAAAATAATTTTTGTTGAAAGTTTATGATAAGGCGCATCTTTCAAATTTTTTTCATATTTTTTGAACTTACGGTTCAACAGTTACGGGGGGGCTACACAACTTTTCTGACTTTCGAAGCGATTGTTTCAGAAAATATTCACTTAATCACAAAATAGTCAAAGAAACCTCAATGTTATTTTGAAAGACCTATCGATTGATGTGTCACATGTTGATATTTGGTTAATTTTTTTTTAATTTAGTTAACTGTATGGAGCGCCCCCCTAAAAATATTTTTTTCACCTCACTGGCTCGGAAAGCTCTTTTTTATTCTTTAAAAACAGATAGCAAAACTGCATTTTATTCACAAGAGTGCAAAGAATATTTGAAATTCGAACGTGATATTAGTCTCTTTTTTAAACATAATAACATATAAAGGCCACTCCAGACAGGACAATCTTCGCCCATCTGATTAAATTGTGTGATCAAATCAGGTGCTGTGGACGCATAAATTATTTTATATTTAATTGTATTCAATCAAAACATTTAGTGTAAACAATTTTGTTTCATGATTTTACTATAAAACGCTTTAAATCTTTCAAGAAATATTATTTTGATCGATCCATTTTAATTGATGAACTGCCTGTCTCAGAATAATTCGAAAATTGTGTATTGTTTTTGTTTTATCTGTGACATGTAACTTTTTAATTTTAAAAAGTTAGTTTTGTTTACTTATATTTTTAAGTTTCAGATTGCGTTTTTTTTATTTATTAATGTAATATCTGCCATCACCTTTCAATAAATGTATTAAATCAACGCAAAAACCAGCTGAAATATTTATGTAGGTGCTTACGACAGGTGTAATACATTTTTCGTGATATATGTGACTTTGAGGTTATGTAGAGTTTTGTATCGAATTATCATTTCAAGGTCTTTCTTTAAGTGTAAAATCGAATAATTGAAGCGAAAACTAGTGCTAAATGAAGTCCAAGATCGTTTGTTGCATAGGAGCAAGTGCTGCATATTGTCACAAAGCAAGAAAACACTACAATTTAACACGTTTAAGCACCAAGCATCCCGCTACCTACAACAGACTTTTATCAAGCCTTTGAAATGTTTTCCTTTATGTACCTACCTAAGCTATGTATATAATAAATAAACACCAAATTCTCACGTACGTTTATTGATTATTCAATTATACAATTCGTACATTAGATGAAATAAGTGCCTACCTAAAATAGTCGACAAACGAAATGATAAAAGAAAATCATAATAAATAAGTAGGAGTATACTGAGTGATAGTAATATATGTAAATTAACATGACTCTCTTATTCATACAGATAATGAAGCTAATCCTGTTCCATTCTAAACTGAAAAGTTGTATTTTCTGGTAGATATAGGTAGTTACTCGTTTCCCTCGACTGGACTTATGATTTTAGCAATCATTGTAAGTATCAATGTTTCATTCCTTCCTGGATGTCAACTATTGTATTTTGACCGCATAATCTTTTGTAATTTTTATGTTGTTATTTTAATTTCTTCGCACCTTCTTTTTCATTGTAAAGTCGTAAATATATCAGTATTATCAATTATTTTATTATTCAATGCAGAATTACAATTTTCGAAATGACGTACAGTCACGTCTGAAAATATGGATACATTTAATGTGACAAAAACATGTATCCAAGACTGTACGCCTTGGTAATAGAGTCGTGGCTACATATTTTTGTCACATTAAATGTATCCATATTTTCAGACGTGACTGTACAATAGCGCGCGACAGGCGTCCAAAAATACTAAGTTTTGTTTGATATACATTGCTGCTTTTCTATGGAGCAATGCTGCTGTTCGATTCGCTTAGTGTTGCTATATTTTTGTTTGATGTACATTGCTACTGCGTTCGTTGGCTGGCCAGACTTTATTTTCCTCGCTTTAGTGAGGTGAAAAGATTTGTGTTACACACGGCTGCAAAGTTATTTTTACGTCTCGTTGTATTGCAAACACTTGCTACGCTCAGGATTCTATTTTTGAACTACTCGCTTCGCTCAGGATTCTATTTTCGAACCACTCGCTTCGCTCGCGGTTCAACCATAGAATCCATTCGCTACCTCGTAGTTCAACCCTAGAATCCATTCGCTAGCTCGTGCTTCAATTCCACACTCGCGGTTAAAATACGACTTTGCACCCTTGTATAACAAATAACTATTTTTTCAAACTTAACTACATAACTAAGTAGCTGCATACAAAATACACATTATGTGTAAATGTTATTCAGATACATCGTATAGTTTCCGAGTAAAATGCCTGTGAAATACGGACGGACAGACAGACAGACATGACGAATCCATAAGGGTTCCGTTTTTTGCCATTTGGCTACGGAACCCTAAAAAGGTCCGGTACATAAATAATGACTTGAATGATAATGTCTGGACTGCTTAATGATTATTATAAATCAGATACTTGATGACCGACAGTTCGGTTTAATAATTTGATTTGTTCTTCAGTTAAATATGAGCTGGATTGGGTTGCCACTTTTGAAACATGGGATGTAAACATGTGTATTTAATTTAAATCAAAATATTTATCTGAATAAAAAGTAATTAATAAATCACCGTAAGGCATTCATTGGTTGTTCAAAAGTTGGCATAGCACCATACCCATATAAAATAATCCGGAATAATAAATTTATAAAAATGTGTTTTTGTCTAACTTACGTATGATAAGTGATCTCGTATCTTTGTTATGTTTACCAGAATTACTCTAAAATGATTTTACGGCGCAAAAAGACATGTTTTTGTCTCATAAACGTCACTACCACTACCACCGTGTCACTGGACCGCTATTTGTAATGGACTAAGAGCTGGCCATGTCAGATATCTCATTAGGGCTAGCTCTCCGTCTATAAACTAAACGGCCTGGCGGCACAGTTTGTATGCACCGGCCCCCGCGGTACAATGCCTGTGGGGTCATTATTATGCAGATCTACTTCATAGTCTAGATAAATTACCGGTCACTGATGGAAACGCCTGTAGTCAGTGAAATACCAGCGTCTTCGGTAGACCGGTTAATGTTACTTCAAACATTGAGTGCTAGACGTCCCACTACATCCCTTTCTTTAATTTAACATATAGTATGCAGTCATAGGTATATTTTGAAAAGTAACATCACTCACATTGATTATGCGAGTGTTTTGTTTGATTAGTGAATTGATAGGCATTTGATTCGTGCGCATACATCGCGGTCCCGCAAAAGGCTCACGGTATTATTGACAGACATCGAACAATGAAATGTTTAGGTAAACGGTGGAACATGAAACTTCCATTTGCCGGGCCGACGACGAGATTATGTTTACGCAGCGTCGTTATTCTTTATCAACTTTATTAGACGTGCTTACGTTTTTTTTATAGATTTTTATGTGCTTAAGTTATGGCGCAAAGTTAATGCTTGCTTTTAGGACACAACTTGATATTGGCATTAATATGTAAACTTACTTGCTTATTACGCTAAACAACTTCGCGTTCCTAATTCCCTTTGTCGTCGAAACCCGAGTATTTTATTCTTAATTTTGCACTCGAAGCGGTGCCAACTCAATTGAAAAGACTTGTAATGAATATATATTTATGGCTTATAATTTTCCGGGTATCTAAAACATGAATCGGCAGCTTTTCTTAGGCATATAATAATATAAAAAGGCCGTGAATTAATATTTTAGCGACAATATTTTTTTATAGGCGTCAAACATGTGGCATCATATTATTGAAAAACGGCAGCAATATATAGCTGACCAAAAAATTTACCGGGAACTTGAAATAATAGGTTGGCAACAAAAATATTAACTTGGCATCTATTATTCAAAGCAGGATCGGTTTAAATATTTGTTGCCAGCTATTTGTTTCTACTTAATTAACCATTTTTTGTGTATCAATTGCTGGTACGAGTATCATTTTTATTACGGGAGCACTAAAATTTCAGGAAACTGGAATATTTTTAAGGTTCCGTAGCAAAATGGTTTAAAAGGAAGCATGTGCTACTCTGTCTTGTCACAATGTCTATTTGCTCCGAAATTGAAAGATTTATTTATTTTATTTATTTATTTATTAACAACAATATGTTAACTCGGCATTACGGTGTACACCAATGTGCCGAGTAACTAAATAAATTAAAGGTATGATAGGTACATAGCAGGAAGGAAAAACATCTGATTATGAACAAGTGCTGGATAGCCTATCATCCATCAACTCACAAAACCTCAAGCATTCATTGCAAACAATCACCCATCTATAAGCAAACAAGTCACATTCAGGCGATGATGTCAGAAGCGCATTGAGGAGTGTCAACGCACGGGGAAGCGGTGAATTTTCTCGCGACACTGTGCGCGCTATCGGTACTGCCAATAGTGGGTGTGGTCGAGGCCTCAAACAGATTCTAGGAACATCCGGGACGTATAGCCTGCAGACTCGAGATACAAGTTCAGGGCAGTCCGAATCACCACGCAGTATACGACAAACGGTAGTCAGCCAATTGTTGGTACGCCTTTACTTCAAGAGAGTTGTATTCGAGACATCCAAGCAGGAATTTTGTTGGGTACAGAAATGGGTAATACCCAATTCTTTTCTTGTATAAGAACCTTAAGAAGGTTTTTTGGACTCTCTCTAGAAGTAATGCGTATGTGGACTCGAATGGGTTCGAAATGATTGACGAGGCATCTAGCTTGCTCCTTACCAATGCGTTGAAGACCATCTTTATGGCCCCAATGTCATGGAAGTCTTTTACATTGCGGAGTACAAAGCCTAATCTTTGAAAACATCCTACGGTAAGCGTTCGCATGTGTTCATGGAAGGTGAGGCGCTGGTCAAATATTACCCCAAGGTCTTTCACGGAAAAAACCCTAGTAATAATCTCTGTTCCTAGTGTGTATTGGACAAGTAAAGGGACAGGAGAACGACTAAAAGTACATACAGAGCACTTTGAAATGTTAAATAGAAGCTTATTATATATGCTCCAGTTGGTTATTGCAGTGATATCCTCTTGCAGGGCGATGGAATCATTACTGTTATTTACCCCTTATATGAGTTTAAGGTCGTCAGCGTATAGCAAACACTGTGCGTGCTTGACAACCGATTCCAGATCATTGATCATTATTCCAAATAAGAGCGGGCCAAGTACTGAGCCCTGGCTGACACCCGATCTGGTAGGATACGGACCCGAGATAAAACATCCATGACGTACATATTGCTGTCGATCGCGTAGGTAACTTGCATATAAAGCTAGCAGTTTTGGCGAGAAACCTAAAACATTAAGCTTCTCTAAAAGAACGTTATTATCTACGCGATCGAAGGCCTTTTTAAAATCAAAATAGAGGACATCAACCTACCTACCTACCTACCTTACCTTTATCCAAATGCTTAGAGATAAAGTCCGTCAAAGTCAACAAGTTGGTCTCAACAGAACGCCCTGCTCTAAATCCATGTTGGGAGTCAGACAAAAACGGTTTCAACTGTATTGATATGATTTTATGAAGTATCGATTCAAACAACTTTGCCAACGTTGAAAGTACCGCGATGGGCCGATACTTGTCCACGCTGGCAGTGTCTTTTGTTTTCGGGATTAGTCTTACTCTGGTTGTCTTCCACAACTTAGGATAAGTGCTGGTTGAGACAGCCAAGTTGAACAAAAAAAGAATAGGTATTTTCAGTTGATCCAAGCATCCTTTGACAATATATGCCGGAAAATTATCAGGTCCAAGGGAACTAATGGGTTTCAGCCTCTTTATGCCGGCTATAAGCTCAGGCATAGAAATGTCCGTAATATTTATACATTGCGCTGAGTGGAGCTGGGGGCAGTTTTGCAAGGAGTTCACGTCTAATCTAGGAATACTAGGCAAGAAGACACTGGAAAAGAATCTGGAAAAAGCATTTGCTGCCTCCACGCCAACATATCGCTTTCCTTCAAAATTAACTTCACTCGCAAACCCGCCTTTTGATTTAAGACTATTAATTTGCTGCCAAAATGAGCGAGGATCAGTTCTCACTTTGCGTTGGATTTGATCGATGTAGCTGTCATAGGCCAAAGTAATTCTTTTTTTAATCTCTCGTCTACGCTGAACAAAGTAATTAGAGACAACTATGTTGTTAGTGGCCTTCCAAGTCCGGTGAATATTAGCTTTACGCGCTATGTCAGCAATGAGGTCAGCTGTATACCAAACGGGATAGCGCCTACCGATCTTCTTTAAAAGACGCTTTCTGGGAATACACATGTCAAAAAAGCCATAAACTATTTTATAAAAAATGTCTACTTCGGTATCGATATCTTTGGCCCGCAGTACTTCCTGCCAATTTGCCGCAGAAAATAGTTCGTGTACCTAGCATAAAGTTCCAGTCAAGTCGTGAGTCTAAATTACTAGCATCTATGCGTTCAGTAGAAGGCCGGACGGCCTTACTTACCGCAACCGATATCTTCAACGACGGATGGTATGCATCTCGTTTAGGAACCAGGAAATAGAAGGAGGAGGGCCCTTCTATTTCTAAAACTGAAACATCGCGAATACGCTCTGATACCAGCACAACATCTAACTTTCCACCGTATGCATTCGTCACCTCATTCAGACCACACATTGTTAAGAAATATGAGTAATAGCATTGGATGTTCTGACACGTATACTGTGAATTCAAGTTGAGATCTCCAAATATAAGCACTACACGATTCATATTGTCCAGCACTTGTTCCACAGTTTGAAACCAGCATGTGTATATCTTGTGAAGAACCAGGAGGAATGTATACTACACTGAGGTAACAAACGGCACTACCAAAAGTGAAAGAAATCCATAGATCCTCCACAGTAGAGGTTCCAGTTTAGGCTTCTAGTCCAGGGGCGGTTTACTTCTAGTTCATTTTTTCTAAATCATGTGGCATATGAATTTTGGTTCTAGATATCTGACTATAGATACTTACCTACTTATAGGTACCTACCTACCAATATTCATAGACCCTAGTAACTTTTTAAGAATCCATTTTGTCTTTTAATTACAGCTCGTGTAAAGTTACCCGTTGTACTAATATTGAATATGTAATTCACTTTAATTGCTTCCTAAATATTTTAAAAGTACCTTTATTTTTAATTTAATAGGTAATCGTTTTCGATTAAAAAAAGGCTTCTTAAAATGCTTCCCAGTTATAAATTCAGTTTTCAAAATAATTATTTGATACCTACCTATAGTTAAACAATGGCTATTAAGACATTAAAAAACAGCCCATATTGAGATAATGTACGGCCCCAAATTAGTCGCCAACCTATTAATTTTAGTACTCATTTTTATTTTTTATAGCTACCCAAACTCAATTATTTAGCAGCCTGGTTAAATACATGCCTATATTTATCAAGTATTTTGTACTTGAAGAGTCTAAGTTACAGAATAAAATTAAAAAAAAATGTACCTATAGCTAATTAATTCAGTTATCGCTATAATAAAAAATAATAAAAATAGAGTAGAGGACACTTCTCCGAGATTATAGCCATTTTTGGTGACTGTGATGTACATTTTTAAAAACACCGAAATTGATACTGAAATCAATTGAAATCACCGAATTCAAAAACGCTCCCTATTTGTTTTCAACTGACTTCAAGATTTCGAAGGAGGAGGTTATCAATTCGTCGGGATCTTTGTTTTTATTTATTTTTTTGCATTTTTTTTTATGTATGTTCACCTATTATTCGAAGACAGCTGGACCGATTTGGAAAATTATTTTTTTGTTTGAAAGAGTATATTTTACAGTTGGACACATTCCTGGAGAAATCGAGGGAACTCTTCAACTATTATAGGCACACCTATACTACCTAAAGTGATTTGAGTGTTTTTTACAGCGGCTCGAGCTTTTGCTTTTGGAAAGGCGGATGCTAAGTCGGTTCTTTTTTGTTTCAAATTATTTATTCTATAATTTATTATACTAACGTATTTTTGTTTTAATAGTTGGCAAGATTAATTGTCTAGTGTGCTTACTTAGATGACGCCCGTATTTGCTTGAGATTTGAAAATATGTAAGTTACAAGCTTTTGGATACTTACGTTACGACCATACGACCGGACTATTTTTTATGTACCTATAATAATCAATGTGCCATATATAAAAACCGGCTAAGTGCGAGTCGGACTCGCGCACCGAGGGTTCCGTACAAACCTATAACAAGCAAAAGTTGTAGTATGTTTATTACTAATTTCAATTTAATACCTCTACGCGTTTACGAGGAAAAAGGTAGTAAGTTTAAAATTTAAAAAAAAAATATTTTTTGTATGATTTTACTAAAAATGTCTACTTTTCGTAATTTTTCCTTTGTCTGTGCTATATGAAGTTTCTTCGTGCCAAGTTTCAAGTTTCTGAGTTTACGGGAAGTATCCTTTAGGTTTTGAGTTTCTTGCGAGTACTCAGTTTCAAAATATGCGACTTAAATTGCTATTTCTTTTGATTGCGGTGACATAAAAGTTTGGTTTTGTTACATCTGAAAGGTCCTATAGCTATTTCACATTAATTTCAATTTAATACCTCCACGCGTTTACGGGGAAACAGGTAGTAAGTTTAAAATTGGGTTGTATATGTTATTGTTTATTATGTTTTTTGTAATTGTCATGAATAAACCTTTCATTCATTCATTCATTCAAAATAAAATAAAAATATTTTTTGGTATGATTTTACTAAAAATGTCTACTTTTTGTAATTTTTCCATTGTGTATGCTATATGAAGTTGCTTCGTGCCAAATTTCAAGTTTCTGAGTTCACGGGAAGTACCCCGTAGGTTTTGCGAGTGCCGAAAAACTCTAAAATTTGCAGCATAAACGACTGTATCTTTTGATTGCGTTGGCCTTTAAGTTTCATTTTTTCACAGCTCCAAGGGACAATAGACCTGAGTATTTGATATAAATTTAAGCTTGATACCTCCACGTGTTCCTGAGAAAAATGGTCTTGACAGACAGACAGACAAACGGACAACAAAGTGATCCTATAAGGGTTCCGTTTTTTCCTTTCGAGGTACGGAACCCTGAAAATCAACTTTTATCCAGGTTTGAACTTCGGTTTTGTTTCACCCTATTTTACGGTACGTACTGCATACTTGTTCATGCCTAAGTAAGATTGAAAAACCGTTCTATTTGTGTTTCAGATTTTCTTAAGGCTCCTTATTCCCTAAAAGGTCGAAAAACTGTATTAATAGAAAAAGCTGCATAAAATGCTATTTATAACATAGTTTGAAGTATTAGAAATACGAAAAAATACTTTAGAACCATATTTATTATTATTAAGTACCCAAAAATACGAATCTTACAAAAAGTGTCCTGTGAAGTGTGATTTATAGGTCATTTTAAAAAATTCATACTATTTTTAAATTGACCACTATAGTAATGATATTTTTTTATCGTGATAGAAATATAGTCTAACTTTGTTATGGTAATATTTTAAGGGCTAAATGTTTATAGGGTTTTCGTGAAAAAAATTAAATGTAACCGTGTTTTCATCAAAAAACTGGCATATAATCAGAAGGTATTTTGTCTATTATCCAAAATGAATCTTCGATTTTTATTTCGATGGCCGTCTCAGACATGATATACTCAATTGAATTTTATTCAAATTGAATAAGAATTGTTACCCTTTTTTGCGTAGTTTGAAAATAAAGGTTACATCTAACTGGAAAATCCGGAAAGGTCTTCAAAGATAACCAATTTTTTTCATATTTTTATTTTTAAAATGTAATTTTTGCTCCGATGGCCGTCTAGATAAAGAAATGAACTATTATATGCATCAATAGTTAATTTAAAAGAACTAATATTTTTCACCATAGCCTTCGAAGAAAATTAAGCATTTCGTGAAATTCGCGCGTTTTGGGAATAAGGCCTCTTAACTCTGTAGTTTTGTGACACTGAATTCCGATAATAAAGTAATCTACTGTAACAAAATTTATTTTTAGCGAGCTTTATGAACAACCGTTAATGTAGCCTGGAGCTATGTTTCCACTTAGAGGTACTCGGCACCGATATAAATTCTACTCGACGTCAGACGAATACCAAAAGGAAATATTTTAAGATACTTGCAAATACTTTGTGATTGCCCCTGAGGTTAGGAACATCGACGTTGTATAGTTTAAGATAATTCGAATCCCTTTCCAGTTCCGTAGTCAAGTAGGAACTAGGAACCCTTATAGTTTCGCCACGTCCGTGTGTCCGTCCGCGGCTTTGCTTAGTGAGTTTCAGTTTTCTAGTTAGTACTAGAAAACTGAAATTTGGTATTAGTATGTGTTTTAATCACGTCGATAAAATGGTACTTAAAATAAAATCGGCAAAAATATTATTTTTAGGGTTCCGTACCTCGAAAGGAAAAAACGGAACCCTTATAGGATCACTTTGTTGTCCGTCCGTCCGTCTGTCAAGACCTTTTTCTTAGAAACGCGTGAAGGTACCAAGCTGAATTTATATCAAACTAGCTGTGCCCGCGGCTCCGCCCGCGTGGAATTCGGTCTGTGTCAGTAAGCGGCTAATTCACCCCTAATTTTTCTCCCGCTACCCTGGAGGCGGAACTTGAAGTAAAGTTGACAGATGGATACGCTAGAGGACAGTAGTCCTAATAAAATATTTTACAATTACCACTAAATGAAACTACACTCAAAAATGAATACTTATTTTTATCCTATAATTTTTTTTGGCATGATTTAAACGACATAGAGTCTTAGGTGTATATCGGACGATACAGGACCACTTTTTTATTTATACGTTCATGTCCACGGCAAGTATCATCCAAATCGATCCTCCCGTCAAATCAGTCTATGCATGAAAGGTAAGAACAGGCGCGGTTGAAATTGGGTGGGGGGGTCACAAATCCAGAAATTATTTTTTTCTATTTGAGGTGCACTTGGAGGGGGAGGGGGGGGTCCATGACCCATGCAAATTTAACTCAATCGAGTGTAGTGGCTACCCCCCCCCCCCCCTTTTAGACGTTCAATTAGTATAGGCTACGTATAACCTGGCTGGGGATTTTCTTGAATTGGAATTAGTAATCCTTATGGGGTGATTTACGGGATAACAATGCAAAAAATTAACCCGGCCAGGAGCATGGTCACTTTACCATCCGGCACTTCCTTTCACTATGCGTTTTTGACTGATAATTCAAAAACGGCTGAACCGATTTTATTCAATATAGTTTTTATTGAAAGTTCTTATCGGGCCTCACCAAATTTCAGCTTTCTAGTGCGAACGGTAACTGAGCTAGACCGCGGACAGACGGACGGACATGGCGAAACTATAAGGGTTCCTACTTGACTACGGAACCCTAAAAATATATAAATAGTAGTTTATGTAACTATTACGTAATAAAGCCTAATTATTTACAGAAGCATACACTGCTTTACCTACACACATATTAAAAGAATCAGACGAATACAATGCCATCCAATTTACCTAATTCTATGTTTATAAATCCTGTTAATTCGAAAGACATTGAAATTATAATTAACTCCTTAAAAAATAGTCATAGTACAGGCTACGATGGTATTAGTACAAAAGTGGTAAAATCTGTATCCAGTATAATTTGACCATTGATTAGCCACATAACTAATTTATGCATAGAGAAGGGTGAATTTCCAGAAAGATTAAAAATAGGTATTGTGAAACCACTATTTAAAAGAGGCGATAAGGAAGACTTGGCTAGCTATAGACCTGTGGCACTGCTACCCATTTTTTCAAAAGTAATAGAAAAAGTAATTCACAATTCTATTTACTCATACTTCGAAAAAAATAATTTATATTCACAGTTCTGTTGAAGATGGAAATCCAGCCAAAGTGTGGAAATTTTTGAAAGGTCTCGGAGTTGGCAAATCTCAACAGGCAACCAATTTAAACAATATTAGCGTTGACCAGCTTAACCAGCATTTTTCATCGTCCACCTGTTTCAGTGGTCCTAAGAAATCTAACTCACTTCATCATCTTTCGTCACTTCCTGCCTTAGATTTCTCTTCTTTCTATTTTAGCCCTTTCTGTGAGAGTGATGTTAGGAATTGAATATCACTTCTAACGCCGTTGGTGTTGACTGTGTTAGCCGAAATATGATACTCCCTCTCCTTGATTTGTTTGTTCCTATTATCACCGGTATTCTGAATTTTTCCATTTCATCAAGTACTTTTCCCAGTCTGTGGAAGGATGCCAATATTATTCCTTTACCCAAAAAATCCAACCCCAGTTCCTTCTCTGACTATCGCCACATCTCCATTCTTCCTTTCCTATCCAAAGTCCTCGAACGGCTAGTGCATCAGCAACTAACTTCCTTCCTGAATAGAAATGACCTCCTAAACCCATTTCAATCTGGTTTTCGTCCGGGCCACAGTACTACCTCGGCTCTTGTCAAGGTTACCGATGACATCCGTTTGGGTATGAATGACCAGAAGCTTACAGTTCTTGCACTTCTAGATTTCAGTAATGCCTTTAACACGGTCGATTTTGACATTTTGCTCGCGTTCTTACAGTCTCTTAACATATCGGCTGCAGTGATTGACAGGTTCCGCAGCTATTTGGTTGGTCGTCGGCAAAGAATAAAACTAGATTCTTCGTGTTCTTCCTGGTGCAGTACATCAGCTGGTGTTCCACAGGGTGGTGTGCTGTCTCCTCTTTTATTTTCTATCTTCATTAATTCCATTACTCTTGATCTCTCCTCTTCGTATCACCTCTATGCCGACGACCTTCAAATATATTCGCAGGGTATGCATAGCGATCTCAATTCAGTTATAGAAGCCACGAATCTTGATCTGCTCCGCGTATCAAATTGGAGTCAAAATTACGGTTTAAAAGTAAACCCCCTAAAGTCACAGGTAATTGTGATGGGTAGCGCTAAACAAATCTCCAAAATTGACTTTCTCAGGCTCCCTCCGATAGTCTTCGATGGTATCCAAATTCCTTTTTCCAACCAAGTGAAAAATCTTGGCGTAATCATGGATCGTTGTCTATCATGGGTGCCTCAGGTGAGTGAAGTGAGCAGGAAGATGTTTGCTGCCATAGGGTCTCTCAGACGGCTCCGGAATTTCCTGCCAATTGCTACTAAAATTGCGCTTGCTGAATGTGCTGTGTTATCTATTTCGTCTCTTTTGTTTCTATGCACCACCTACTGCTTATTGTTTTTCTCTAGTCTCCACTACCCAAAGGTTGTCTGGAAGAAATCGCTCATTAGCGATAAGACCGCCTGTTGTTACCTCTACCTAAATTTATCTAATTGTAAAATTTGTGCTTGTAACTGTATGAGGTGTGCAATAAAGAGTATTTATTATTATTATTATTATTATTTATTTACACAAGAACAGATGGAATTTCGAAAGGGTAAGTCTATTGATATGGCTATTTTTACCTAATGCGTGTAGTAATAACAAATATGGACAAAGGAGTTCCGATATCAGCACTCTACATGGATATGTCGAAAGCCTTCGATTTTGTAGATCATAAAATATTGCTAGACAAATTATACAAATATGGAGTTAGAGGTAATATACATAGTTTAATTAAGTCATACTTAGGAAATCGACTACAGTTCACTCAGATAAATAGACTATGCGTTAGAAACAAACCGAAGTCACTTATTCATCGGAAGTTCAACATGGTCATTACGTTGTATCTCAGGGAAGCGTTTTAGGCCCTCTATTAGGTATTTATTATTTATATCAATGATTTACCACCAGCTATTGAGTATCCCATGGTTCTTTTTGCTGATGATAGCACTATAATGTTTACTTGTAAATACCCAGAAACATATGAAAATGATATATGCAAAATATTAGAAATAGTAATTAACTGGTTAGCGAACAATAATTTAAAAATTAATATGGAAAAAACTCAAATCATTATATTTAAGCATAGACGAAATGATACCCGTAATTTAAATATATCATATAAGAGTAAAAAAATTGAGGAAACGGATGTGACAATTTTTTTTAGGAATAAGCATAAATCATAAGTTGACTTGGAATAACCAAATTGACAATATATGTAAGAAACTGAATAAATTTTCATACCTCCTACATAATTTAAGGAAAAATGTTGATGAACCTGTTATTTTAACGGCCTATCACGCTTATGTAACATCGACACTAAGGTATGGTATCATGTTCTGGGCAAACACAGTTGATAGAGAAACAGCATTTAAAGCGCAAAAAAGTTGCGTTAGATCTTTATGTGGAATTCAACTACCAGCTTCATGTATGCCACACTTTAAAAAGCTACGTATATTGACTCTACCTTGTTTGTATATTTATGAATTAGTTATTTTTGTTAAAGGCAACCTGCACTTGTTTAAAAGATTTATGAGCATTCGTTTAAGAAATAAAATAGCTTCAATGTCTTCCGAAACAGCATTTTTAAATAAAACTATACTTGGCATGGGTCCAAAAATCTATAATAAAGTTCCGAAACATATAAGAAGCATAGAAAATATTATAAGTTTCAAAAATAAATTATTTGATTTTTTAGTGGACTCGCGCTGGGCCTCACGGCGTAGAGGAGCGTCCCCCGGGTGGTGGATGGGGGAATGGTCGGTAGTACAGCCTAGCTACACTTCCCGGCTAATTCCAGTGGAATCGCTAACCAAAGACGGATGTGGTCCTCCAACATATCGGGGGTTGTGCGGCGGGTTAACACCCCTCCCACGGAAGCGTTCTATTCATGAACACATTTTCTCATAAAGGTCTTGAAGACTCTAATCCACCGAAACCATCCTTAAGGTACGTAATAATACCTACATAGCTAATTTAAGTCAATTTTAGTAGCCGGTTTGGATTTAAGACTAATATCATATTTGTAATTCAAGACAGTAATCTGAAAGCTGCTGCCCCACATTGTAAATTACTTTGTATGGAGACAACTGTCAGATAACTGTCTTGAATTAAAAATACGATATTAGTAAAAAAAAATCCTCAATTTATTTTTGAGCCTACCATTTATAAATGGTTACAGTACTATTTAAAATATACTAAACGAACATTATAATCCTGTAAAAAAATAAGACCCTTTTCTGCGGCTGGTTTTGATTATAAGACCATCGATTTTTGTGTGTTTATCACAGATATTTCCCGAGTTCTGGATGTTGTCTATGAATTTAAGTATTTATCTATGTCTAACTATATATATATATATCTCGTCGTGTAGTACCCACATCATAAGCCTTATTGAGCTTACTCATGGACCAGGTCGATTTGTGTAAGATTATTTAAGACCATTTTTTTAAAAACGGTTTGATTATTCTGAAAATACCAACATATTATTAATTCCTTAAATAAAATTATTTTAATGGCAAATACATATTTAGATATTAATATTTAAAGTCTTAAATTCTAAGTCCTAAAGATTTGTATTAAGTCATAATTATTTTTACATGTTTTTAAAGTGGGGCATTCCACTCATACAATACAAACATTGAAAACATTGAAAAAATAATCAACCCAACAGGACTTGAACCTGCATCGATACGACTTGCCGGGGCTCGATCCCTTTACCAATTAAGCTATGGGTCAAGTTATGGGTTGATAAGTGATGGGGCCCTCTATATTTCCGTTGTGACACTTGCGATAGTGTCGGCGGGAAGGGTATCTAACTCTAGTAGTTAGTACCTAGATGTCGCTTACGGCTGCTGTAAAGCCGAAGTAGATCTAAATAAATGAAAGAAGATGATTGAAGGCATTGACAATTTCCTCAACTTAGTAACTTGACCCATAGCCTAATTGGTAAAGCGATCGAGCCCCGGCAAGGCGTATAGATACAGGTTGAAGTCCTGTTGGTTTGATTATTTTTGCAATGTTTTCAATGTTTGTATTTGATTTAATAACAATGTATTGTATTAAGTCGTTAAATTGATAAAATTTTCGTAAAAGTATTGCGGTAGTGGGAGTCCTACAGCACATTTTACTTTATTTTAAGCTGTATTGCACAAAATACTTCCTACTGGGTAAAACAAATATGCGTCTAAGGTGGTTTAAGTGCTTTATGTAAAAATACAGCTTTTCGTGAACAAGAGATTTCCTTCAGCATGATTATTCGTTAGGACCCAAGGGTAGATTTGAGAAGTGGAGTCACCAAGATTTTTGATGTAAAATCTTAGGAGGGGGGGGGGAGGCTCTCAACTATATCTTGATATCTACATCAGTGAAGCTACTAGGCCAAGTTTGGTGTCGTTTTCGGACACCATTCCGAAGCAAAAACATGTAAAATAAAAAAATACTTATTTTGAAATTCCCTATTTCACAAGGAAAACATCCATAACTTATAAATAATTATGAATCTTGAAAAAATAAAAGCAAATCCTAAGCGCCTACCGGGTGTTTAATTTGCTATTTGAAGTGCACCATACCGTGTGGCAAGTATTTGGAGCGGTAGGTAGGCTTAAAGATAAATTACATAATGTAATTTTAGTGTATTTTCAAATTGACGCAATATATCAACTTTAAGAAAAGTATTTTTTTTTCAAAACGTATAGATTGTTTACAATTCGACTAAGTTCATGTTTATTAAGTAAACAATCAAGCCAACGTTCAATACAAATACAAAAACAAAATTATTTATTTGCATGAACACGGTACAATAAAATGTACAAGTTCAATGTACAAGTTTACCAAAATATATATTTTTATTTTTGTGTCGTAACCTAGCAAAGCGCGTTGCCCCAGGTTTTGTTTTGGAAGTCTTATTATAACGCTTCATAATTAGTATCATACTAAAGTCATCTGCTAAGTTTTCCTATCGTAAAAGATAATAAGTGTCCTAAAAGTTGATTCACGCACATACCTACTAGCGACCATTTAGGACCTTTAAGATTTATGTTTTCTCGATCTCCAAGATATCCTCTACAAAGCTAAATGGAAGCCAACGGGTAGGAATTTTGATAAATTTATAGTATGGCCGGCTCCAGTACAAAAACAAAATTCACACGAAAGTATGCGAAACTTAATTAGTAAATAACATTAATTTATTTATTAATAGAATAACATTTAGATTTATTTGCACGGGTAATTGATTATATATATACATATATACTCGTACCTACCTAATCTACAATCCATCGAAACAACTCTTAAGAAGTTATTCAGACATATTTCCTTTCATTTCTACCTATATAAATAAGTGACTTCTAGTCTACAACAGGCCAACCGCGAATTTCGAATATCAACATTTCGTTATGTCCGTTTTCATCGCTCTTGCATATTCGAAAGAGAGTGATGCAAATAGTCGATTCGACGAACGAAGTGCTTCGCGGTTTGTTCGGCTAGCTAACTTTCCAAAACACGTATCTCGATAACTCAATTCAAAAATCATTTAATCTTTTATAATCAAACATAATTCATCATGTGACATAAACAGGATAGACAAGGAAAGCAATATAAAATATGTTATTTCTCTGTCTTCTTACAAAGGAAAACATTACAGTTTAAATTTCTCAAAGGAGGTGTGATTAGTATGAAACTAATAATGGCAACCTGAATCTTGAAGCAAATCAAATTATTTTTGTTCAATATTTTTTTGATTTGCAATTTTTTTTTCTATTTTCAATGGCAACCTGTAAAAAAGTATATGCGGTCAACGACCTGTCCCCCAAAAGTGTGGTAGTGTGCGTGAAGTCTGGTTGTGTGTGAATCAGGGTATTTTGACAGAATCTGAAAATTCTCCCACCTATACCCGGCCCTTAAGAGGCTGGAACCACATGCTGAAAGAATCCTTGGGGATTACCAATGTGGTTTCCGCAGAAATCGCAGCGCGATAGACCAGATTTTCCTGCTGAGATAGCTCATGCAAAAAAGATGGGAGTACGCACAGAGCATCCACTCTTTGTTTGTGGACTTCACAAAGGCCTACGACAGCATAGATCGGGGGACCCTATATTCCATTCTCGTGAATTTTAACATCCCTAGGAAACTAGTGGCTATAATTGCTACAGCCACGAAAAATAGTACAATGCGCGTCAAGGTGGGTGGAGAGCTCTCGGAAGAATTCCCGGTGATGACTGGCCTAAAGCAAGGAGATGCCTTATCACCAGTGCTTTTCAACCTAGCCCTTGAACATGTCGTCAGGAAAGTTTTAGCACTGGACGTAGGTGTTGAGTTGAGCGGCAGGCACAAGGTGATAGGGTACGCAGATGACCTTGCTTTATTAGGGGAAAGCCGGGAAGAGGTGGCCGGAGCGGCGGGGGTGTTGGAGCAGGAGGCGTCCAAGATAGGTCTCAGGATCAATCAAGCTAAAACTGAATACCTCCACATGAAACGATACAAAAATACACGGGCTCAGCGTGTTAGTCTTCATGTTGGAGGTACCGTCTACAAGGGAGTTGACAAATTCCGGTATCTTGGTTGCACCATAACCGACACTAACACCAGAGAGGAGGAAATTAACATCCGCGTTCAAAACACCCTGAGATGCAGTGCAGCCCTCCACAAGGTGTTGGTGTTCAGGCTTCTCAGTAGGAATACAAAGTTAAGGATCTACAAAACGGTCATAAGACCTATCCTTATGTATGTCTGTGAGGCCTGGACACTGACACAAAAAGAGGAAAGTCAGCTCCTTGTAGCGGAAAGGAAGGTTTTGCGTAAGATCCTGGGACCTGTCAAGAGAGACGACGGCACATGGAGGGTCCGTAAGAACATAGAGATCCAGGAGCTGGTGGCTGAACCCAACATCATCGGCGTGACGAAATCACACAGACTTCGATGGTTCGGTCACTTACTCCGAATGGGAGAGGATCGTGCTGCCAAGAGAGCGTACGTGGGACGACCGACTGGTCGCCGCCCAGTTGGGCGACCCAGATACCGTTGGGAGGACAGTGTGCAGGCGGATCTGCGTCTTCTCCAAGTCAGTGACTGGCAAGAAGCTGCGCACGATCGGGACAGATGGCGTGCTCTCGTTTCGGAGGCCAAGACCCTCTTTGGGTCCCTGAGCCAAATTAGTTAGTTAGTTAGTTAGTTTTAGTGGATAGTACATATACTGTTACAGATTTAAAGAAAAAACACTAATATTTGTATGCCCTGTGGCCCGACTTGGTAATGCTACACTATTTCTGTAAGACCTGTACCTCTGTTTGTACTAATCCCATGTTGTACAAATAAACTATCTGACTTTGACTTTGAAAAATCCATTGAAACCATTAGAATGACCGCCATTACACCTCCATGACCAACCTTATTTTCATACGTTTTTACCACACTGTCACAGATAATACACTGATGTTACGTTACTGGTTGCAATAATGGTGGTAATTACATACGCGGAATAGAGGATTTATGATATTGGTGTAGATCATAGTAGTTTATGTAACTGTTACGTAATAAGGCCTAATTACGTACAGTTGCATACACTGCTTTATCTACACTCATATTATATATATTAAATTAAGTGCTCGGAAACCACAGAATGACCGCCATTGCACCGCATGGCCAACTCGATTGTGCCGGCGGTCGGGGAGGCGCGTGTCGGCGGCCGCGCGGGCGCGTGCCGTTGGTCAGGAAGGAGCACAGGATTTACATTATGTTATCAAAACTCATAGCACATCAATATTTGAGCATGTAAAGTTAAAATTACGTTACTGCCTCAGATAAAAAGCTTATCATAGTAAAATCGGTTGTGGTAATGCTAGCCATTGCCTACCGTTTTTGAACACGTTTTAGAGGACTTACAGTGTGAGTGTAGATAAAGATATTTGTTCTTCAATGTAAGCACATTACAATGCACTAATGAACGTCAGAGAAAAATAAAATACGTGAGTGTCGTGGAACACTCGGTTGGAACGAAGTTGTTATTTAATTGTCGACTTTTTCTAAAGCTTTTTTTTTTTTATTTTTGAAGTTGTTGAAATTTTTGAACTTTTTGAAATTTTTGAAACTTTTGAAACTTTTGAAATTTTTGAAATTTTTGAAATTTATGAAATTTTTGAAATTTTAAATTTTTTTGACATTTTTGAAATTTTAAAAATTTTTGAAAATTTTGAAAATTTTGAAATTTTTGAAATTTTTGAAATTTTTGAAATTTTTAGTTATTATATGTATAGATATAGATAGTTTTTATTGAAAGTACCTTTCAGGCTTCACTTCCATTATTTTTTTCAAATTTTTTGGACCTAGGTTTTAGGTTCTAAAGTAAGATGGTGGGGGGGGGGGGGGCCTTTTTGAAGATGAAACTATCCTTTGTCCTTTCTTGAGAACCATACTATCTCTATACCAATTTTCATCTAAATCAGTTCAGCGGTAAAAAAATCCTCATACCACCTTCCAACCCCCTTTTCACCCCCACAAGGGTTTGAAAACTATCCTATGACGTTTCTCGAGACTCAAATTATCTCCATACTCATTTCTATCTAAATCGTTTCAGCGGCTAAAAATTCTCCATACAAAGTTTCAACCCCATTTTCACCCCCACCAGGGTTGATTTTCGGGATTGAAACTATATATTATCCTTTCCCGGGACTCAAACTATCAAATAACAGACAAAAACTCTAAAAATTGTTGGAACGAGTTCTGTTATCGATCGTATGCGAAGCGAAGTATCCCCAGCCAACTTTTTTTCGATTATCTTCCATGTTCCACAGACTTTCGACCCTCTTCAGCTTTATTATATGTATAGATACTCAGGTTGACTGTCCCTTGGAGCTGTGAAAAAATCAAATTTCTACACCAACGCAATCAAAAGATACAGCCGTTAATGCCGCAAATTTTCAAAACTCTCAAAAGAATCAAAACCTACAGGGTACTTCCCGTGAACTCAGAATCTTGAAATTTGGTGCGAAGCAACGTCTTATAGCACAGATAAAGGAAAAATTGCGAAAACCGTAAATTTTTAGTTACATTATATAATAAAAATTGTATTGATATTGTATTGTATTGTTAATGTTTTGACATGTAATGCTGTGTGATGTTTATCAAAATAAATATAATAAAAATATTTTAATAATTTTAAAGTTACTACCTGTACAAACATGAAGGTATATAGATACCTAATAAATATTTATAAGTATAGTAATGGGTGTCCCAAAAAGAACGCAAGATTTGAATTTAATGGAAAACACATTTTATTTTCGTTATAATATTATTTGTTTATAAAATCATAAAATACACTAAATAGGGTTATGTGTGCTATTAGGGCTTTGCTGGCACGAACGCACTCTTTTGTCAAAAAATTCCGTGACCATTTTGCATTAATTCGACTAACTTTCACCGATGCAGCGTCGAATTTCCTCCTTCAAAGCATGGGTGGTTGTGGGCTTGTTTTCACCTTTAGACTTCTTTTTGGCGATATTTGAAGTCAAAAGTTTATGCCAACATTTGTTTTTCATTCTATTAAATTCAAATTGCGTATTTGGGACACTTTTTAGGGTTCCGTAGCCATATGGCAAAAAACGGAACTCTTATGGATTTGTCATGTCTGTCTGTCTGTCCGTCCGTATGTCACAGGCATTTTACTCGGAAACTATACGACGTATCTGAATAAAATTTACACATAAGGTGTATTTTGTATGCAGCTACTTAGTTATGTAGTTAAATTTGAAAAAAAAAATATTTTTATGGGGCGCTCCATACAGATAACTAAATAAAATAAAAAATTAACCAAATATCAACATGTGATACATTAATCGATAGGTCTTTCAAAATAACATTGAGGTTTCTTTGACCATTTTGTGATTAAGTGAATATTTTCTGAAATAATCGCTTCGAAAGTCCGAAAAGTAGTATAGCCCCCCCCCCCGTAACTTTTGAACCGTAAGTTAAAAAAATATGAAAAAATTTGAAAAGATGCGCCTTATCATATACTTTCTGAGAAAATTGTTTTGAACATAATCGGTTCAGCCATTTTTGAGTTATCTCCAAAAAACTTCTTCCATAGGCATCAGATACGACCTTTTGGTATTAGTTTGGTTCTTATTCCATTGAAGGCACGGAACCCTCCTATGCGTGGGCCGACACGCACTTGGCCGGCTTTTTAAGTATATCTATTGCCATAAAACCCATAAATTAATAAGTTTTACTACTAAAATTTACAATGAACAGAGTTAACTTGGTGTGACCACATTTACATACCTTTTGGAATTCATGGAATGTACTGTACTCGTCAGAATGAAACGCATAAACAGAATATTCTAATACATTACTTCACTTAGAAATATAACTGCTAGTTCGATATCATGTTAATTATACCAAGTCCCAGCTCCATCATACACTGGGAAGGATATGAATCAATAACAACAACGACCAACAAGTATACTGAGTGAAGTTAAATAATCGTGTAAAAACTATTCCAATTTTAAGCCGCATGATCAAAATAAAGCAAAATGTATTAGGGCCATCGTCCCCAAAAATAATAACCGCGCTCCTGGCCACATGTCGACGTAATACCGCCCGGCTTTCGCTCGTAAAAAATAAGAAAAGACCCCGCAAAATGCCCTCTATTACAGTCGGTCCGTATATGTTCGAGATTGGAAAGACATTTGTCGGTAACAGAATCGGACGGCGTGCGACGTGTTCTTATCGGAGCGGACGTTTTGATTTTACGCATTAACTAGCCTGTGGGCTTCTGAATTTGAATTTCGCAAACGATCTTTCAAAATTGACGACTTAAAGAATGGGCTGAGAACTTTTTTAATAAAGGATAACACAAACTACTGATTAGGAACGGTAAATAGGTGAAAGGCTCTGAATACTTTACAAGTTGCTATATTAACGCAGGTATGGAAAGTAAGTTAAGTAAGGAGTATCTCAAGCGTGAGTCATTAAACTATTGAACAAAATGGATATTTATTCCACCTGGAAGTCCACATTGGGGTGGAGCATGGGAAAGGCTGATCAGAACTGTTAAAGAATGTTTGAAGGTCGTGCTGAAAGAGCGGGCCCCTCGAGAGGAAACTCTGTGCACACTTCTGGCAGAGGTCGAGAATATGGCGAACAGTAGGCCGCTAACGCACGTCTCCGTAGAACCTGGAAGCCTAGAAACTTTAACGCCTAACCATTTTCTTCTTGGCTCATCGTCAGTCCTACCCCACCTCGGCGCTTATAATGACTCTGAATATTTTTTGAAAAAGCAGTGGAGAATCGTCCAACGATTGGCTGACTTATACTGGAGAAGGTGGATGAAAGAAATCCTCCCTGACCTTCTACCACGTAAAAAATGGACACAAAAAGTGAGGCCCTTACAAGTGGGAGACCTCGTCCTGATTGTAGACCCAAACGGACCTCGCTGCGCCTGGCCTAAAGGTTTGGTCGAACAGCTACTGCCAGGCAAAGATGGTCGAATAAGAGCCGTTAAGGTTAAAACCAAGAGTGGTATACTTACCCGATCAGCCACACGCGTAGCCCGCATACCATTTGATGGTGAGTGCTGCTAAGCAGCACGAGTTGAGGATGTTGCCGATAGAACACGTTCGCGGCGAGGGGTGAGGTCGCGGGGGGCAGGGACGGCCCACCGCCCGCAGCAGAGATCCTAATGCGAGTTGAACCGAACGGACGTTAATTGTTATTTTATATTTCTTTTCCCCAAAAACCTATATTTTGTACTGTGTTTTCTACTATACGTGTTAATAAAAGTATAGTGCATATTTTGAACCATTTTCATTGGATAAGACCACAACAAACCTTTACACTATCCATAACTTGCGTTTTCTTAACTCGCTTGAAGATGATTAGAATTGTTACGTATGCATTTTTCTATTTTCTTTAGTAAGTCTGATAGTAGTATTTACTTGAAAGTACCTGTTGTGCTACTTTCAAGACAATTACCCCGCACAAAAGAGATGGCAATTATAAGCGTATTCTTCATGCAAGTAAAGGAGAAGCTTCATGCATAGGTTATAAATACTTTTAGTGGTACCAGTATCAAACAATTCTTACTCATGCTGCCTTTGTTAAGCAATAGTTCATAACTATTAATTATTGTTATTAACTAGTATTATTATTGCAGTAGTGCAATCCAAGTTAATACACGGACTGTTGATCTAGATTAATAGATATGAACTATTGCTTAACAAAGGAAGGATGAGTGAATGCTACCACTATTACTCCTCTATCTCCGCAGCGTCCTGTGCAGACCATTATCTTGTACCATCCCCGTCTCAGATCAAACCAAACGTTCAACAGAGCGATAACTTAATTCATTGATGTCACTTTCATTAACGAAACAGGATCGTTTGTCTGACAAATTATGTTTCGTTATCCTTTTACAAGTTAATCTAATTTATATTTTGCACTAAAACTTAAAGTCATTAGATACTTAATTAAAAATATTGATAATGAAAATATTTTAAAAATTGGGTGTATTATCCGAGAATAATAATAATAATAATATTGTGCCGATAGTTGTCTCTGCGAACGGTCTCATAGCGAAGAGTCTCGACCAACATCTTGAGAGACTTTCGCTACGGGGTTGTGGATTCAGAAGGCGGTTTTCTTGGACACGGCGCGCACAGTCCAAAGGTTCCTTACTCTGCGGCCCTAACCACTGGCAGCCTGGGCCCTGCCCTGTTGCCGGCGGCACCCTAGGTCAGGTTTTTTATAATGCTTTTATTGTTTTTGTATGTTTTAGATGTTTTTTTGTATTTTTACTTTTATACAAATATTGTAAAAACCTAGCCTAAGAAGAAAAATAAATAAAGAGAGTAATAATATATTCTTTATTGCACCAATAATAAAATAAAAAATTACAACAATAAAAAAGTTTACATTTAACTTAGGTAGCAACGCAAGCAAGGCGGTCTTATCGCTAAAAAGCGATCTCTACCAGACAACCTTTGGGTAGTAGGAGATTTAGAAATAAGAGTTAGGGACATGGTAGTGCACAAATAACAAAAGGGGGAAAAGTAACACAAACATCTTAATTTCAAGCTTAAATACACATATACATACTAAATAAAAATACATACACCGAACGGCCCGAAAGGTAAAAGAGCTTCTGTAAAATTTGGTAGAAGATGATGGAGTAGCAAGAATGTGCTTATGCGACGCTCTGATAGAAGAGAGTTGGTTAAAACGCTCTTTGAGATATTGAGGTGTTGCAGGATTGAAGAGAAATCTATAGAGGAGGATAAGAACGTGAGAATCAGGGCGCAGACGAATAGGAAGCCATTTGAGCTGGGAACGAAAGTGAGAGACATGGTCATACTTGCGCAAACCAAATATGAACCTTATGCAGAGGTTTTGAAGTCGCTCGAGTTTATTTAGCTGGTCCTCAGATACGTTAAGATAGCTTATGTCAGCGTAACCTAATAAGGGAAGAAGGAGTGATTGAGCTAGCCCAATTTTAGTGGCGATAGGCAAAAAGTTGCGAAGTCTGCTAAGAGAACGCACCGAAGCAAACACCTTCCTGCTAACCTCACCTATCTGTGGTATCCAATTTAAATTTTCATCCATTATGACCCCAAGATTTTTTACCCGATGGGAGTATGGAATTAGAGTACCATCAAACGTTATAGCTGGTAGTTGCGAATAGTCAATCCTAGGTATGAGTGTAGGGCTACCTATGACAATGACCTGGGTTTTAGCAGGGTTAACTTTAAGTCCGTAACGTTTGCTCCAATTAGAGATAGACTCCAGGTCACAGTTCATTGAGCGAATGCACACAGATTAACAAATCTGTGTGCATTTGCGCACACAGATTTGTTAATATCTAGTCTCATACATAAAAAGGTTTATCAATTAAATGGAGATACATGAATCAAAGAAACAAATTTGTATCCATATAGAAAGCGTTCTAGGCGTAAATCAATTCTAAGCATTTTTCAGATTTCCATTCCTCACGCATTTCATAATGTACAAATCAAACGGTGAGTAACGTAGAGGAACGAGAAGAAGAATACAAAGATTTGGATGCGAAGACAGCTGTGGAATACCCACCATAGAACACTAGATTGCTCTTCTTCTTATGTTGTTATTTTTTATATTATATTGTACTATTTAACGTAATAAAGTTTAATAACCATGGGTTAACTTGACGGTCTTTTAATTTTTTTATTGATTTGACACAGATACAAAATTTAAGCACCGCCAATAAATGCCACAGGCGACAGTATAATTAGCGCTTTATAGCGCTCCCAAAAGATTTTAATCTGTTTTAATTATCGTGAAGTATTAGGAACTAAAAAACACCTTAAGTTTTGAGAAATGAATTGCGTATCCCAAATGGTCGATTTTAATATTGCTGTATTCTGGTTGGTTGATACTAAATACAATATTTTTTTAATGACTTAAATTATTCAAACTGTAGATGCACCAAAAAAGGATCCAGCGTTCCTATTATATTCGGATATGTGTTTTGATTGGTGGATTTCATATACAAAATACAAATACAAAATACAAAAAGTTTATTTCAGAAATAAAATTACACAATGTTACATTTATGCTGATCTTCACACTAGGCAGGATTTTAAATTGACCAATCAGAATATATATTGGAAGTGTTCTGATTGGTCAATTTAAAATGTTTTGTAAATAAGAAATATGTGTAGATATTTGCCCTAGAGGCTAAATGTACTACTTTAGTCCGCCTTCGTAAGCATAATATGACACACTTTTTGAGCATGAGATGTATAATAATCATGTAAAATGTTCCCAATTTCAGTAGATTCTTGAATCTTGAAATAAACTTGGTCTAGAAAGTGCGTTGTCTGCCAGTCTTTGTAATGTGTTACGTTTACTAAAGGACAGTGAAATTGTTGTATAATATGTATAAGTTTCTGTACCAGGTAATCCGTTTTCATTGACAGCCTCACATCATCTTTGAAATTACCGACATAATTCTGAGTATGAATAATAATAATTATGACACCTTGCCAAATAGGTACTTGAAGATATAGTACTTACCTTCCTTATTGTTTAAAGCATATTGACCGAGAAGATAATTGGTATACGGGCCGCATTAGTATAGAATAATATTGCGCTAACACTTGGCGCACACACAGCACAGCTCGTATATGAGATCATTCAGAGGAGTCAGGACGAGTAATGTATTCCAATAGTTGTCGCAGCGCGATGTGTCGCCACATACGTATAACACAGTGAATTCCTTAAATGTAAAGCGCTCCTCGCCGCTCACAGAGTCGTTGGGACCCCTATAAAAATGTTAGTTCGCGTTTCATTACATTTTCGAACACGGTGCCAAGGATCAAACAGACGATAAACGACTCTATGAAAGAATAATAGAGCAAATTTTTCATCGCCGCCTGCAACATTTATTTCGCCAAATGTCCGATTCTACTCCTTTTAAATGGCCCGTTTCGGTGTTTTACTTTGTTTGCCGCTAACGTCCGTGTTGCGATTGGAATAGTTTTTAAATAAGCCATGGTCGTTGTCCTATTATATTCTTCTTTGGAAGTGGCAACTCGTGTTTACGCCGAAGCGAACGTAATGGGGCAATTTATTAAGCCTTATTTACGTGTTCGGGTGTAAGCGAACTAGCTAACAGAACATTATAACTTCACTGTTCCGCACGACGCTGTGTTATTTCCCTGGATACCCATATTGCAACTGGGCTTTCACGGCGCCAGTCTGAGGAGAGCTTCTCCGGCTACGGAATTTCTTAGTAAGAGCCCCAAGTTACTACGCTTAACTAAATTTCGAGAGGCCACGGGCGACTGGTCTTGATATACGTGATACAAGGGTCCCTTTGCCCCTCAGGGCAGTAATTTGCACCTGTAGTCACTGATATTATGTGAGAAATTTTGTGTTACTTGAAAATGGGCTACGAGAATGTTTTTGATGTTCAGCTTTGGTTTTGAATATGATCCCTGAATAATCTTTACCTTGATTACAATGTAACTTTGTTAGCTTGCGCGTAGAGCGCGTAGTTTTTTTATTACGTTTATAAAATAAATGAAAAAGCATAAACACCACGAACTCCACTGATTGGGAGAACCCTAACAATCCAGCGGTATGCGCATTATTTGTTTTTGTTATTAATATCAATATACATATGTCAACCTTACACAGGTTTACATATGTATAGGTACTAACGCCATCCGAGGAGAGATTGTTAGAAACTAGTTGAATATAGTAACTGGAATTTTTCGAACGAAGCTCGTCGTTCTATTTTAAGTTAGGTACGTAGGTTCCCAGTTGCGTCAAATTGCAAGTTAATACTCAGAATTACATATTGTCGGCATGTCTATCACGTAATAAGATGCTGACAATATGTAATTCTGAATTCGAAAATCTGTTAACGTGATAAATAATTATCCTTGAAATACTAACTTTCGTACTAAGATTAGGTAGCAAAATTAGTGACACAATTTGCAAATAAGACTACGAGGGTGGTTTGATAAGTCAGTGACTTTTTGCAGAAAAAAAAATCTTTTTGACCTTTTATAATTTTATTTCTCTACATAATCTCCTTTCAACTCCATACACTTCATCCAACGATGTTCCAGCTTTTTCAACCCCTCCAAAAAATATTTTTTATCAAACCCTGAAAAATATGCTTCAGTTTCAGCTATGACTCCTCATTTGATGAAAATCTTCTCCCACCGAGCCATTTCTTCATGTTTGGGAATAAAAAAAAATCACATGGGGCCAAATCTGGAGAATAAGGTGGGTGGGGCAGTATTTCATAACGCAATTCTACTAATTTGGCTGTTGCGACTGCCGACGAGTGTGCAGGGGTATTGTCGTGGTGAAAAAGGATTTTCTTCTTTGCCAGATGTGGCCGTTTTTTCACAACTTCTGCGTTGAATTTTTCCAACAATGTAGCATAATAAGGGCCATTTATTGTTTTACCTTTCTCCAAATAATCTATATAAATAACCCCTTGGCTGTCCCAAAAAACAGTGGCCATTACCTTTCCTGCCGAATTAACGGTTTTCGCTTTCTTTGGGGCCCGTTCGTTAGCAGAAGTCCACTGTTTTGACTGATTTTTCGTCTCTGGCGTATAATGGTGGATCCACGTTTCATCTACCGTCACAAAACGACGTAAAAATTCATTGGGATTACGCTTGAATTTGGCTAAGCATTGCTCGGAAGTTGTTTCACGAAGTCGTTTTTGATCGGCTGTCAGCAAACGCGGCACCCATCTTGCGGAAAGCTTTTTCATATTCAAAATATTATGCAAGATATGAAAAACTCGTTCAGATGAAATGTGTACAGTCTCAGCTATCTCACGAATCTTAACTCGACGGTCATCCAAAACAATATCGTGAACTTTATTCACGACATCATCAGTGGTGACTTCAATTGGCCTACCAGAGCGTTCTGCGTCATTGGTAGTGGTACGCCCAAAACGAAATTCTGTAAACCACTTATGTACCATTCCATGAGAAGGAGCAGATTCCCCATAATATTTTTTTAAACAGTTTTCAGTCTCTTTAATAGTTTTTCCACGTAAAAAGTAATGTTTAATTAACACACGAAATTCGCTTTTCTCCATTTTCCAACAATTTTCCGACCGTATTTGACATATGCCTCAAAAACTTTTTTATTTTCCCACCTTTTTTAAAAAAAAAAAAACTGCCAGCTACCAAGGAGTTCAGAATCGTAATTAAAAAGTTTATATGTTAAAATGATTTTTGTTTTACTTAAAGTCACCGAGTTATCAAACCGCCCTCGTATTTGCGTGTTTTACCATCGGACAAATAAGTGAAGTACTTAAATCGTTTGGCAAATTGTGTCACTAATTATTGCTACCTAACCTTACGAAACGAAACTTAGTATGAAAGTTGGTATTTCAAGGATAATTATAATAATATATCACTTCAATTGATTTTCGATATTTTTTATCAGTGAAAAAAACCAGTCCGGTAGGTAAGCTTCAATGGAATAAGAAAACGAATGCTTCACTAATCGCAAAATGTTCTTTAAAGACATATCGAATGATGTGCAACATGTTGATATTTGGAATTAAAAAAAAAAAAGAAAATTAGTTATATGTATGGAGCGCCCCTCCCCCGAAAATACTTTTTCTGCAATTTCACTACATAACTAAATAGTGGCATATAAAATACATCTCATGTCTAAATTTTATTAAGATACGTCTTATAGTTTCCGAGTAAAATGGTTGGGACATACGGACGGACGGACGGACAGACGGACATGACGAAACTATAATGGCTCCGTTTTTGCCATTTTGGCTACGGAGCCCAAAAAAACCGGCCAAGTGCGTGTCGGACCACGCATAAGAGGGTTCCGTACCTTCAATGTAATAAGAACCAAACTAATATCAAAAAGTCGTATCTGATGCCTATGGAAGAAGAAAGTATATGATAAGGTACATCGCCTCAATTTTTTTTATATTTTTTGGACTTACGGTTCAAAAGTTACAGGTGGGGGGGACACAATTTTTCTGACTTTCGAAGCGATTATTTCAGAAAAGATTCACTTAATCACAAAATGGTCAAAGAAACCTCAATGTTATTATCAAAGACCTATCGATTGATGTATCACATGTTGATATTTGGTTAAAAAACATTTTTTGAGATTTAGTTACATCTATGGAGCGCCCCCTAAAATTTTTTTTTTTCAAATTTAACTCCATAACTAAGTAGCGGCATACAAAACACCTTATATGTAAATTTTATTCAGATACGTCGTATAGTTTCCGAGTAAAATGGCTGTGACATACGGACGGACAGACAGACAGACATGACGAATCCATAAGGGTTCCGTTTTTTGCCATTTGGCTACGGCACCCTAAAAAGGAGCATTATTTCATGAGAATTTTATTTTTAAAGTTGGACTCATGACCCGATTTTAAACTTCTTTTGTCCAACTCACGCTTGACTGCAGTGTATTAATATTTTTTCTGTAATCTATACGTAAAGAACTATTGTCTGTAATTATTTATTAATTTTCGGTCCAGCAATTTCGGGGGGGAATGGTAAATTTTCACCTTTTTCTAAAAATAATTTCAAACCTATACAATACATGTTAAAATTATACACAAATATATTTGAAATTCTCACATTAAGCCGTTTTATTTGATATATATACCACACTATATATTTTACAAAACTTTTTTTAAACATTTTCACTCCCACAAATGCCCCCATGTTTAAAAGTTATAGCTTACATAATAAGTCAGCGACCCAAGTCGCTGACGTAAGTCAAGTCAATATGTGTACAAAATATCAGCTAAATCGATTCAGTAGTTTCGGAAAAAAATGGCATTGTAACAGACAGACAGACAGAGTTAAGGGTTCCTTTTTACCATTTTGGTACGGAATCCTAATAAAACCAGATCCAGCCACACCCGCGACAGGCCGACAGCAACATAAGACAGCAAAACGTAAGCAAATATGATTTTGACAATGGGGTTGGCAACTGTCAACGGTTTGGCCAGATGGCGCCAGCATAGCTTGCACCCGTCACTAGTTTTGTTCTATGGGATTTGGCTTGAAAGGGCTAGCAATTTTTGTTTTGAGCTGAACACCCAGGTCAAAACAAGAATTTGACTCTGTTGGTAGGTTTGACAAGTCAATCATCATCATCATCATCATATCAAACCGAAAGACGTCCACTGCTGGACATAGGCCTCCCCCAAAGAGTGCCACAATGACCGGTCCTGCGCCACCCGCATCCAGCGGACTCCCGCGACCTTCACCAAGTCATCAGTCCACTTTGCGGGGGGTCTACCCACGCTGCGTCTTCCGGTTCGTGGTCGCCAATCGAGAACCTTTCCGTCCCAACGGCCATCGGTTCTACGAGCAATGTGCCCCGCCCACTGCCACTTTAGTTTAGCGATTCGGAGGGCTATATCGGTTACTTTGGTTCTGCTGCGGATGGCCTTATTTCTGATGCGATCACGCAGAGAGACTCCAAGTATAGCCCTCTCCATTGCCCTTTGGGTGACTTTGAGCTTTCTTATGAGGCCCATTGTAAGCGACCACGTTTCAGTACCATATGTCATCACTGGCAACACACACTGGTCAAAGACTTTCGTCTTGAGACACTGCGGAATATTGGACATAAAGATGTGCCGTAGCTTCCCGAACGCTGCCCAACCGAGTCGGATTCGTCGATTGACCTCTTTCTCGAAGTTGGATCTACCTAACTGGACAGTATGTCCTAAGTATATATAATCGTCCACAACTTCGAGTGTAAAGTCTCCGATTGTAACGGGAGTTGGTGCTACATGGGTATTTGACATGATCTTCGTCTTATCCATGTTCATCTTTAGACCAACTCGCTCGGAGGCTTTACTGAGGTCATTGAGCATCGTACTCAAATCCTCCATGGTCTCAGCCAAGACTACTATGTCGTCAGCAAACCGAAGGTGAGTGATGTACTCGCCGTTTATGTTGATGCCTAGCCTTCTCCAGTCCAGAGTCTTGAAAACATCCTCCAGTGCAGCGGTAAACAGTTTAGGAGAAATAACATCTCCTTGCCTGACTCCCCGCTGCAACGGAATAGGCTTCGAATTCTGGTCCTGGAGTCGGACTGACATAGTGGCGTTCTCGTACAAACACTTCAGCACTTCGATATAGCGGTAGTCCACTTGGCACCTCTGGAGAGATTGTAGTACAGCCCAGGTTTCGATCGAGTCGAAGGCTTTCTCGTAGTCCACGAACGCTAAGCAGAGGGGCAGGTTACACTCCTCAGTCTTCTGTATAACCTGACGGAGCGTATGGATGTGGTCTACGGTACTAAAGCCTCTTCGGAAACCGGCTTGTTCGGGAGGCTGGAAGTCATCTAGCCTGCGTGCGAGACGGTTCGTAATGACTCTTGAAAACAGCTTATAGACATGGCTCAGAAGTGAAATGGGTCGGTAGTTCTTCAGTAACGCGTTATCACCATTTTTGAAGAACAATACCACCACACCTATGTTCCATGCCTTAGGCGTTCTCCCTTCTAGTAAAACGGAGTCGAACAACTTCTGAAGGGCCATAAGGACCGGTATAACACCCGCCTTCAGAAGTTCGAATGTAATTCAGTCTTCACTAGGTGCCTTATTGTTTTTGAGCTGTTTAAGAGCCATTCTAATCTCGTACAGGCTGATGTCCGGGATGTCTTCGGTATAATGTCGGGTCAGTCTAGCTCTAGGGTCTTCTGCCAGATCAACTTCAGGTATGCTAGTTGATGTGCATAACTGTCCATAAAAGTCCTCTATCTCCCCCAGAAGCTCGGGTCTGGATGAAACAATTCTACCATCCTCAGTTTTTAATTTGGCGAGCTGGCTCTGCCCAATAGACAAATCTCTTGAGAAAACTTTAGAGCCCTTATTCTGCTCAATGGCCTCTTCAATTCGATTTGTATTGAATTGGCGCAAATCACGGGTAAGGGACTTAGAGATCCGTTTATTGAGCTGCCGGTATAATGACGCATCTGCTGAGGATTGCAGAACCATTTCTCTCCTTTCCTCGATGAGTTTCTGAGTGGAGTCAGAGAGCCTTTTCGTTCTGTTCCTCCGCTGGGCCTTAAAAAACTTATACCCAGTACTATGGACAGCTTCCACAAACCCGTCGTTGAATTCGTCCACATCGCCGCCTAGACAATCGAAACAGTTTTGGAGTTCCAGCTGGAAGCTCTCAGGGTTTTGGATTTGAAGTGCTGCTGGACGGAGCGTAGACTTCATCCGTCGAGAGAGCTCTAGCTTAACACATATATTCAATGTGCCTCTCACCAGACGGTGGTCACTTCCGGTTTTAACCGTATTGATCACAGAGACATCATTGAATATATGCTTCTTCGTGGACATGATGAAGTCAATCTCGTTTTTAGTTGCACCGTCGGGACTCATCCAGGTCCACTTCCTGTGCTCACGTTTCTTGAAGAAGGAGTTCATCATGTAGAGTCCCTCCTTCTCCAAGAAGCCAGCCAGTAGTTGGCCCCGGTGGTTCCGACTTCCGAATCCAAATTGCCCCACTCTCAGCTCTTCACCATTTCTCTTGCCCAGTTTCGCGTTGAAGTCCCCCATAACAACGGTGAAGTAGGTTTTGGAGCTATGCATGGCCTTCGATATATCCTCATACATAGCCTCCACCTCGTCATCGGAGTGTGCCGAAGTCGGCGCATACACCTGTATGACCTTCAACGAGTATCTCTTGGATACTCTGAGTATAAGGTACGCCACCCTAGTCGACACACTCTCGATCTTCACCACGTTGTCCACGAGGGACTTATGGACGATGAACCCGACACCTCCCTGGGACTGTTGGTCGCCCTCCCGGAAATAAAGCAAGTTGCCGGACTTTAGGTATATCGTTTCCTCCCCCTCTCTTCGGACTTCAGATAACCCTATGACATCCCAACGCAACTTGCTCAATCCTTCCTCCAGGTCCACTATCTTTTCGTCGGTCCGCAGTGTACGCGTGTTATATGTTGCCAGGGCCAGAATTCGTCGGTGGTGGTAGCCGGATCTTTGCCGGAGATTTTTAGCACCCCTGACCCCGCTAGTACTCTGGCCGCTACCATAACCAGGGCACCGGGGGTCGCCGGACACTCGGGGCCGTGGTTTTTTGGTTCTTATCATGGGGGGTAAATGCCGTAATCGCCACGCTTGGCATGCGGGTTGGCGATCGCAGTATCTCCACCGCACTCCGAGGATGCTGCTGCCCATCCCCCGGTGGTCTTGGCCGTAGTTTTAGGACATACTCCGGGTCCTTGAAAAAGGCCCAGCGGAGCAACAGAACCAAAAGGCTCTCTGACTCCACTCAGAAACTCATCGAGGATAGGAGAGAAATGGTTCTACAATCCTCAGCAGATGCGTCATTATACCAGCAGCTCAGAAACGGATCTCTAAGTCCCGTACCCGTGATTTGCGCCAATTCAATACAAATCGTATTGAAGAGGCCATTGAGCAGAATAAGGGCTCTAAAGTTTTCGCAAGAGATTTGTCTATTGGGCAGAGCCAGCTCGCCAAATTAAAAACTGAGGATGGTAGAATCGTTTCATCCAGACCCGAGCTTCTGTGGGAGATACAGGACTTTTATGGACAGCTATACACATCAACTAGCAGACCTGAAGTTGATCTGGCGGAAGACCCTAGAGCTAGACTGACCCGACATTATACCGAAGACATCCCGGACATCAGCCTGTACGAGATTAGAATGGCTCTTAAACAGCTCAAAAACAATAAGGCACCTGGTGAAGACTGAATTACAGCCGAACTTCTGAAGGCTGGTGGTAAACCGGTCCTTATGGCCCTTCAGAAGTTGTTCGACTCCGTTTTACTAGAAGGGAGAACGCCTGAGGCATGGAACAGAGGTGTGGTGGTGTGGTGTGGTATTGTTCTTCAAAAAGGGCGATAACGCGTTACTGAAGAACTACCGACCCATTTCACTTCTGAGCCATGTCTATAAGCTGTTTTCAAGAGTCATTATGAACCGTCTCGCACGCAGGCTAGATGACTTCCAGCCTCCCGAACAAGCCGGTTTCCGAAGAGGCTTTAGTACCGTAGACCACATCCATACGCTCCGTCAGGTTATACAGAAGACTGAGGAGTATAACCTGCCCCTCTGCTTAGCGTTCGTGGACTACGAGAAAGCCTTCGACTTGATCGAAACCTGGGCTGTACTACAATCTCTCCAGAGGTGCCAAGTGGACTATCGCTATATCGAAGTGCTGAAGTGTTCGTACGAGAACGCCACTATGTCAGTCCGACTCCAGGACCGGAATTCGAAGCCTATTCCGTTGCAGCGGGGAGTCAGGCAAGGAGATGTTATTTCTCCTAAACTGTTTACCGCTGCACTGGAGGATGTTTTCAAGACTCTGGACTGGAGAAGGCTAGGCATCAACATAAACGGCGAGTACATCACTCACCTTCGGTTTGCTGACGATATAGTAGTCTTGGCTGAGACCATGGAGGATTTGAGTACGATGCTCGATGACTTCAGTAAAGCCTCCGAGCGAGTTGGTCTAAAGATGAACATGGATAAGACGAAGATCATGTCAAATACCCATGTAGCACCAACTCCCGTTACAATCGGAGACTTTACACTCGAAGTTGTGGACGACTATATATACTTAGGACATACTGTCCAGTTAGGTAGATCCAACTTCGAGAAAGAGGTCAATCGACGAATCCGACTCGGTTGGGCAGCGTTCGGGAAGCTACGGCACATCTTTATGTCCAATATTCCGCAGTGTCTCAAGACGAAAGTCTTTGACCAGTGTGTGTTGCCAGTGATGACATATGGTACTGAAACGTGGTCGCTTACAATGGGCCTCATAAGAAAACTCAAAGTCACCCAAAGGGCAATGGAGAGATCTATGGTTGGAGTCTCTCTGCGTGATCGCATCAGAAATGAGGCCATATGCAGCAGAACCAAAGTAACCGATATAGCCCTCCGAATCGCTAAACTAAAGTGGCAGTGGGCGGGGCACATTGCCTGTAGAACCGATGGCCGTTGGGGCGGAAAGGTTCTCGAGTGGCGACCACGAACCGGAAGGCGCAGCGTGGGTAGACCCCTCGCAAGGTGGACTGATGACCTGGTGAAGGTCGCGGGAGCCCGCTGGATGCGGGTGGCGCAGGACCGGTCATTGTGGCACTCTTTGGGGGAGGCCTATGTCCAGCAGTGGACGTCTTTCGGCTGATATGATGAAGTTGATGATGACATTTTCAAGAAAATTTAAGTCATTGACAGATATTTTTACTAAAAATGAATATAAATAACTAGTTAATGTGTATAGCTGACAATGACACCATGATTGTTATCTAAAAGTGCGTGATTGTCAAGAGAAATAAGTGATCATTGTCAAGAGGGCGCTATTATTTTCATTTATATGGCAACAGTTCACTATACTCGTAGTCATAGAGCATATTATTTTGTATGGTACGGTGACATCTTGATTTGTTTACCTGTCCGCTCTGGTGTTAATTTGAAAATGTTTCACAGCGAAATAATTTCATTTCCCGAGCGTATTAATATTAATAACAGCACTTTATTATAATTATACACTATTTACAATGTTTCGCTCCTAACTATGGATAGTTTTGGGATTTTTTTGTCCTTTAATATTAAATATATTCAACACTCCATTTTTTTTTCTTTTATATATATGGCTTTTACTCCTCGCCGATTCTGGCGAGGTGAAATCTGCCAATGTCGAGGTGTAGACTTATTATATTAATATATTAATTTTTCATAAAAAATATAAGCAACGTTGTTCGGTTGAGGCCTGGCTGATTGTAAGGTTATAAGCCTCCCTACCCTACAAACACGTGGGTGGCCGAGACCCTGGATAACCGTTTGTTCGACTACAGGGTGGTTACGCGCGTTTTGAGACTATTTTCGTTCGTTAGGTCACCGCACAATAAGCTATCAATATTACACACTGTACTAAGTTAAAGAGCAAAAAACAAAAAACAATTCTAAAGACGGCGCCAGCCATTTTGAGCTCAAACGGATATCCAACACTTTATTATTATTTTAGTAAACCGCCACAATGACAATGACAACAGTGACAGCCTATCACATGCACTCACACATCATCCTGTCATTAAAATTATTGCCAGTGTAAGAAATTAGTTTCAATGAAATTCCGCAACATGACGCATGATCATATATTTATGGTCAGGCTTGCGTGATGATGATGATGATGAAATGCGTTTGTGTACGTTATTTTACTTTTCTATTGACCCCGAATATATCTATATTCATATTAAAACGTCATTACATTGGATGATGTGTGGATTAAAACAAGTACTTACCTATTGTCTTACTCGGGCATTACAGGAAAATGCTTTGAAATTAATCTTGTATAATGAGTTGATAGCAGCGCCATCTATTATTTCCGTTGTGACACTTGCAATATGGTCGGCGGGAAGGGTATCTAACTCTAGTAGTTAGCACCTAGATGTCGCTTACGGCTGCTATAAAGTCGATGTAAAAATAAATGCAAAAAGATGATTGAAGGCATTGAGAATTTCGTCAACTTAGTAACTTGACCCATAGCTTAATTGGTAAAGCGATCGAGCCCCGGTAAGGCGTATCGATGCAAGTTCAAGTCTTGCTGAGTGGATTATTTTTTCAATGTTTTCAATGTTTGTATTTGATTGAATAACATACTATTGTATGAGTGGAATGCCCCACTTTAAAAACATGTAAAATAATTATGAGTTGATAGCAGCGCCATCTATTATTTTCGTTGAGACACTTGCAATAGGGTCGGCGGGAAGGGTATCTAACTCTAGTAGTTAGCACCTAGATGTCGCTTACGGCTGCTATAAATTCGATGTAAAAATAAATGCAAAAAGATGATTGAAGGCATTGAGAATTTCGTCTACTTAGTAACTTGACCCATAGCTTAATTGGTAAAGCGATCGAGCCCCGGTAAGGCGTATCGATGCAAGTTCAAGTCTTGCTGGGTTGATTATTTTTTCAATGTTTTCAATGTTTGTATTTGATTGAATTAACATACTAATCTAATAATGTATTGTCCATAGGTCCCTAAACTAAAATTGAGAATAGCGGGTAAATATTGAATAAGAATAAGAATAAAAACATTTATTTGTGACGCTTAATACAAGAAGACTTAGAGAAAATAACAATGAAAACAAAAAAAACCGGCCAAGTGCGAGTCGGACTCGCGCACCGAGGGTTCCGTACAAACCTATAACAAGCAAAAGTTGCAGTATGTTTAGTACTAATTTCAATTTAATACCTCTACGCGTTTACGAGGAAAAAGGTAGTAAGTTTAAAATTAAAAAAAAAATTTTTTGTATGATTTTACTAAAAATGTCTACTTTTCGTAATTTTTCCTTTGTTTGTGCTATATGAAGTTTCTTCGTACCAAGCTTCAAGTTTCTGAGTTTACGGGTACTTCCCTTTAGGTTTTGAGTTTCTTGCGAGTACTCAGTTTCAAAATATGCGACTAAAATTGCTATTTCTTTTGATTGCGTTGACATAAAAGTTTGGTATTGCTACATCTGAAAGGTCCTATAGCCCTGATTGTTGATAAGCTATGTATTTGACATGAATTTCAATTTAATACCTCCACGCGTTTTCGAGGAAAAACGTAGTAAGTTTAAAATTAAAAAAAATATTTCTTTTTATGATTTTACTAAAAATGTCTACTTTTTGTAATTTTTCCATTGTCTATGCTATATGACGTTGCTTCGTGCCAAAATTCAAGTTTCTGAGTTAACGGGAAGTACCCCGTAGGTTTTGCGAGTGCCAAAAAACTGAAATTTTCAGCATAAACGACTGTATCTTTTGATTGACAAAGTGATCCTATAAGGGTTCCGTTTTTTCCTTTCGAGGTACGGAACCCTAAAAATGAACGTGCATCACAAAATTGAGCCAAGTCAGCATAATGCCAGCTTAAAAACCGGTGCTGGTCTTCCGTAGGGCCCATTCGGTGATGCCACGACAGATAACACACAACATTACTCAAAACCACAAAAACCACACAAAACGAGAACATGAGAAACAAACACTCACTTAATTTCCGTTATTCATGAACGCAACCATTCAATTCAATTCAATTTCTTTATTGCGAGAACAAAGTTACATAAGATGTGAAAAGTAAATACAGCGTTTCTTATGTTCTACCAAAAAAGGCATGCAAAATATCACTTTTACAGTATTTCTTTATACAATAACAATTCATATATATACAGTATGTACAATAAATTAATTAATAGATTATTATTAGCCTAGGTATGTCAAAATATTACACTACAGGGAAGTTTATAATCAAAACAACACCAATTAGAATATTAGTTATGAATGTCTAGATATTTGATATGTTTCCCAAATACTCCTCGACAGTGTAAAAACATTTATCAAGTAGCCATTCTGTTAGTGTTCTCTTAAACCGGTTTGTAGGACATTGTTTAATGGATTTAGGTAACAGATTATAGATTTGGATAGCCATACAGTACGAGTTGTATTTGTGGAACTTGAGCAACTACTGTTTTTATGTTTACTCAATTTCTAATCTCAAAAAAAAAACGAAGTATAAGCCTGGCCATCCAAAGAGGCAACGCAGCCAGCCTTCTAGGAACCATGACCCACGAACGCGACCTGGGAGGCGATTTTTGAGATTCGAGCGCTCGAATATGACATTTAAAACTCTGAATAAAACGAAGAAATGATGTTTTAAAAATAACAGCTCTAGCAAGGGAAACACTCAGTGGAAACTACGGGCCTAAACCCGAACTGTGCGTCATATGTTCAGCTAAGTATCTGTCAAACAAGCTGTCCGACAATTCTTCCACGACGGTTGCCAATGATATTGGTATGTAATCTTTCACATCGGACACGTCACCTGTTTTATTTTTAATGACTGGTACCATAATTGTCCTCATCAGGTCTGATGGTAAATAAGAATGATTGATACACAAGTTAAATAGCAGATGAATTCTAACATTTTGCAAGTGCTATTGCGTAGTTAATGCATTGGTGTTGTATGTAAATTGTAATTTCAGTGCCTCCAGTGAATAACGGCATAATATGAGTTATTCCTTTTAGTTTATATTGTCCCATTCGATTCAGCTCGTCGAACTACATAACATATCAAAAGGGCGTAACTCTAGCTGTTTCCTCACCTAGTTTTTTCGTTGATCCAAAGGGCATAAATCCAGTGTGATTGAAGGCATAAGTTACTTTATCCGGCGTTACCGACAATCGCAAAGAAACAAGTGGTCTCAAGTCAAAATTACATATGAACTAAAAGACATATTCGTAGTTATATTTTGAAGAAACGTAATTATTGATTTTGGTCCAATACGTCCTGGTGATGTTTTGACATGAACGGATTTATAAATACCATTGTTCAATCGTGTCCACAAAGGAACATCTCGTTTTGCGTCATTGCTATAAAATTATTTGCGTAATAAAGAGAGGCTGATTCCATTGTCAGTTGATTATAAGTTGATTTCATTAAAGAATTTAAGTTATACCATGGTTGTTTTATTATATTTTCCTGAAATAACTCTTTATTCAGAACATTAAATGCTTCCTAAGTCATGTCATTCCTAAAATATAATAATGGGCAATGGCACAACTCGTGTTCTTCGTTTATGCACGTTGTACTTAAGGGCATAAGTCGTTTTAGTGCTAAAAACTTAATAAATCTATAAGGATAAGTTGATATATGTCTTTAAGAATTCGTGAATAAGGGCATAATTAGAGGAAAAACGGAAAAAAACATATAAACATTTTACAAATATTAAATATTTGTTATTCAATACAAAGCTCCATTACTACTAAAAAAATGTATTTGAAGCTCAATTTATAAACGCTAGCGTCACCAAGACAACGAAGTATTGTTTTTTGGCTCTCCTGAAAAGTGCCGATTTTGAATTATGCCGTTATTCACTGGAGGCACTGATTTGATAAGCGACTGTACAAACAAGGGATTTGCTTTAGAAATATTATTGGTGTCTAAAATATTAGTTGTAATAAGTACATTACATGCAATGCAAACTAGTTTTAAATATTTTCTCTTTATTATCGTTGTGAATAAGTGAAATTTACATAAGCCATTTCGTACACCCAAGAAGGAAAGTTGTCAGGGGACTGATATGATCCCACTCAATCGAATACTGCGCCCGACGTGTGACGATTTGTAAAGGGGTGGAAGGTTGGTGGAAGGTCACGTACGTCAAAGACCGGTCCGATCGAATTTACACGAATCGTTTACATGTTAAAACTTTTTAAAATTTTAAAATTGTAATATTTCATTCAATTTCGATAGGTTTTAAAAGTATGAAACATTTAGGTATGGTTACATTCTTTGGGCCCAATTATACATCCGAAAACTGACCAGTCGCTAGGGAGACCACTTTGAATCACTCTAGTACATGTGCCGAATAATGTGTAACCTCGCATGGATATTCACGTGTCACAATTTGTCGATGTCGATTTATGAATACTATCTGTTATTTTTGTTGAATTTTCTTCGTTAATTGAATTTGAAGAGGTTTGCGAGTTGGTTAAAAAAGATTTGTAGGTAGGTAGGTACTTAAAGATATTGTCTGAAGTAATATTAATAATCACGATTTGGCCTTAATTTTCAATAGCATTTAACATATTAACAGTACTTACTTATACAAGAAATTAATCCTAGGGTCTGCACTTTCTGGGCGCTCTAAATTCCCCTAAGCCGTCCGTTAGCACCCTACCACAGCATTTAAAACAAAGCGCTCTTCGAAATAGTTGCGCGACTAAAAATCCCTTTGGAACCCTCGCCTGAGAGTTCCTAACTTTAGCTTCAGTTGACGACGTGCAAACCAAGCTCTTTGAGTGGCTTTTGTTGGTTATGTTAATTATAGCAATGAGGCATGCTGGTTTTGTGGCGCAACTTTCCTTTTTTAGCGGTTGTACCTTCAGAAACTAGTTTTTTAGGATTATAGAAAAATAACGGCAAAATTCGTCCATATATCAGGTGGGTTTCACTATGTCTCTCTCCATTGTACCCATTTTTAGGGTTCCGTAGTCAACTAGGAACCCTTATAGTTTCGCCATGTCTGTCCGTCCGTCCGTCCGTCCGTGGATAATCTCAGTGACCGTTAGCACTAGAAAGCTGAAATTGGTATTAATATGTATATCAATCACGCCGACAAAGTGGTAAAATAAAAAGTGGAAAAAAATGTTTTATTAGGGTACCTCCCCTATACATAAAGTGGGGAGTGATTTTTTTTTCATTTCAACCCTAACGTGTGATTTATTGTTGGATAGGTATTTAAAAATGAATAGGGGTTTACTAAAATAATTTTTTGATAATGTAAATATTTTCGGAAATAATTGCTCCAGAATTAAAAAAAAATGTGTCCCCCTCCTCTAACTTTTAAAAATATAAAAAAATCTCAATAATAGAACTTTATAAAAACTTTCTAGGAAAATTATTTTGAACTTGATAGGTTGAATAGTTTTTGAAAAAAAATTGAAGAATAATTTCTGAACTAAGTTTGTAATTTAACCGTATAAGCAGGTGTTTATTGTACCTGTAATTTCTACAAAATCACAATGAAATGACGTGCTTTCAAAAACTCTTAAGTGGGGACACTTACTGTGACGGACGGAAAACTACGGAACCCTACACTGAGCGTGGCCCGACACGCTCTTGGCCGGTTTTTCCCGATGCGCTTACCGCACCGCGAGGGCTAATGAAGTAATGACTCTAATGAGGGAAGGGTTAGCACATAGCTTATCACCTTATGGGTGCGTTCGAGAATATGTGACATTTTCAAGTCATAGGTACCATCAGGTTCAAAATTGCATGGTCAATTTATCAATGAATTCATTCATAAATTGGCCATGCAATTCTGAACCCGATAGTACATCATTGTCGGTTGTCAATAGAGTTTATTTCCAAATTATCTTTTATGGCATTTAACGTCTTAATGACAACCGAAAATTATGTGTACTTTTGATTTAAAACGTAACATATTATAATTTTAGCCAGTCTTTATGACATGTTTCAAACCTGTATGGATATATAAAGCACGTTGAAAACCCTATTTTATTTTTTAAGAGCGCATCACAGCTAACGTTATTATCTCTGTAGCTAAATGTCAAATTGAGGAAGGAGAATCTTCCGTACTTTTACTATTACTTATTCTGTGCGTGTATTTTAATTTTTTAAGCCATATCAGGGCAAAATTTAAATGAGACTTCTTGGGCCGTATTCTTACTTCAAATCACGTTAAGGCACGATCCAACTTCAATTTCAATAGGTATGGCAAGTAAAAACGAATATAGGGTAATGCTTGGAAAACGTAAAACGCTGGCCAATATCCGTACTGTAAATCTTTTAATTTTACATCCGAAAGTAAGTAAAGGCAAAGGTCTAACCAATTTAATCAACATTAAGGGCACCATCAATCTTTCAGGACTGGGATAATATATAAAGAACGACGTGAGACCACTATTAAATCGATGCGCATGTTTGGTAAACAATTTATGCGTTGAGTGTAAGGTTAAAACAATACGGAAAAGCAAATTAGATACGTATATTACGTAAACGAAAAGAGCAACGCAAAATCTATGTCTAATAATTTAAATCAACACAGGACCTAATCGCGTACACTTACTTTATCAATCATTGTAATTGTATTTTCGACCTGCGCGGGATTTTCGAATCACCTGCACTTGTTTTGATTATGTTCTTTTACACTAGGGTTGTCACTTTGTCTACACACAACATTCATGCCATCCGATGGTTTAGTCCGTACATATATACGATGATGCGCATTCACGCAGATGGGAATAAAGAAATACTATGAAAACACTATTCGCATAATGTATGTCTCCTCATCATCGTTTTTAGGGATCCGTACCCAAAGGGTAAAACGGGACCCTATTACTAAGACTCCGCTGTCCGTCCGTCTGTCCGTTCTTCCGTCTGTCACCAGGCTGTATTTCATGAACCGTGATAGTTACACAGTTGAAATTTTCACAGATGATGTATTACTATTGCCCATCGCACACATATTTCTATTGCCGCTATAACAACAAATACTTTAAAAACAGAATAAAATAAATATTTAATTGGGCTCCGATACAACAGACATGATTTTATTGCCTTTTTATAGATAATGGTACGGAACCCTTCGTGCGCGAGTCCGAGTCGCACTTGGCCGGTTTAAACGGTTTTTTTTATAATTATTTTATAGTTGTCTTCGAAAGAGAGGGGGATCAGTGCCTTAAATTAACATATCCATCTTTTACAGTCTCTACCACGATGCACTAATATCTGACGGAACCGATTAAGTATCACACGTTTTTAGCATACCTAATTTAGTTTATTTATCTCATTAATCATATCAACATAAGGACTTGTGGAGGAACACATATCTACAACACACAAGAAACACTATGACACAATAAGTTAAAAATGTCTGGTAAAGATTAAATAATATTATAAAAAAGTGTCACATCACATACTTGAAAAACTCTTTTGAGACGTGATGCTTATTCACTGCACAAATTAACATACAACCTAAAGGTGTTTAGGTAAGTAGTTACAACTAGTTACAAGAGAAGTGATGGTCGACAGTGTCGACACGGAGTGCTTCAAATCTTAGTTGGAATTGTAAAAAGGTGCCGCGACTTGTTTCCCGCCTCCGCACTGAGTCACGGACGCTGTGATCTCATCCGACTGGAAATAAAGATGATTCCGGAAGGCTGGTTCTGTATAGTATGCGAGGTGATTAGTAAATGTCAACATATTGGTTATGAATATGTATAACAAGGTCACTAGCAAACCTAAATAATTGATTTACATTGCCTTGTCACTCGGCAAACATTATAAGTACATAACATAATTGGTCTTATTAGTATAAATATTTAAAAACGATACTTATAGCGATGGTAGAAATTTTCAATCTTTGTCGACAGGTTGGCAGCGTTCAATAAATACTTAAAGAAAAGTAAAGCCGTCACAAGGTAAATGTTTGAAAGCTGCTTATTAAGTTGTACAGTTTCATAATATTTCTACAACCTTATTTGCTGAGATGTTTATATGAAGCAATTTACATAATTAAATTAACAACTGTCCGCGTTTGACGGTTTCTCAGAAGCGTAGTAAAGCTACGGTACTATAATATAGATCTTATAGAAACTATCTTCTGTTAAGTAAAATAGAGCCATTAGCTACTTGATTTCAATTCATAAAATTACTTATAATTTACTGTGTAATATTTACAAGTAAATGTAATAATAATAATAATTATCCTGGACACGGCGCGCATAGTCCGAAGGTTCCTCTCTCTGCGACCCTGACCACCGGCAGCCTGGGCCTTGCTCCGTTGCCGGCGGCACCCTAGGATAGGTTTTTTACAATGTTTTTATTGTTTTTCTATGTTTTAGATGTATTTTTATATTTTACTTTTATAAAAATATTGTAAAAACCTAATCCTAAGAAGGAAAATAAATAAAGAATAATAATAATAATAATAATAATAAATACTCTTTATTGCACACCTCATACAGTTACAAGCACAAATTTTACAATTCGATAAATTTAGGTAGAGGTAACAACAGGCGGTCTTATCGCTAATGAGCGATTTCTTCCAGACAACCTTTCCAATGTATCTCAATTTGCTTCTGTAACAATATTACTTACTTTGGTTTTTGTACAATCATGTACAACTTAGACTAAAGGAAAAATAACCTGCTTGAAGTGAAATTCTCTTGAAGGGTTTAATAACATTAAGTAAATACACAAAGAACTGACGTGAAACAACCATGATCTGCCAACGCTAACTGATGCTAATACAAAGCGGACCCTGACTCCGCAAGAATTCGCCGACTCGACAGCGTCACTCGTTTACTCCTTACGAGTATTAAATTGATCTTTTCGCAGAACAAACGTACTCGTACGTGGAATTCGTTCCAAACACCATTTTAGTAGGCCCACGTCCAAACATTATTTACATGAAAGTAGGTGATACCGTACCCGGAGCGTATTTACCAAAAGCGTATTCATATTAGATTTTGCGAACTCGAACGCCAGCGGAGCGGGCCACATCAGAATGTCACCGATACAAGGATACGTTCGATACTTTATTCGAGTCTATACGAGTGCGCGCCGCTACACGGAAGGGTGTCAAATAAATACAGGTTGAAATATATCCGCTGTCGTGTTCTGTGATCCTGCTATATACGTGTCGTTTGAAGAATGAATTTTTGTTTGGTTTTCGTTGTATGTTTTTTCGCGTGTTGCTCAGGAATGCTATACAGAAGGGACGCCGACAATGTTTTAAAGCCGGGTGAGTTTCATCGAAATAATTTATCAGTTCGGCTTGATTTCAACGCGGCAGACTTTATTTGTTTTGATTAAACTGGCCGCTGTCTTGTTTTGCTTAGATAATATTATTTAAATACGTATCTTTATTTTAAGATACATAAATATTTCGTTTATCTTAAATTCTTCGTTACATTATTTGTGAGACTGTAGCTTTAATAATATGTTATGTGATTTTATGTGATTATGTCGAATTAAATGTAGAAGGAGAAAAATGAGTAGTCATTTGAAAATAAAACCAAGTAAAATTGTTTTTTTTTTTGTAACAAAATTAATATTTTTTTTTATACAATTCAATACAACCAATATACCTACAAGTTTTTATATTAAACATCTTTGTCACTTAGGTACCTATAGAAGAAAATAATGAAATTGTTATATGTCTTTTTTAATTTTAGTTTATTTTTTATTAATTTTCTTTATCTTCTTCTTGTGCCATGTCCTCATTGGACGTCGGCAACCGTCACCCGGAACTTATTCCTATTCTGTGCCATTCTGCTCAGGTTGGCAGCGTCTTTAATAAGAGTCTAGTTTTTAATATTATCCATCCAGGCTAGTTCCTTCTTACTCTACTTCTTTTGCCCTCTATTTTGCCTTCTATTATTTTCCTGAATATTTATTGTTACGGTAAATGTCCAAAATATGAGATTTACCTTTTCTTTACTGTTTCAAAAAGTTCCAATTTTTTCTTAATTATTTGCAAAACTTCTACATAGGTTATTTGATCTCTCCATGATATTTTTAGCATTCTTCGTTAGAGCCACATTTCAAAAGCGTTTATTTTTGCCTCTATGGTTCGGTCTATGGTCCAGCCTTCGACACTACGAGTATACATAAATAAGTACAAATAACACGTAACATTTAGTTACCACGACGGTGACAAACAAGCACACGGCCCGTCTGATGGTAAGCAGCTACCGTAGCCTATGGACGCCTGCAACTCCAGATGCACTGTCTAGTGGCATAGGAAAATATCGACCTACGAGTATTACAAGTGTTCATCGAAAACGCTAATACACTATCTAAATTAGCAGCGATCACTTGCTAGATCTACACTCCACTCAAGTAAATAGTTATATAGTAGTCACCTATTTGCAGGATAATAATAATAATAATAATAATATATTCTTTATTGCACCAAATAAAAAAAATTACAACAATAAAAAGTTTACACTTAACTTAGGTAGCAACATGCGGTCTTATCGCTAAAAAGCGATCTCTACCAGACAACCTTTGGGTAGTAGGATATTTAGAAATAAGAGTTAGGAACATGGTAGTGCACAAATAACAAAAGGGAGAAAAATAACACAAACATCTTAATTTCAAGCTTAAATACACATATAGATACTAAATAAAAATACATACATATACCCACATGCATATAATACACATGTAAATAAATAACTATATATATATATATATATATATATATATATATATATATATATATATAAAAGGCAACCTAAGAGAGCGATAGGTAATGTTGTTTCAACAGATTCTTAAAAAAGGTAAGAGACTTAGCACATCTTACATCTACTGGCAAAGCATTCCACAATCGAACGACCCGAAAGGTAAAAGAGCTTCTGTAAAATTTGGTAGAAGATGATGGAGTAGCAAGAATATGCTTTTGCGACGCTCTGATAGAAGAGAGTCGGTTAAAACGCTCTTTGAGATATTGAGGTGTTGCAGGATTGAAGAGCAATCTATAGAGGAGGATAAGAACGTGAGAATCACGGCGCAGACGAATAGGAAGCCATTTGAGCTGGGAACGAAAGTGAGAGACATGGTCATACTTGCGCAAACCAAATATGAACCTTATGCACAGGATGTGTATATTTATTATCAGGGGGCATTGACACACTTACTATTTTGAATCCGTATTCCTATTTTAAATTCATTTTATCTACACTCATATTGTAAGTTCTCTAAAACGTGTTCGAAAACGATAGGCAATGGCTAGCATTACCACGACCGATTTTACTATGATAAGCTTTTTATCCGTAGCAGTAACGTAATTTTAACTTTTCATTCTCAATTATTGATGTGCTATGAGTTTTGATAACATAATATACACCTGCACCCTCCCGGGGATCCGCCGACAGCCCGACACGCGCCCGCGCGACCGCCGGCACAATCGAGTTGGCCATGGTTGCGGTGCAATGGCGGCCATTCTATGGTTTCCAAATAAGGCATTTAGAATAAATAATATGAGTGTAGATAAAGCAGTGTATGCAACTGTACGTAATTAGGCCTTAAAACACTCGTGTGATCTTATTATGAAACTCACCTGCGGCTCGTTTCATAAAACCACACTCATGTTTTAAGGACCCTTATTACGTAACAGTTACATAAACTACTAGTTTTACGTATTATTTTTAAGATAAGAGCAGTGGATATTATTATCGTTGCGGGTTACTTTTTAGGAATGGTTGGTATAGTAGTATAGAACAACTAAGTAACTAACTAAATCTACCTTTATGTATTGAATCCATATCGCAGCTACCGTGACATAAAATATGACAGTATATCGTACTCGAGCGAGTGGTCGCGCGAGTCGCTTATGCGGTAAGTAAGTGTGCTTGGCTGGCCTTGTCAACCGTGCCACGGTCAAGTGAACTCGCATAGCGCAGCCGCCGTCCACTGCCTTGCAAAATTTTAGCATTAAAAAAATCAAGTTAAAAGACAATGCCTTATTTTTACTTGAATCATTACAATCCGTATTAATGTGGACTATTTAATTGATACATGTGTTTATCTACACTCATACTGTAAGTACTCTAAAATGCGTTCAAAAACCGTAGACAATGACAAGCATTACAACAAACGATTTAACTATGATAAGTTTCTTATCTGCGGCAGTAACGTAATTTTAACTTTGCATGCTCAAATATTGTTAATCAATATTTCAATATTTGTTAATAAATTCGCCTGCGGCTCATTTCATAAAACCACACTCATGTTTTAAGGACCCTTATTACGTAACAGTTACATAAACTACTATTGTAAATTAAACTTTTATTGGTTGAGGCTTAATAGTGCCTTTTCTCACATTCGAATCTACGTGTCTAGTCAGTATTTAAAAGTTTTTTTTATTTTTATTTTTTTTTTTATACCACGACGGTGGCAAACAAGCATACGGCCCGCCAGATGGTAAGCAGCTACCGTAACCTATGGACGCCTGCAACTCCAAAGGAGTCACATGCGCGTTGCCGACCCTTTACAAAAAGGAGGATTCACTGTGTTGACGACTAAAGGAACAAGAAGGTCCCTCGTCGTCAACACACTGGGTCCTGTTTGAGCTCTTTGGCAACCTTACTCACCAGCAGGAACACAACACTATGAGTAGGGTCTAGTGCTATTTGGCTGTGGTTTTCTGTAAGGTGGAGGTACTTCCCCAGTCGGGCTCTGCTGCTTTGTTCATAGTATTTTGGTAATACTCAGTGGGCAATATGATTCAGTAGATTATTTTTATATATATTATAGTTGTATAAAAATTGTCCTGAAATAATATTTGTTGTCAAATAACGTTTGTTAAAGATTACAAACGATTTCTTGTTTTTACAATAAGATTTAATATGAGTATTCATTTTATTAAACTGTATTTGTAATTGGTGTGCGCACCAATTACACACACACCCTGTTATTTTTGCATAGCACTTGAACAAAATTGTTAAAGATTTCTTTGGAATAATCTTTTTACAATTTAGTTTACCTACCCCGGGGTAGTAACTAAATTGTAAAATTATAGTCTACTAGCTTTTGCCCGCGGCTTCGCTCGCGTTAAATTCGGGTTAACACGGTTCCCCTTTCCCGATTGCCCCCCGGAATGCTCCATACAAACTTCCACCCCCCATTTTAGGGAAGTGGGGGGTTAGAAAGAGACAAAAGTAGCCTATGTCACTCTCCATCCCTTAAACTATCTCCACTTAAAAAATCACGTCAATTCGTCGCCCCGTTTTGCCGTGAAAGACGGACAAACAAACACACACGTACATTTTCCCATTTATAATATTAGTATGGATAAAAAAAACCGGCCAAGTTCGAGTCGGACTCGCGCACCGAGGGTTCCGTACAAACCTATAACAAGCAAAAGTTGCAGTATGTTTATTACTAATTTCAATTTAATACCTCTACGCGTTTACGAGGAAAAAGGTAGTAAGTTTAAAATTTAAAAAAATATTTTTTGTATGATTTTACTAAAAATGTCTACTTTTCGTAATTTTTCCTTTGTTTGTGCTATATGAAGTTTCTTCGTACCAAGTTTCAAGTTTCTGAGTTTACGGGAAGTACCCTTTAGGTTTTGAGTTTCTTGCGAGTACTCAGTTTCAAAATATGCGACTTAAATTGCTATTTCTTTTGATTGCGTTGACATAAAAGTTTGGTATTGCTACATCTGAAAGGTCCTATAGCCCTGAGTATTTGACATGAATTTCAATTTAATACCTCCACGCGTTTACGAGGAAAAACGTAGTAAGTTAAAAAAAAAAAAAATTTATGATTTTACTGAAAATGTCTACTTTTTGTAATTTTTCCATTGTCTATGCTATATGACGTTGCTTCGTGCCAAATTTCAAGTTTCTGAGTTCACGGGAAGTACCCCGTAGGTTTTGCGAGTGCCGAAAAACTAAAATTTGCAGCATAAACGACTGTATCTTTTGATTGCGTTGGCTTTTAAGTTTGATTTTTTCACAGCTCGAAGGGACAATAGACTTGAGTATTTGATATAAATTTCAACTAGATACCTCTACGCGTTCCTGAGAAAAATGGTCTTGACAGACAGACAGACAGACAGACAGACAGACAGACAGACAGACAGACAGACAGACAGACAGACAGACAGACAGACAGACAGACAGACAGACAGACAGACAGACGGACGGACAACAAAGTGATCCTATAAGGGTTCTGTTTTTTCCTTTCGAGGTACGGAACCCTAAAAAGGAACGTTACCTGTGATAAAATTGGATACCGTTTTATTCGGAAAACGGGACGTTCGATTTTCGGACAACATCCCAGTTAGTCCGTCCTTTTCATTTATTAATCTAATAATGAATTCATCCATAAAGTGTCCATGTACTTTTGCAACACAGTGTACATTCTAGATTCCGTGAACTCTCATTAGTTGTTACACCATGGCGGGTGCTGTCTCTACGTGTGTCCCATGAGGCCCATGACACGAACAGGGGAAGCATCCGCTTAATGTAACCCTTACATTTCATTAAATTGTCAAAAGGGCATCTAGTTTGCACGTTGACTTAGGCTCCACAATCCACATGTCCGAAGCACCATTCTTCCGTGTTCGGAAAATATTATACAAATGAAAAATTATATACTTAAATATTTAGATTTTTTCTCCAGTTTCTCCAACTTAGTAATCTTTTGTGAAAAGTAAAGGTTTCTTCTAATGATATATTCTCTTATTTCAGATCTCCAGCCAGTATCCTCAACGGTGGTGCCACTCCCTTTCTACTCGGTGTTTGGTTACGAGAAGAAAATGTATCGGGACAAACACAAGAAACGGCCTCAGGGGAAAATTGCTCTAGTCACCAAAATGCCTAAATAAAGAAACTACAAATAACAATGCTTTCCGTCAATATTTACCCTTGTGCGCTGTGCGGCTCTATTTACATTAATCATTAGCGCGCCCCGGGCCAGATGTGGTCAAGCAAAAATAGCCCTTGGTTTTTTCACAAAACTATAAATGTAGCAGCGACATTTTTGTGCCTGAAACAATTCATGATTCAGACTCGTTCGAACAGCCAGGCAAAATGTAACAATCTACCCAAACTGAGTCTAGGAAGCTGGAGATCCCGGGTTCGAATCTCGGTAAGGACATTTATTTGTGTGTCTATCTAAATATGAGTTTTCTTTCCTGACTTTTGGACGTATGTACATATGTATGTATTTATTTATTTGAGTATGTAAATCGACACCCAGCATTGGTAGTAAAAGCTAGATTGTTTAATTTGGGGAGATCTTTGTAAAAGTGTACTACAAACATTTTATTTATGAATAGCAATATAAGATGAACTTAAAATTACCTGTTCAATAAATATCTAATAGTAAGAAAGTTACCTATACGTATATTTACGAGTATTGGCGGTAATTATATTGGCCGCAAGTATATTATAAAAGTTACATTGTTGTAGTTACGTTTGATGAGAAAAAAATATTACACTTACTGCCTTGTAAAAAAGAGTCGGTTTAGGAAACGAGACAACCGGAAACTCACTCCCGTATTTCCGGAACTAACTTTATAGACTAGGAGCTGGCCACGTCAGATGAAATGATAATGAAAAAATAATGCGAGCAACAAAACTCGTCGTTAGATTGCTATACTAGGCATCCTTATTGCTAGATCCGGGCATCTGGCAGCTTTTAATGCGTGGCGGTCAGAGTGACAGACTAGCAAATGTTTTCAGTTACTAAAGATTACTTTAAGTATTAACCTACCAAAATAGGTAAAAAACTGCCCTCATCGCATTATCTTAGCATCTTAGCTTATTTCATTTATAGAACAGGGTCTATATTTTAACATAAGAACAAAAACGTCGCGTATTATTGTAAAAAAAAACAGTACGCGATGTATGAATTAGATAGGTCGTCCCAACAGAAACTTTTGGAAATGATATAATCTAATGATTTATATAATTTCTCATAATATCGCACCAAACCCAGACTTCCAGGTTTTGTATTCTTTAAGTGGTTATCATTTTTTGACCTCCACCACTTAACGGCTGCCAGATGTCTAGAAATGAGCATAGTATGGCAAAGTAGTTACTTAGCTCTCCAACTATTATGAACACTGGAGCGACGACCCACAAAGAGTGTAGTGTGCTACTTCTTACTCATTTCAAGACTCTTTGTTCGGATTGTTAAATAAATAAATTGCGTCAAAAGTACATGTTTATAAGGTAGCATCGAGTGTAGTGCTTTCATATCTGCCGTACCAGACATAAGCGCAGTATATTAATTGGAGAAAAATAAAATTTAGTTTAATACATTTTAGGAATTTATTGCCCGCAAATATTATGACACTTGTCAATTGTAAAAAAAAAAATTAACGAGTTTGTTACGGCCCTTATGCGTGTTTCAGATCAGACCTTTTTTCCTGAAATCGGTCAACTTGTGTGTGTTAATAACTGATTTTATTACATTTCAAATTCATTAGAAGAATGGAATATAAGAAAAAAAATATTTTAATATATTTGAGCCTCTTCAAACTCGTCGAGAAATTCGTGACCAGATTTTTAAATAAAGTTTTATATGGCTTTATTTGTTCGCCTGTTTTACTTTCAAAAAATTCGATTAGATGTCCTGATCGGCGAACTCGTTCCACAAACTTATTTGCAATTATATGTATAGACGAACTTTGGACAAACTGCTAATGCAAAAAATAGGTTCTTAGTCAAAGCTTGCAAAATTTATAACATCCTCCTAACTAACGGCCTCCTAGCCCAGTCGGTAGTGACACTGCCTACGAAGCAGGAGGTCCCGGGTTCGAATCCTGGGAAGGGCATTTATTTGTGTGTTTATCACAGATATTTGTACCTGAGTTATGGATGTTTTCTATGTATTTAAGTACTAGCTTTTGCCCGCGGCTTCGCTCGCGTTAAATTCGGGGTAACACGGTTACCCTTTGCCCCCCGGAACGCTCCATACAAACTTCCACCCCCCATTTTAGGGAAGTGGGGGGTTAGAAAGAGACAAAAAGTAGCCTATGTCACTCTCCATCCCTTCAACTATATCCACTTAAAAAATCACGTCAATTCGTCGCCCCGTTTTGCCGTGAAAGACGGACAAACAAACAAACAAACAAACAAACAAACAAACACACACTTTCCCATTTATTATATTAGTATGGATTTATCAATATTTATCTACTATATATATCGTCGTCTAGTACCCACAACACAAGCCTTATTGAGCTTATTCTGGGACTAGGTCGGTTTGTGTAAGATTGTCCTATAATATTTATTTATTATTTATTTATAACAAAAAGTTCTTGATATATTTCATCTGTTTTAACAACTACATGTTTCTGAATTAAAAAGTAAGATTAGCAAAATTAAACCCTTAAGTGCTCTTTAACATAGGTACTCTGTATTTTTTCAAAATTGTTGTGCCTCTATTTTGATATTTTCATGTTTGTAATTGTACTTGTAATTTTAAATATAATGTTTCTAAGCTTTTAGTATTAATTCAATCGTTTTTGTAACTGAGCAACAGAAATGTCAATATTTATTTGTGGAAACTGTTTGGCTTGTGAATGTATCATCTGATATCTGATTGAATTTTTGTATTGTATTTGCCTGTTTGTTTCCCAAAGGTTTAAATAAATAAATTTCATTATTGCACTCTGTATAACTACTAGGACTTACTATAAACACAAAATGCTCGCTTTGGCTAACCAGTACTTCTAGAAAGATGATATTGACTTGTATTAAAACTTTATAAGACGTTTAATATCTAATTTATTGGAGTTGCATCAAAATCATTCTAGCGTTTACACAGTCACAAAAGAGTTTGGCGTATCGTATTGGAGTGATTTGTGTTTGTGGTACATATAGTATCGGACGGTAACGATTTGAAAACGAAAATAGCTAATAATGAAATAAAGCACATGAATTGTATTTGATAAGATAGTTTGAAGTCTTGTTATTGCAAAAAAATGCTTTTGGTACATAGTTATTATTATTTAATACCCAAAAACTCAATTAGAACAAATAAAGAGTTCCTAAATAATTGTTTCCGAACCGCAGTTCACTGCGCGCTACGCTCGTAGCCAATTCCAGCGTTTTCCTACTTTGTAGCGGAAATCCGCTACACCTAGATAGTCCGCCTAGCGGGTTCCTGGTATTCAAAATGATAAACGCACAGTTTATCACTAAATAAACTTGAGTGAAACCATAAGCTTTTATAGTGCGAAAAGCCATGTAAAAAGACTTATCTGAAAATATATCGAAATGAAAATATAACGTTATCGTTATATTATAATACAATTAAGTTCAAAATTACACCAATGTATTTTCTATAAGTAATACATCATAGAAGTAAAGTCTTTAGGAACTGACATTTATAGATAACGTATTGGCAAACTCGAGACATTACGTCATTTCAATCATATTTATGGGCGCAGAAGCCTGAGAAATCCAATAATGTGTTTACATGTGTTTCGTTCCCACTTGGAACACACGTAATTTTAACTGCTCAATATAGCTACTCAGGTAGTGCACAGTATAAAAATACCTATGACAAATACATAACAAGCCTAACGCATAACATAACGCTCGGCTGATGTGGCTGATAAATAAATGGCAACTTTTATAACTAACTACAACGAAATGGTGCACAGTTAATATTTGTACCGTGAGATTCAAAATTGCATGGACACATTATGAATGAATTCATTCATAAATTTGTTCATGCGATTTTGAATTTGGGTGTACCTGTTGTTTTTTAAATAGTGGGTGTGTAATGATCCGTATAACAACATTTGATATATTTTCAAGGCGTCTAACAATTTTTAGTATAATTTCATAGAGTATATTCACTTAAACGGCATAATAAACTTTTGGTATAACAACAAATGTTATATTTTCATGGCATATAATGATCAGTCGATATAATACATATTGAATATAACGTTTACTGCGTATAATGAAGTATCAGTATAAGTATTTATGGTATAATGTATTGAAAAATATAAAAAATAATAATTCATTTACATAATTATTAAGTTCGTGAACAGTTTGTTTTCGCGGGGTCGCAGTTCTAACCTAACCTAACCCACTTTTCTAGCGCCAGTTTGGTTCCGCGGGGTCGCAGTTCTAACCCAACCTAACCTATTTTTCTAGCGCCAGTTTGTTTTCGCGGGGTCGCAGTTCTAACCTAACCTAACCCACTTTTACAAAGGTATGTAGGCCCTTAAGTTTACAAAGGTAGGTATTTGTAATTGTAGTAAAAATTGTAAATTATACCAGTACTACATTAGACCAAATGAGTGGTATATCATACAGAATTATATCTGAAATACCTTATACAATGTGACTGTTAGATTATTACTTATTATATTAGAAATTCATTATACCTTACGATAGTTAGATGCTCTCAGAATATACAAAATGTTGTTATACCAAAAGTACATTATGTCCCTTAATCGTTATATCGACTAAAAATATATCAAAAGTTGTTATACGAACCGTTACGCACCCTTAAATAGTACCTGAATATTTAGCGGAGTAAAATGAGAACTAACTTACATTCTTTGTGTAAATTGTTACCAAGTTGCGCGAACCGTTATTAAATTAAAAACTTGTATTGTTGTGACTCTCAACTCAACTCAATACATTGTTAGTTAATTGTGTTGAGTTTGTTGTGAGTTAAATTGTATATATTGAAATAACTGAATATTTTGCATTTCTTTTAAAAGAGTATTTACCTACTTCACATGAAATCAGTTTGAGTTTGGAATTTATTTTGCGAAAAATACAATAAACAACTTAAAAACTTTTCCAGAGCTTGTTTTGACTCTTATGCGTGGTGGACTGGTGAGGCCTTATGTACATCGGTACAACGATATTACGTAGTTATTGCTACATTACTTGTATGCCACACGTAATTATATTAAAATAAGCCGGAGTAAAGACGCGGGTGAAGTTGCCATACTCCGAGAAGTTCATAGGCAAACTAATTAAAACTAATAAACTCCACTAAAGTGCTGTTTATTAGCACGTAATAATCAAAGTTATTGGTTCGTTAAAGTATACTGCAATGTTAAACTTAGAACTACGTACTTTGCTAAGTCAGCCAAGCATTTTGTTCTATGATAAATAATATAATTATAAAATTAATCAACTAGATGCTGTGGTCGGACGCGTTTTCCGTCTCTAACTTATTTTGTATCCATACCTACTGAATCAGACATCCCATTGCTTCTCGTGTATAGGTTCTATGCTTAAAAGTGGGATATATTTATAACAATGATTGTAAAAATCGAATAATAGATTATCTTGATATGAGTAACGTCTAAAGAGTAGGTACTTAAGACAGGTTGATAATGTTTGCTGCGTACGTTGTATGAAAATAAACTATTTCCATTTTAGTACTTGACCAACGGTCTACATAAATGACAAATTTCCTACCGTTTGTGTTCCACTAGTGTTGTAGAGGACGTTTCAGATCATAAATCGATTTCTTAAAGGTCTTAACAGTAATGTTTTGTAATTTTTAATCTCGAACCATAGAGAACGAACAAAAGTATTTCTCACTAACTGTAAAGTTCCCAACCCAGGAGCCCTAGGACATTATTTCTGGCCTTAGAAACAAATCCCTAGGTGACCGATGGCTCGACGATTACCCCGGTGAGCGAACGGCCTAATGTGAAATTTATGACAGACATTTTCCTTCAACACCTTCCAAGCGAAAAAATGATGAAATATTTTTATTACAGTACACATCTGCTCCCTGAGGATAGCCCGCGATATCTATAGAGTATATTATAAAAATGTAAAAAGCTTCAAGTTTGAGTAAACAAAATTAAGCCGTAAAAGTTGGGCCCTATGGGGGGCAGGGCCCAATAAAGTACACGAACACTCGGCTTAACTTTAGCTAGGTATTTTTTATATAAGCCGGATATGGACAGATACTTCATAGACGGAGAGCATGCCGTTGGCAACTCTACCCTCATCGAGTAGCAGAATTGAATGCTACTCGATGGATGCAATTGCCTACGGCTACTCTTAGTTTACAAGGCGCTTAAACTGTTGACAGCGCCTAATTCTGTAATTAAAATAATCGTCGGCTATATATTAACATACATATTACACACATACATACACATTAGTACATTCACATTTTGCTTGACAAATCAAGTTTTACTTATAAAATACAAGTCATGGTACAGTCACCGGCAATAGTATATTCCTACATGAAAATGAAAATGAAAAAAATTGTAGGGCCATAAGAGCGTGTCACATATTTTTGCGGCCTTCGTGTAGGAAAATACTATTGACGGTGACTGTACGCATAAAGTTACTTATTATAAGCAAGTTTGCACTTTATCTCATTTCAGTTGTTGAGCTTGGCTCTTATAGTCAATCTTCGCTAGAACAGCTATCCTGGGTGGCCTTAAACCTAAATTATACTCACGATCTAAGGCGGATTGAGTTATTCGACCAAGTCAACAGGTTAATGTTGAAACAAGTGCAAGTGTAACGCTCGTTTTGTTTATAAAGCTCACCCCATAGAGAACCCTTTACATCCATGAGTATACGAGTATTTTAATAATAAGAATGGAATATTTAGGGCTACCATTTTCTTACTTACCAGTTGGCGCCACTGTAGACGGAGGGCCTGACATGCAGCTGTATTTATTTTATTACGTTCGTGAAACCAGATTCACGTTTAAGTAATATTTAATACAATAGACCGTACTGTAAAAATATCGACGACGCCGTAGTGTTGCGCAGTTCCGTTTTATTTAGAAACATAAGGAATTTCTTATTTTACGCTTTTCAAGTATTCACATTGAATGACTCGCACTCATATTAAATTTGCCATAATTAAAATCCTGGTTTTAATTATTCCCATTAAATTACTATGGCTTTTGACATCTCGAAGACCTCCGTCTACACTAGCGCCTCTAGCGGAAAATTTATAAGCGATAGTCCCGCCCCAGTATATTTAAAGTGAAAACACAAAAACTAAAATACATGACATGTCATATACAAAATAAAAAGTTACCAAGGCCTCTGTTCACTTGCCCACTGTACGATTTAGTTGTTAATAAAATAATTTTATTTATTCTCTAGTCGTAATACACATAATAAAACGGGCAAGGACCGTATTTTCTGCTACATTACGTGATACAAAGATAAGATAAAAGTGATACTGAGTTCCGAAAAAATAGTTTAAAAAATTATAATTGGCCGAAAGGACAAAAAAATACCACTTCCGGTGTAAAAAATTGATGTTATTTAAATACGTCATTTGACACAAAAATGAGAGTTGTGACAACAAATAGCAATTTGTATGTAGGTGCAGAAAAACCCAGTCTGCCAGTTCCTGTATGGCCGGAAGTGCCCGACAGACTGACTTAAATGTGACGTAAATTTTGGGTCAAACTCGTTACTTTATAACCAGTCGTTATATTTGAGATGCTCATAATGAGCCCTTTCATTTGATATGTAACACAAAATTTTGTTTAAAATTCATTAATTTTCGTTATACGTCCGTCTTTGGTCAACAACTTACATATGTGTACCAAATTTCAACTCAATCGGTTCAGTAGTTTCGGAGTAAATTGGCTGTGACAGAGGAACGGACAGAGAAGCGAGTGATCCTATAAGGGTTCCGTTTTTTCCTTTTGAGGTGCGGAACCCGAAAAAGCGTGTTAAATATAGTATTAAAGATTTTTTTATTAATAATATTCGTGAATAGACCTATTCATATAATATAAGTAATGGATAAGTCAATGGATACTTCGCTTACGTTAGTGAAGAGAGCCACTACTACGCTTTCGTGGCGGATAAGTAGGAGTACTTATAACTTGATACTCTTGTTAGTATATGCACTTGTCTGACTTAAGCACGCGTTCAAGATCGCCCGGGCGCGCCCCTAGTGCACTTCCCGCTGATCGAGAATTGATCTTGAAAATTATTGGATAGGTACTTATGTACCTATATGGTTCGTAGGCACCTACTCGGCTGTGCTCCGGGATAGTTACGTATCCCTTACAGCACCGGCTGATACGATCGTGCGTTCAACTTTAAAAAAATCTAGTTTGAAAAATAATCAAGTTAGCCGCTTCAGTACGGCATCGATCGATCGTGCGTTCGATTATTATTCATTTTAAACCCGCGTGCGTTTAGTCAGGGGGCCAGTCGTCGGCGCTGTGAGCGTCAAGCAGGTACGTGTACGAGACGGACGACCAGGTCAGAAGTAGGTATTTACGAAATTTTTTAATTTGTGATTTTTAAATGTGTTAAATTCGTTTTTTATTAAATTAAACGTTCTTCTGTCGTATAATGTACATAATTAAAAGTTTAACCAGAAATTTTAGTAATTTTTTTGTGCCTAAAGTTATAACGCACGATCGTGCGGGTCAGGACGCAAGTCGACAAATTTAAATTGTGTTGACTATGATAAATTGAAAATATGATCAATCAAAAGCGTTTTTTTTTAATCATTTTATGTAAAACATGTAAGAAATCTAAAATTTTATTAATAAATGTTTATTAACTCCTTTGAACTCTGTAATTTACCCTTATATTTCAAAAAAAATAATAACAACTTTACTAGGGGTCGCAACGAAATGAAACGATCGTGCGGGTGGGTTTTCACAAAATTTTTGGGGGGCAGAATTTTTTTTGTCTTTTTATGGGCCTTAAATGCACCGAAAAATGCAACTTCAAACCAAAAATCCAAAAAAAAATTCTCGTGCTGTAAGGGGTATTGAACTTATATTATATCAATAATTATTACAATACTTATATACATAGAATATGGTAAAAGGAAATGTGCGTACCTACTACTAGCGTGTGTATTTGTACCGCCTTTATAAAAATAGAGACACAGGTTAAACAAAAAATTATCCATATACCAGAATAATCGGCAATAGGGATTACGCGCAGTGGTGTTCTGCCATCTTTTAGTGGTAATCGAAAACTGGAATTGCTCAACGCCAATAAAAGATGCTGCCTCCAACATTTGAGTCACGTACCTTTGGACGTTGTAGGGCCTGCCATCTAGGGGACTAATTTAGCAACTTAAATGTGTCATTTGTAGTTGGCGCCAATAAACAGGGACGTCCTGTGCTGCCATCTTCAGTTTACGATTAAGATTGTCAACTTGGAGATCCAATTAGTGCGGCCCGCAGCCATAACCAATTTAAAAAAATCGCTCCCATCCGAAAGAAAACAAGAAACTTTTCATGCACCTGCCTTATAATACATATAACAAGACAATACGATAGGGACAACAAACAATACGATATAATGCCATGTTAATTTTTATGATTTATTTTAGACTGGACCAGAATCCAGATTTTAAACATGTTTTAAACTAAGAACTCGAAGTAAACGATTAATTTCGGTATAGGGTAGACCGTAAGAGAGATAGGCAAAACCAGAAGTAGTTACATAGAGCAATAGACTAAGAGCTAGCCCGGAAAACTTGGCATGCAGGAAAGGGCCTATATTTTATCAACATAACAAAAATACCCTGCGTAGGTATTACTGAGGAAATAGTAGGCAATGTTTATAAAAATAGGCGGCTGGTAGCTAGAGCTACCCAAAGCAATTGAGTGGATACTATGAATAACATTAGGTATAACTACGTCGCTTGACACTACTTTCCCTCCAAAAGAAACGTCTGGGAATTATATATTCTAATTTATTACATCATTACCCATAACATGCCGTATGTAAACCTACCAAAAACATGTATTTAAACTCGTTGATCTGCACGTCGAGTATAGTAATATACCATGATTTTGTTAGTATTAGTAGATTATTATTAATGTAATTGTTGTTTTGAAATTATAAAATATTACCTTTTTCTAAGTCGGTTAATCCTATAAGTATCATCCTGCGATTATGTTATGTTTACGTTATGAGTGGCAGATAAATGCAACCCCATTGTTAATTAGAACATTCACAATTTTCATGCATTCATTTCGCGGACTTCTTTAATAACCGTTTTTAGGCAACTGTCATTACGACAAGGTTCTACAGTGGCCTAGGAATCAAATCGGTTGACCGTACATGCTTTAAGATGATTTCTTACGGCGAGTTGACTACGCGAAAAGGGCATGAAGAAAAAACGGACGCTGTGCTACGTCGTATTTAAATGATAAGTATATACACAGCTTTATTTCAAGTGAAATGTCATGTATTGAACTTGACCTTGACTTGACAAATATTTGACATATAAAACTGTAAACAAATAATACAGGATGTTATAGAAGTATGATTTAATATAATTTTAATTTTGATTTTTTTACCATGAGTTATAAAAAGTGTCTGTAGTTAAATAATTTACATGCCACGACCTTATTTGCCGCCTAGACAAGCCCGGGTTTGAATAAATGTTTCTGGTAAGTATACGTACTGTATATATATACTTATATGAAACCTAGAATTTAAGGGATTGTATTCTTCAAGGGATTGGCATTCTCTAAAATCTATCGATAAACAGCAGGCTGCCAGATGCCCAGATCTAAAAATAAGGCTAGTAGTAGTACAGTAAATATGCTAAGAGAGATTGTTTTGCTTCTTTGGTTATTGAGTCACATTTTCCCAGGTCAGATCTCCAGATCAACTTCGATGATATTATGTTGAGAGAACGCACACGAAGTGGCATTTTAGATTTAATTTAATAACTCCGTTTCATTCTGATGGGATAGGAGACCAGCGTGTTGCTAAGCACATCTTCTACTCTGAACTTGAGGAGGGTAAGCGAAAACAAAGCGGTCAACTCCTCAGGTATAAAGATGTGCTTAAGCGACACATGAGAAAGTGCGGCATAGATTCCTCACAAAGGGCTACCAGAAACGAAGTTGTAGTCAATACGTTTGAGTATCAGCGGAGCATTCAGCTTGATGCCAAACGCGATGAGATCAAAGCCCGACCACCTACGGCTATAATTTATAACTATGTCAATAGTGTTCTCGCATACCTGCAATGTTTGCGTACCAACAAGATTGGCTACGTTAGCCACATGCGAGCTCATCAGAGACAACATTGGAGTCGACAGCGTCGCCGTGTTCGAAGCCGGTTGTGGAGCTATTATTATTATTTATTTTGATGTTGATCTGACTCGTTTTATTACGGCATTTTATTATCTGTACATATTACACATTATCTCGTTTGTTCTTTTAAATTGAGATATAAACTGTACCTCTACCACGAGTCATGCAAATAAGCCCAATTCGAGATTCGTTCACGAATTCGTAAATTATTTGTATAGAGAATTTGTGCAGAGCCTCTAGCGGTCACTTATAGAACTAAAAATTACTGCCATACCATAAGTTAAATTATCGTTTATCCAATTCGCTCACGAAAGTTCGATTGCTTGTTTCGTTTGTGTAGATTTCAATACTTTACAAAGTGACGTGTCGTAACAAACGTCACATCCTTCACACCAACCGAAACAGATTGTAGGTAAGCCAAAAAGGTTTTACTTCCTAAGTACATTTTATCTGAAGGTTTAGAACTGTAGACAATTATATGAGCAGTGAACAATAATAAGCATAGAAACCGTACTAGCTCTGAAAAATTACTCTACTTTTTGTGGGTGTTTAATATGCTTGCTAGGCCGTAAACCAGGAATAATTTCCGTTGGTCATCGTGTCCCAAGCGGTAATTTTAAGTCGTTAAGGGCGGTCAATAATCAAGCTTCGTGATGGTCAGCTGCCGTTCCTTGAGTGGGTTGAGGAACGGCAGCCATTTTCTCACATAAAATACATATAAAATAAAATGACCATCGCGTCCCAGTTGAAACAGGTGATAGTTTATATGCTATTACAAATAAAATAAAAATCATCAGCCGTCTGTATACCACTGAAAAGACCGTAAACTAGTCACATGAATATATGGTATTTAGGGTATCAGCAGACTTTCTTTCTACCTCAATACAGCCGGCTGACGATTTTCCTGATAATAAGAGCATCAAATACTGACAGCTGACCTACGCGAGTCATCATTATACTTCGTCCTTAACCACTTCAAAAATTATCATCGCCTGGGACGCCTTGCGATTGGTCATGAAATTTGTTCCTGGCTTACGGTTCATGCCATCGGAGCCGGGAAATACAAGCTATGACAGTAAGCCTTTACCTTATTTAAACGCGCGTGACTTTGAACGCATAAAATGTTATCAACCGACTTCAAGAGTTCGAAGGAGGAGGTTCTCAATTCGTCAGGATCTTTATTTTCACTTTTTTTTCATAATGTTCACCGATTGCAACTTTGTTTTAAACAAGGAAATTACGTATTTCGTCATACATATTCAAAGCTAGGAAAAGGGGTGAAAACTGTCAGTACTTCATCCATCCATCCATATACTTATTTCGTCGTAGGATATAGGATTACCTAAGAAAACCAAATTGATGAAATTTCAAATGTACAAATAACACTACTAGTTTAAAACGTCCTAGAACTACGTCCATATGTAATAGGTGATTCTTAATTTATTTGGTTATTTTGTCAACATGACAGTTCGACTTTTAGTGATCATAGTGGATCATAGGTTTATTTCTTATTATTTAGGTCTATTGTATAATCACAAAAGGATAAGTACCCTTTCAGGATGTTGTTGATTCTCTTAAGTTTAGGCAGTGCGCTATTGTTACACATCCCACCTGCGTCGACGCCGACACGTTGGCCAAGTCCTTTAATTTATTTACCAGCGAACAAACCGGAGCGGCGCCCGACATCCGAAATCACTACAAGACTATTAAATATAGTTGTCGTTCGTCTAACTATTGTTGGTGTCGAGGCAATCGATCCGTGGAGCAAGGGGCACGGAGCCTCACGACCTAACAAACGCACAAGGGAAGCTAAAGATGCTCCAGCAAGCCGCCGGTTTTCATACATAACACAACGCAGGATTGCGGCTTTGCCGCTTCTTACATAATGATGGTTTTATTTCTATTTATAAGTTACACGTACGAGTAATTGTTAGTAGTACTTATAAGTTTCTAGTTTGTGACAATGTTACTTTAAAAGGCTATTTCGCAATAAATAAATCTTTAATATAATATGTACATTATAATTTCAAAGTGCCCTGTATAAATCTGGATGTCTTTTAAGTAAGCACTATTTTATAGTACTTGGATGCAATAATTCGAAGATCCCGGCCTGTAACGCAGTTGTTACTTCTTGAATATAAAATAATACACCTTCCTGGGATAAATAGTTTGCCTTGCTGGTGATAAGTTAGCTGCTACAGCAATCAATCAGAAATGAATGATGCACAAGAACCTGTAAAAGAAGTTTCAATATTATTTGATATTTTTCACAGTTTCATTGTAATTATTATGATTGAAAATGAAAGTGTTTATAACTACGAGTATCATATCAAATTTCAACTACTTACCATTCATTTTAGGTTAGAGTTGGTATTTTTGTGTCGATTTAAAATCAGATTAATTGGCTATTATATACATAAATCTCACAAATATTCAGCAGTTCTTGGGTCTAGATTTCTTTTTTAAAATTATTCTTATTGAAGTGTTGATTTCTCATATCGGCTTGAAATTTACCGTTTCGTTTTCCAGTTCCAGTTATCATACTATGCAGTCTTATTAACAAATTATGCTTAATATAAGGCTTTGTCGATATTATTTCGTCAACTAATAATATATAAATATAACACAATAAATACGAATGGTTTTCACTTTCACCATGTTTTGACATCTCACCTTATAATTTGATAGTGAAAGAGTTTTCTACAGTCGATACGGTATTTTTCGGTGACGTAAGTCAAATTAGTGTCTTATGGTAACGTTGTAATAAAACCTATCGATAACAAACTGTACTGACCTTCAGTGCGTTAACATGACAGATCACATTCGACGTGCCGCATACATCCGTCTCGTTCTACCTATGAGACGGATGTATGCAGCGCACTAAACGTAATCCGACATGAAATGTCAGCATAGATCGTTTGTATGTGTTGCTGTCGAAACTGAAGGAAAACGATTCGAAGCCCGATTATTCGTTAACGCCTATAGAAAAATATTCAGAATTTTCTACATGACTCGTGGTAGAGGTAAAGTGTCGATTATCGTGCCGCGTAAGCACAATGGAATTTCACGGAGGTGAGTTTGACCGCAGACATATAATTTGAGAATGACCCAAAACGTGTATTTGTTACTTCAACTCAACAGAACCACAGATTATATAATAGTTCTTACAGAACGTTAATGCATCAAATACATAACTAATAAAGTTACAAGTAGTTATAATATAACTAGATTAGTCTCTTTTGTATCTAATAAACTTGTAAGCTAAAATAGCCTCATCACTCGGGGTTTGAACAAGGGTCTTTTTCGCTAAATGAAGTGGTCGGCAAGTTTATCGAAGGCCTGATTGCTTTAGACACAGTAATCAATCAAATATTTGGCTAAGTCATGAATAAATCGCGGGCGAAACTTCGGCGGATTCTAAGAAACAAGCAAGAATTTACAGTCTGGCTGTTTATAAAACTTGATGCCGATGAAAATGTTTGGAGATGCTAACAAATTAGAGCTTCGTAAATACAGTTAGGAGCTTGGGCGGTATTTTGATTCAGTTATTCTGTGTGCCGAGCCCGGCACGAGTATCGTGGCGTTATGGAGCATATTAACTTCATTGGCTGGCGTTAGTGGCGTTTAAATATGTAATGCCACTAAAGCTACGATAAAAGAGATATGGAAGGCGTTCTCATTACAAACATGGCTTCCAAAATTGGTACTATGCAAAATATTCTTCTGACAGCTATCCATTCAGCCCCTTCCCGGGCTAATACGTAATTTCTGCTATTTAAAAAAAAGTTGTGAGTCAATCAAAGCATTGATTGGATAAAAAAAATGTTATACGCTAAGTCTCACCACGCATGGTTTAACTAAAATAAACTGCTTGCTGTTATAGCTTGTAATAAAGGGCTGCCACAATAGATCAAATCTGGTCGACGCGGCACATCGATAGCCCAATTAAGAATAATAATAGCTTGTGTGTCCCGCATCCGACGATAAGATGTAGGTCATTTTATCTACACTCATACTGTAAGTACTCTAAAATGCGTTCAAAAACCGTAGACAATGACAAGCATTACAACAAACGATTTAACTATGATAAGTTTCTTATCTGCGGCAGTAACGTAATTTTAACTATGCATGCTCAAATATTGTTAAGCAATGAGTTTCAAATTTGGAACATCGAATTTGATAACATAATGTTACCGCCATGGCCAACTCGATTGGTCCTTTATGTAATAACATAATAGTAGTTTATGTAACTGTTACGTAATAAGGGTCCTTAAAACATGAGTGTGGTTTTATGAAATGAGCCGCAGGCGAATTTCATAATAAGATCACACGAGTGTTTTAAGGCCTTATTACGTACAGTTGCATACACTGCTTTATCTACACTCATATTATATATATTAAATTAATTGTTCGGAAACCATAGAATGACCGCCATTGTACCGTCATGGCCTACTCGATTGTGCCGGCGCTCGCGCGGGACCAATCGAGTTGGCCATGGCGGTAACATTATGTTATCAAATTCGATGTTCCAAATTTGAAACTCATTGCTTAACAATATTTGAGCATGCATAGTTAAAATTACGTTACTGCCGCAGATAAGAAACTTATCATAGTTAAATCGTTTGTTGTAATGCTTGTCATTGTCTACGGTTTTTGAACGCATTTTAGAGTACTTACAGTATGAGTGTAGATAAACTACTATTGCAGAACAATAATGTTAACTATGGGACGTTTTCAACCGACTTCAAGATTTCTAAGGAAGAGGTTCTCAATTCGTCGGGAATCTTTGTTTGTACTATATTTTTATTATGTTCACCGATTATTCGAAGACGGCTGGACTGATTTGAAAAGTTTTTTTTTGTTTGAAAGAGTATACTTTACAGTTGGTGTCATTGTCACCAGGTCGGGATCTGATAATGGGATCCTAGAGAAATCGAGGGAACTCTTCAAATATTATACGCACACCTATATAATAGAGATTTCAGATATGTTTACAGTAGCTTGGGCATTTCCTCTTAGAAGGTGAAGAGGGTAAGTGAAGTCGGTTCTTTTTTTATTCAAAATTATTATATCAATAAAATTGTATTATACGACATGTACGTTTATAAATATATCGTAAAATGTGTAAATTGACTTGTAACGATGTGTTATTAATAATAAATTTCATTTCATTTCAATGTGCTCACACTATGAATACATGGGCCTATAATTATTAAGTAGTTTTTTTGTACGTTTTTTAACTTTTTAAATAAATAAATAAAATAAAAACCGGCCAAGTGCGAGTCGGACTCGCGCCCTGAGGGTTCCATATACGTCACACTATTTTAACAAAGTTTAGTTTTTAAACCGACTCATGCTTGACCGCAGACATTTTACTGCTTATTTTGTGATTTACAGGTATATTATTAGGTAGGTAACTAAATGAAAATAAAAAGTAAAAACATGCATATGTGTTAGGTAAAGAGCTATTTTATTTTCTTTCTAAAATGTAGGTTCATCGGTTTCCGAGAGACGGAGGGGAATGGTAAATTTTTGCCACCCTACGCAAACTAAACCTTGTTTTATATCAATTTATAATTTTTAGATTAATAGTTTTGAACTTATTCAAGACAAAAAAGGCAAAAATTTACCATTCCCCTCGGTATCTCGGAATCCGATGAACCTACATTTTAGAAAAAAATACGTAAAATAGCTCTTAACCTGTCACAACAACTTAATCACAGAAAAAAAAATTAAAATATAAACTAATAAATAAAATGAGCCTATTATTTATTTCACCCTGAATATTAGTTTTAAGTATGCAACTACGCACCTTACGCTATGCGCTTCTTAGATACCTACACGGTTAATGATCTTTTGTGCGGTAATCGTATCGGCCGCCGCACGTCTTGTGTTGTCGGCCCCGCCCTGCCCCCCGCGCCAATTATGTTTATTTTTTGATTACTAATTTTACAATTCATGAAAATGCTCAGTATATTTACTGGTGAATTTTTGATATTATGTAACATATAATTAAAGCTAAAAGGAGCATTAAAATTATGAGTGTAGAATTAATACGCGTGTTCGAAAATAATTTATGAAATAGTAAAATAATACAGTCACCGATGTATTTTTTTTAAACCATGCGTAATAATTTTCTCGACAATATAGTGAAAAATCACCATTTTTATAATTAGTGTTTGATTATTATTGAATTTTTCAAACATTTTTATTATTCTTAATGTATTATCCACTTAATATGTGGTTAATAATTCAAATACTGTTTTAAATATCCATGTAGACCCTTGGATTAAAAATCTCTAGTGTAGGATTTAATGTTTGTGGTTACTAAATATAAATTTTTTTTTAAGAAAGTACAATGTATTTTGTGGGAAAAACTTAATAATTATTTTCAAACAATGTTGTTTTATTAGGTCCCAAGGACAAAAGTGTAGGATTAAATGTGATCTTCTCGAACAACATAAAGTTTAGTGACGCGACTATTACCTATAGACACTCGCCATATTTAAACTTAATTAATGAATACTTACAATCTGTTTATAAGACCGCGGACTCAAAACGACGCCGCTACCGTTTCGAGTGGCTCAATTAAAATCTATAGACATGAATAGACCGTTTTGGAAAACAACGGCGGCCGCTCGTCTCACCGCTCGCCCATATAAAATATATTTTTTTCTACTTGTCGACTGTAATGCTTGAATTGAGATTGTGTAGATAAACCGAACTACTAGCGCATACTTTTCGATAGATCTTTTATGGTCGCATATTGTAGCATCGCCAACGACGGTACAAATAATTTTCATACAATATTGTAACACTGTTGCCCGAGCCCGCCCGGCCACGCCGCCGTCGCCGGGGGGACTTGAACTTACTCAATTGTATAGAGGCAGCAGGTCTTCCGTCGAACTCAATTCTTACCGGCTTGCGTATATTGAGCACTCGTAGAAAAAGAATTGTATACAATAGTGAAATAATCAAGCTTTTCAATCTCGTAACTTACTCTACGGTACTCGACTGAAAAGCTCTTAATTTTGTCACGATTGTATAAAATACTATTTATTCACCGAAATTACGTTAGAAACCTAATCATACTTTACTCGACTTCCTCTTTGGTGAATCCCTGGAAAGAAGCGAAGCGCAAACAAAACTCAAGGTGCAAAGACAATACTAACATATCACAAAGTAGAGAAGCGCAAAGTAAGAGCATTTGCTTGCCAAGTACCAGTGGCGCAAACACAGGGAGAGCCGGAGCGAGAGCATCGCGTTCAAAACATCACAACAACCTCAATAACTACAAGGGATTACCAACCGTTGACCAGCTTCATAGAGTCGATAATACTTTTGAAGGGCTAGACCCAGAAAGAAAAGCGAGCTGCTCACATTTATTCTCAAAGTCGAAATGCGGCTGTGCTGTGATATGCTAAGCAAAATAAAGCAAACAAATTGGAAGAGAAACATTATATTATAAGCCTTACAACTGTTTGGGTTGGAAATATTTGAATGTGGCATTAAACTGTAGTATTTTATTGTAACGGGTGTTGAAATATTGTGCTTACCTGCTTATTTTTCCATTAACTTTTAGAAAAAACTTGCAACATATAGAGTACTTATTAAAGATTTTTCAGGCTGTTACGTTCCGCATCGTAGGCTACACTTTGGATACTTAACTTGTATAGAAAGTGTCACGTGATCCTCGGAGGTCCAGTGATGTTCTGTATTAAAAATGAAGTCTTTTAGCAGTATTGTACCGTTCAGTTCATATACATAATATATAGGTTACATAGTATTCAAGTTGTCAAGTTGGTTTCAGTACGGACACTTCACTTCAATGGGATGGTGATTATGAATATATTTGGGAAACTATTCGTTTCCAATCCTAATAAATGTCATGCACGGATAAATTAAATTAACTTAGTCGTGTCTCTTGTTTGAAACTAATTTGTAGGTAGGAGTTCGGAGGAACGAGACAGCAATTTGTCGGTGTACGTAAGAAAAGTCTAAACGCAGATTAACCGGGACTTATTCGCCTTAAGTCCCTTTTTGCGCGGTTTTATAAACCTCATTTAGTTTATTTATGTTTTGACTGTTTCTATCAAATGGAACCGTCAAAGTTACATTCATGTAAGCCTCATGAGGCTTGTATAACGTTTTTGAATAAGGGTATGAATTTGAAATGATTATCTTGTTAGGTACTATTTAATTCGTTTGATCGAACTTTAAATTACACATAAATTTAAAATTCAACTACTGTTGTAATTTTAAGCTTACTTGTTGTACCAGAACGTACCAGAAACTTGACTCGTTCGTTGCTCATTTCAACACGTGTCCTTTACAATGCACACTCTGTTGAACATGTTCTTTAAAATGTATACTTCTTTCCTTTTTCCACACACCATTTACGCACCCTACTTAACCTGAAAAAAAAAACACCAAATCTGAAGCAATAAAATTTGTATGCCGGAAATGTACCTGTTGCAATATGTACGCATGTATAGCTAGCGGTGTACGGTACCGCGGCCCCTACTTAAGGCATGTCTTTAAATGAATGTAATCGACCGCCTTTATGGTCTAAGAGCTGGCCACGTCAGATATGTCACAATAATGAGAGCAATGAACCCCATCTTGTAAGATTGCAATACTATCCTTATTGCTAGATCCGGGCATCTGGCAGCTTTTGATGGATGGATTGCAGAGTGACAGACTAGTAAAGTTTTTGAATTGGAAAAAAGTAATACCAAAATCGGTAAAAACGGCCGAAGTTATCTTATTTATAGAGGACGGGGTCTATATTTTAACATTAGAACAAAAAACATTGTGTAGTATTGCGGGAACAAAAACAGTAGGCGACAAACTATGAATTACTTTAAATATTTAATAAATTAATATTAATTATTAAATATTTAATAAATTAATAGAAATTATTAAATATTTAATATTATTCCTTTTTTTAAATAATATTCATAATACGTCGTTTTGGACTCGTCGTATTTACAAATACGTACGTACAAATAGCTACGTCAGATAAACGTCAGTCCATACATGTATATGACCACTGGTCATATGTTTTCGGCAGGGGGGAACGCCTGTCAATGGCGACTTCGGTTGGTTGAATTCTCAAAGCCTAAACTACATGGTGAATGGTACAGTCGATGTCAAAGATATGTTTACACTTTTGCAACTTACTTCTTTGTAATGAAGTGCAAAAGTGTAAATATATCTTTGTCGTCGACTGCACCAAAAAATATTTCGCAAATAATTTATTTATCGAGGACGAGGATACAGTAACAGTGATGGGATAAGTACCTACATGTTGTACGTCAAACAAAATAATCCACTCCCATCGCGCTTAACTTCACACAACTTCGATGTTTCCCTTATAAATAATACAAAGGAGAGATAATGAACTGTATAGAATCTGGAAACTTCAATAATTTATCATTTATTTGCAACATCTTTGGGTATCGCTCTGGAAATTTCGTGAGACAGCAAAGTTTTATCGGGAGTCTTGTTTGGAGTTGAAGCGTTGATATAGCTGACCCTGAACGGCGGTTAATAGTACCTAGGTAGAGTTTTATCACTCAGAGAGCCGGTTACGTCTCTCGGTGAGCAGTGACGGTACTAAATAAATAACAAATAACAATGGTTAAAAAAAAGTTTCTCAGAAATACCGACCTTATCGAGATTACATTACCTACGTTTGAAATGCACTTGTGGACTAAGAGCTGGCCACGTCAGGTATGACGCAATAATGAGAGCAATAAAACCCGTCTGGTTAGACTGCTATCTATACTATCCTTATTGCTATTTAGATCCGGGCTCGGGCAGCTTTTGATGGGTGGAGGTCAGAGTGACAGACTAGCAAAATTGTTGAATTGAAAAATAATAATACCAAAAAAGATAAAAACTGCCCAAGTTGTCTCAGTTATAAAGGACAGGGCCTATATTTTAACATTAGAACAAAATACATTGCGTATTATTACGGAAACAAAAACCGTAGGCGATAAACTATGAATTACATTATACGTCGTTTGGTACTAGTTTCCCCCAACAGATACTTTTGCCAATGATATAATCTAATTATTTATATAATTTCTCATAATATTGCACCAAACCCAGATCTCTTAGGATTTGTTTTCTTGAAGTGGTTTGCATACTTTGACCTCCACCACTTTACAGCTACCAGATATCCAGATCTATAAATAGGCAAAGTATAGCAAACTGACTAGAGGGGTTTCGATGCTCTCATTATTGTGTCATATCTGACGTGGCTAATAGCTACTAGCTCTCCGTCTACTGGAGGTCCGTACAAATATTCTCAATAGTGACGCTGGTAGACACTGGTTCGATCCCAGCCCTGGGCACCGGAGGCCTAGGTCACTTTTTCCTTTGTATATGACATCTATATAAGTTTATTCTCAATAGTGGATGATATTTTAAAATAAGTTAGTGTGAAAAGTACATAGTTGCCATAGGGCGACAATTCTAATAACTCAAACCACTGAGTTAGCAATCAGAGACGATTCGACGCTCGAGTCAAAAACTTCCGTCTCTCTAACTAATTAGTAAAGGTTTCGGATAGTTGTTGGAACATAGGTATGAAGTATCTTCTACATTGCAGTACTCTTGATCTACTTAGTTGTAGAGTCTACAACTATTTAAGTAGATCAAGAGTAGGCCATGGCAACCTTATCTCATCGAGTAGTAGAATTCGGCTTATGTATGGCAATAATGCACGGTGAAATTTCATTTATTTTAGTACCGTAAAATGGGGTGAGTAGGGAGAAAACTGACATTCAAACCTCGATAACATTTTATTTGTACATATGTAAACTGAATGGTATATAATATAAACGTTCCGGACGTTTGTATTTTAGTTTTTTATGATTTTGGCTACTTCCATTTCATAAATTTACCGATAAACACAAAATCCCTACTCACCCCGTGGTTGCGTAGTTGGGTTGAGATGGGATTTCATACAAAGGTGATTTTGAAACATTGTTGGATCGATTTTTTTTCTTATGAATATCACTATAGCTCCATTTGTAATAAGAATACATTATTTAGGTAGCAGTAGCCTTTAAAAACCATCTCAACCCCCTGGCATCCCTTCTCTCCCCATTCATAACCCAACTCTCCACGCAATCCCTACTCACCCTATTTTACGGTACCTGGTAGCCTGAGCCAAACTTGGACAATTTTTTACAGTCACCAAAAACATCATAGCATAACATCATATTAAAAGTGGTCTACGTCCGATAGTGGAACGAACCATATTATTATGCTGATGATTATTATTAAATATTGATATGTTATAGCGGAAACCGAAAGCTGTTAATTAAAGCAGTGTCGTTTAATTACGTGTTGGGATTCCGGCCTGACAGGACCCTAACACGATCATTCCGGTAATCGCCAACCTTAATAAAGAGCGTCCGTTTTTACGACCAGCGGCGAGTTGCCCCGGATTCTTCAACTTTGGCTGGGTCCTTACCAAAATATTGTTATGGCAGCCCAAAGTTTCGGTAGCTATATTTTGCGGTTTTCTGGTAAATGTAGACTAAACGCTGGCTACGTCAGATATGACACAATAATGAGAGTAAAAAAACCGGTCTAGTTAGATTTCTATACAATCCTTATTAAATTTCTAGATCCGGGCAGCTTAATGGGTCGAGGTCAGAGAGACAGACTATCAAAAATTTTCAGTTGGAAAAAAGTAATACCAAAACAGTTAAAAACTTCCAAAGTTGTCTTATTATATTTTAACATTAAAACAAAAAACATTACGTATTATTGTAGAAAATATAGTCTACTTTACAAATGTCTTGAAATGGTACTGTTAAAACTAGTCTTTAAGGGTTATAATCGCCAAAATCTGATTGTTCGTTTTTTGACAAAGTTGCGTTCGAGGTCACAAACTTGGATTATGTATTGGGCAACAAGTCTGCAAAAAAATCAGATTCACCAGATTTGACGCATACGATGATTGTTTAAAGTTACTGGGAAAAGTAGGCGACAAACTACGAATAACATTATACTTCGATAGCACTACTTTACCCTAACAAGCTTTTTCTTATTCCTAGTCTAATTATTTATAATTTGATTTTAATAAGTGGAATAAATACGAGTACTACCCTAAATGATGCTCCGGGGTATAAACTGTTACTATACAACATTTCATGAAATTCTGTTCATATTTTTTCTTCTTACGCGTTGATTGTATGTACCTATACACCGTGGGCTCGAGTAACCCGAAAGATCTTAACCACGCATTTCGGAGACGAAAAGAAGGAAAAAATATTATGTGACTTTAGTCCAATTTTGCCAAAAAATATTTTTTTTTCTTCAATTTTTTGAATGTTTTTTGCACGTGAAAAGTAAATGTTATTAATAAAATTATCGCCTAAAACAATTTGGTACATTTTTTTGTTAAAATTATCTGCAAAGTGTTCCTTGCCACTTTGATAGCTGTCAATAAAGACGTGTAAACTATGCCTAATAGTGGTAACAACGCCGTCAAAAAGGCGTTTTGTGCAGAGTTAAGTATATAAAAAAAAAAGTATTTTCTAAAATTGGTCTTAAAATATGTCTGGAAGTAGGCGTATTCCAGAAAAGTTTATAAGACATTTTAATAACTAAATATGATTAGGAATACACTGTTAAAATCTTTCTAGTTATAATGTAACATTTTTTGGACTCACTGTGGCGGGCCGATATGCCAGCACTATTGCATGTTGAAATTTTAGGGCACTAGTTTTTTTAATAAAAGCAAATAGTTTGTTAATTTCAAATTTTTCACATGGTAAATTAGTACATATTTAAGTTTAATAACTTGAATGGATAAAAGAAATACAGTTTTAGAAAATCATGGGCTTGTGCGTAAGAAACCGGTCAACAAAACGAAGCATTAGTCGAAACTCGAAATAAACAGACTACGGAACATGTTTAATAAAAACTAAAAACATTAAATTAAATTTAAAATAAAAAAGTTTTAATAACAATACAAGCTTTTATTTAAATGCTCTAAAAAGAGAAAATAAACTTTTGGGTCATAATACTCATAATACAATCAAAATTCGACAAAGGTCGAAATCCCTCGGACAGTTTTGAAATTTGGTGTGTATGTTGATTATAGGTCCTGTTTTCATGTCCGCACGCCTATGATGGCAGAATTTATCAGCGGATAAGTTGATATAAACCTGATAAAATGACAGTTGCCGCCATTAATATGATAGCTTAGTTTTTCATTTGACATCTGCTAGGTTTGAACCCGTGACCTCCGGATTGAAAGTCGGACGTCTTACGGCCCGGCTACCAGCGCTTCAGTTTGGTCATAATTATATTATGAGAGTGATTGAAAACACCCCAAATAATTAATCAGTAGTTATTCTTTAAACAGTTAATGATTGCGAAATATATTACGAATACGTTACGGTTCCGGACGTATACAGGCTTTTTGTTCCCTGCTAGGAGAACAAAGTGGCACTTTTCTTTCCTTGGACATTAGTTTCCTTTTCAGCCAGTCCGTCATTACAAACAAATTTCTTATTAAATTAATTGGTTCATTATAATCAGGAAGCACACTAAGCACGTATAAAGTTAAAATAAATATGACTCAATAATAAAAAAATAATCCTTTAAGGTGGTGTGAAAAGCAGTATGAGTCGTATAGGAGCAAAATTATTTTCAACTTGGGCGTTAACACTTGAACCCGTCAACACGCTCAGGAGTCTACTTTAGAATCCCAGGCTACGCTCGGGATTCTATTATAGACTCCATAGCTTCATTTAGAATTCAATGGACGCCCTCGTCGTAAATATTTCATTTTGCCCCCTTGTTACACAATCTAATCTAGACACGCGGTCAAGCCAAGCTCTCTGCTACAACCCCAACAAATTTCATGAAGATCAGAAGTAAGTTACCTACTAATGTTATGGTGGAACAAACATTCAAAATCAAAAAGTATTTAATCGTAAATAGCCAGCTGACAGTTTTGTTGTATCCAAACTACAAAATTGTCTGTAAGAACTCCGCTTCGCTGCACTGGCTCGTCAGTTTAAATCGCTAAACTATTTTATACGGTACACAGGATATTTTTTTCAAATAATCTCTTAATTTTACGTAATAATAAAGTGTTAAACTGCATGTGTGATATCACTAATTAATCTATTTCCATTATTTTCTGAGCTTCTCTTAGAATGTACGATATTTCACATTTCGGTAAATTATGTTACTTATACAGTCGTGGCCAGATAATTAAGGACAAGATTATTTTTACCATACAACTGCATACAAATATGACATTTTAAATTTGATAAAAATATAAATTTTGCTTATGCTATTTATATTTTAAAAAATACTGACGTATCCGTGTTTAAACAAGACTTAATATGGGCCATAAACATCTTCCATAAAATTTGAACTTTAAAAAATACAGACGGTCAAATCAACACTTTTTATAAGTTCATACTATAATTAGGAACGATGTATGAAAATCGTTCCTAATTACAAAAAGTATTGATTTGACCGTCTGTATTTTTTAAAGTTCAAATTTTATGGAAGATGTTTATGGCCCATATTAAGTCTTGTTTAAACACGGATACGTCAGTATTTTTTTAAATATAAATAGCATAAGCAAAATTTATATTTTTATCAAATTTAAAATGTCATATTTGTATGCAGTTGTATGGCAAAAATAATCTTGTCCTTAATTATCTGGCCACGAATGTAGTTGCGTGTGCACAAGCCAGAAAATTACAAATACGGATTTTCGTGAACAAAGGATTTCCTTCGGCCTGAATATTCCTTAGGATCCAAGGATGGATTTGAGAAGTGGAGCCACCAAGATATTTGATGTCAATTTTTAGGGGGGGGGGAGGGGCTCTCAACTTTATCTTGATATCTACATGGTATCGTTTTCGTATAAATCGGGCATGTATAATTTTGACACCATTCTGAAACAAAAACATGTAATATTAAAAATAACTAATTTTTAAATTCCCTGTTTCACAAGGAAAAAATTCATAACTTATAAACAATTACGAATCTGGCCTCGGACACCGGAGGGTTTGGTCACTTTTTCTGAAGTATATGACATCTATTTTCAGTTTATATTAAGATATAGTTGAGACCCTCCCCCCCCCCCTAAGATTTACATCAAAAATCTTCGTGGCTCCACTTCTCAAATCCATCCTTGGGTCCTAAGGAATAGTCATGCTGAAGGAAATCTCTTGTTCATGAAAAGCCTTATTTTTATAGCTGCAACTGCCACTATTAATGCATGTATCCTATTTTTACCATTAAAACAGTATTGGAATGTATTTCTATTTATAAACATTAAGTAAGTATGTAGATGTTAAAGGATAATCACAGTCATTAGTTATTGCTTGTTATATTTATGGAACGCGGTCACTGTATTCTGTGGGATTTGCTTCTCCGATATTTTTTAGGCTTAAGATTATTTATTCTCATAAGAATTATACGATCACTTTTTATTCAAATACCTAAATGTTGTATTTATATGATTACTGCTTCCCTGAAACTCTATTATTTCAATAAGTAACCAATTTTAAGGACTGGTCTAGACAAGAATAGACTGGTTGAGTTAACCATAGTTATACCTGAGAGACGGTATGTACAACAACCTTAAACAGTCAATCTATATCACATGATTTCTATTTGACTTGCCAAATTTTAGGTTCAATTCCACTCCAGAAACTTTATTTTTTCAACGTGTACTATAACTAAAAATCAGGCACACAGAGGTACTTATGTTGTTCGTGTGTTTATCTTGCTATATCAAAAGTTAATATCATACCTTTGTTACCTACTCAATAAACATGCTCAGCTAACAGAACTACGGGTGCTCTAATTTCTGGGAATTTTGCAATGAACAAAATTACCTGAGGCTCAAATTAATTTTATTGGAAATGTTTAATGTAAATTTTAATTAGAACGCTTTAATTAGAATAGTTAGAGACTGATAGAATTTAAATTGCAAAATGGCAGTTACAGTCATTTTATGAGCGGCTAGATAGAGAAATAATTAATAATAATTAATATTTTTAGTGTAAATATATTTATCATGATACTATAGTATTATTTACGCAATGAAATTCTACAAAATATCGTTATTCGCTAACCGCCACGAATATGTACACACATACGAGTAATCGCGCCGTACATTTTGTAAATTATGTGGTTTCTCGTTTTTCACTTTCAACAGAAAGAAGACATGTTTACAAATAAAAATATACTATTTTATACTATATATTTTTGTACCAATTTAACTACTTCCGGGTGAAAAGTTTGTCGGATATTTACATAGGTATATATAATCTATAAATATCCCATACAAATGAAAAAAAAAAATTGCCATTATAAATTAATGCTTGACGCAACCGTATCTTTACTGGGTTAAGTCCGCGGGCACGTCTGATGCAGTTGACGCAACTTCATCAAAACTGCAAACTGTAACTGCACAGTCTTCATGCAGTTAGCTTGCAGTCCTGTCGACAGCACACATTGTTGTTGCAGCGTGGTTGCGAAAGCAAGTTTGTAAATACAAAAAACGTACGGTACGGTTGTCTAAAAATCTGTTGATTTTTCTCTTGACCATAATTATCCTCCTTCGCAACCAATTTTTATCATCTTAAGTTTAAAAAGTAGGACATGGATTCAATCAACGAAATCGATGATCGATAACTAAGTACACTAAACTAAAACATTTCTCAAAAGTCAGGCACATTACTACCCAACAACCAGTAATGTCAGTGTGGTTCCTCCTACGGGGTTTTATCTTAATTGCTTCCAGAAAGTGGATATCTTTCGGAACAACTTTTTATCGTGCCCGGGCGTAAACAATAATTCTCAATGGCACGCTACCCGGTAATGGATACCGGAATTTGACAATCACATCGATCGATATGGAAATGAACCCCTACTACGCATCTGTTCGTTATTATAATGCCCTTTCCTATCTTTATAAACAAAACGCCCATGTGAAAGTCGGATTCGCGTCTCAAGGGTTCCGTACCACACACAATTTTAACACAGATTTTTGTAGTCCAACAGCGTAAGCTTGGCTGTAGACTTCTTTTTACATATTTTCTATTTTAATCGCATTCAGATCGTCGACTTTTTTCCAGCTCAATCGGGCCGGTAGTTTTGGAGTAAATTGGCTGTGCTAGTCGCATCATATATCCTTTTTTATCGTTTTGGTACTGAAAATAAACGAGAAATAATATTCTTTTGCAGCTTGTTTTGTTACGTACTCAAGAAAAACTTAAATTGACAGAAACCTATGCAACAAGACAAAATACCTACCCGGTCGTTACGTGAACTCAGGAAGCAAACTAAAGCAATATTCGACACAACGAAATGAAAATATGAATTATGGGCGAGGTTATTGTTTCACGAAGTTCCCCGTCTTTTACTTTGAGTTATTGGCTCGTTTCTTTCTCGTATTTAACGCTATCAGCGCGCGTGCGGGTGTAAGAAACTTTTATTGTCTAAGTAATAAGAACGAATTAATTTTAGATGTGATTTTGTTTTGTGTTAATCATGCTCGTCGCTTCATACATTAATACATATATTAGAGAAAAATATATGAAGAAATATTTAAATTGAATATTCGTTACAAATATTGAAATTAAACATTCGTGAGATGACGAAGTTTTGGTTTAACTGACGTGTCTCTAAAGGCGCTAAGCTTCCACCCTAGAGCACCACAAAATATAATGTCGCCCGAATTGACTAAATAATAAATGTCGTGAAATATACTTATGTAATTTAATCATTATGCTTCGTCCAATAATATGGAGGGTTGGAAAATGTTACAATAACAAGTTAGGCATATTCGTTACACTTTTACAAAATACATTTTCATGTACATCGTGATTCCATTACCGACCGGCGAGGTAAAAAGCTGATGCAGCGGGTCCCGCGGGAGCGTCATATCCGATATTGAATAACGCGGACTAACGCGTTTAGCTCGCGGACCTTTCCCGACCCCACAAGCATTAATTACCCTACACAGGTTGTCCCGTTTGGATTTGGTCATCATATTTTATACCTAGTTATACGGGATTATCAATCAGAAAGGTATTTTAAATTTAGTTTAATATATATATTTATTTATTTATACATATAATAAAGCATAAAATATACACAGAAAATAGTTTTTCATTTATAGATAACAAGAAAAATAATAAGGTCAAGCGTGACTCGGACATACGATAAAAAATATTGTTCAAATTGTTTGATGTAATGAACCCTCGGAGCGCGAGTTCGACTCTCACTAGGCCAGTTTTTTTGTAGATATTATAATAACAACCTTCTATTTTATGTTATGCTTTATTTTAGTATCTATTGTAATTTTGAAAATAACGAGTTGATTCATTTGTTTAACGACTGAGCTTTGTCGAACTTTACATAGCTAATTATGATTATGGTAAAGTCTAATGAAAAAATGCATAAATCCTTTTTTGTTACAGGTATGATGCTATAATAGAGTCATAACTTAATTAGTTTGTTTGTCTAACCCATACATTGAAAAATAACTTGACCGGATCATTAACAAAATATAATATTTATGTACGTATAAGCGTTTTGCTCGCGCCTCCCCAGAGACGTTTCAATAATAGTACATTACTACAGAGGCCGGAAAGTAGGGGGTTGCCGGCCGAGTACATATAGACGGATAGTCACGAGGCTGGCAACCCCTTTTCACGCCGAGGTACGTATAGTGCTTTTCTCAAACATGCTATGAAATAAATAAGAAACTTATCAAAAAAAAAATCGGATATAGGTAAGGCAATACTCTACTCGTAAACTTGTATTAATAATATATTGTATGTGTTATTTACTTAAAACACCTTCGTACTTAGGTTTTTATCTAAAATTATACAATAAGTTCAATAAGCCACAAACGTACAACCAAAATTTGCTTTAATTTCTATAAAACATGTTAAACCAACCTTCCCACTATTCCGACTAAGTATATATGTTCATCTTCGATTTATCTTGTTATTAATGAATTATCCTATCAACAAACTAGAACAAAAACATTAATTAGAATCACCACGTAATCAAAAATATGTGTAAAAACATTATGTTATGAAGTCTGGATTGCTAAATTCTGACTGCATTTAATTGTCACTGAACGGCTTTTAAAAATGTATAACTATTACGTACATCGGCCATTTAAGTATAATTTTCACTTGCATTTGAACAACATCAAGATCTATTTCACTTTTATTGTACCTATAGCCAAATTATTATAGAATAAAATAAATCGACATTATAATTCACAATACACGCTAAATTAAACGCTAGGCAAGAAGAAGCGGAAGAAAAGAAGGAAGTGGTGGAATGAGGAATGCGATCTAGCTATGGCGGAAAGACGGAAATTTAAGATTCTCGCTGAACAAGACCCCAAATGGAACGACGGCTATCGGGAGGCACGCTATAGGCTTAGGAACTTGATTAGAAATCTGAAGAGGCAACATCTGGAAAATCAGCTTAGAGGTATTGAAACACTGATAAGAGCTAATAAGAGCAGAAAATTTTATCAGGAATTGGGCATGATTAAAAAAGGATACCAACCTGGCGCGCAGTTTCTCGAAGACGATAATGGAGACCTTTTGGTGGAGACTGAAGCACTAAAGCGTGAGTGGCGGCAATACTTCATGACCTTACTTAACTGTCAACCAGTAAACAGTCGGATTGAAGTGCAGGCGACGGAGAAGAGTGTGGACACGGAAGCAGATCTTACATTTGAGGAAGTGAGGAAGGCGGTCATGAGGCTAAAGAACAATAAGTCCCCAGGAGTTGACGGAATATGTGCAGAGGTGTGGAAGTATGGCGGGGGAGAAGTGCAATCCAGATTATATGAGATAATCGTTAAGATCTGGAAAGAAGAACGGCAACCAGAGGAGTGGAACACTGGGGTGATATGCCCCATACACAAAAAAGGCTCCAGAAAAAAGTGTAACAATTACAGGGGCATTGCACTTCTCCCGACGGCATACAAAGTCCTCTCTTATGTCTTATTGGGTCGACTTCAGCCTTATGCCGAAGACATACTCGGCGACTACCAGTGCGGCTTCCGCCAGAACCGCAGTACTGTGGATCAGATATTCCTGTTGAAACAGCTGATGGAGAAGAAATGGGAGTTTGCACAAAACATCCACTTCCTCTTTGTTGATTTTGCCAAGGCATACGACAGTGTAGACAGGGAGACACTGTATAACATTTTAAAACATTTTAAAGTGCCTGACAAACTGGTAAGGATGATAAGTGTCGCTACTAAAGTAAGTAGGATGAGGGTTAGAGCTTGTGGAGAACTGACAGCCGAATTTGATGTGGTCACTGGACTGAAACAAGGAGACGCCCTTTCGCCAATGCTGTTCAACTTGGCACTCGAATACGTCGTGCGGAAATTGCTTATACACGATGGGGGTGTAGAGTTGAATGGCATACATAAAGTCATTGGGTATGCTGATGACTTGGGATTATTGGCTCAGAACAAAAAGGACCTAGAGGCCATGGCGGTAATCGTTGAGCAAGAAGCAGAAAAGATCGGACTCAGAATTAACCACCAGAAAACTGAATATCTCCTAATGAAAAGGTATAAGAACATCAGAGTTAAAAGAGAAGACCTCTTTCGATCGAAGATCGTTTTAAGTACCTCGGCTGCACAGTAACTGATACCAACCACAGGGAAGAGGAGATAGATGTTCGAGTCCAAAACGCCCTAAGATGCTCGGCAGCGCTTCATCGAGTTCTGGTGTCCAAGCTTATCAGTAAACCGACTAAGATTCGAGTATACAAGACAGTAATCAGACCAATCTTAATGTATGGGTGTGAAGCTTGGACATTGACACAGAAAGAAGAGAGCAAGCTCTTAGTAGCAGAGAGGAAAATCTGGCGGAAAATTCTGGGACCTATCAGGGGCGAAGATGGAAGCTGCAGGCGTAGGAAGAATAAGGAACTAGAGGAGCTAGTCGCTATGCCCAATATAATTGGCGAAATCAAAGCCACACGACTCCGCTGGCTTGGACACCTGGAGAGGATGGGAGAGGAGCTGTGAGAAGGGCGTATGTGGGGCACCCGGGTGGAAAGCGTCCGTCTGGACGCCCCAGATACCGCTGGAGCGACGAAGCCCTGAAAGATATATCCGCCCTTGGAGTACCGGACTGGCGTGAAGTGGCGCAGAATAGGGCAGAGTGGCGGTCTCTTGTGTCAGAGGCCAAGATCCGTTTTGGGTCACTGAGCCAGTGAAGTAAGTAAGTAAGTATAATTCACAATAATATACGCATCATAATAAAATATTTAGAATGTTTATAAAATTTTCCCCCAAAAATTTTTTTCACAGTATCTGCTTGTGTAGAATGGCCTTAAGTGCAACCTCTCGAGCAGCAGAGGTTGCACTTAAGGCCATTCTACACGAGCTAAAATTAAGAAGAAAAATGTACATAGTGACTGAATAAATTCAGAGCGTTACAAATATTGTCTATGGTCTCTGTTTATGCATTATTATAGACAATATTCATAAAAATCAGAACCCTCCGAATTTATTTCGTGACTATAGATTTCAATTCTTAATTTCAGCTCATGTGTAATAAATAGCCCTTGCTGCTAATATTTTAGCTTGATAACCAACCTTTCACGAAAAAAAACAAAAACAGCTGTGCCTAAATCTGCCTCCATCTTTACAAATTATAATTATAGGAATTTGTTAATAATGTGTTATTTGTTATTTTCATGTCGATTTTATATATAAACGAAATTGCAAAATATATCATACTTATTGTTTATTGTCCTTTTTAATAGGCGTAAGTAGTTGCAGAATGTCAAACGAACCAAAAAGTAAATATCGCTTATAGCCTTAAATGGCTGAACGCCATTGTCCTGTGCCACAAATGTGGAGTAGGAATTAAAAAAGAGGCACTTGCCGGCCTAGGCCTCCAAATATGTATGAAATTCCATTACCGACCTCTCATGTAGCCGCACCTGAAACGTGATACTTCGCAGCCTATTATAAGGAACATAACATCAATATTTCATTGCATGTTTGAGAAAAAGGGTTTTACCGATCACCAAATAAAGTCGATGACCTAATATGTAGATTGGCCACTAAAATAAAAGGTCTGTCACGAAAATTGTATCACCAGATAGTATTACAACAATTACCAAAAAAACATTTTGAAATTCGTAGGAAAAATAGATAATCCGTAGTATTGATCATTAAAATAAAAGTTTGTTCCAATTTTAGAAGTCACCTAACACACTCCTCCTCACTTCGCTCGTGTCGACCTATCTTGACTCCGTCGATTTAAAAAAAATAGTTGGGATCTTACTCCCTTGGGAGGATTTTGCTCCAATTAGATATTGTTTAAATATAGGACATATTTTAATTGCTAGATCTAATGTTCTGGCGATAAAAATCTGGCGATTAAAGTTTAATATTGAATACAAATAAATATCCACTAATTTGGTGTTTCAATCGAGTGTGTATGTTGGAGACCGTTTGGATTAAAATTAGGGTATACTCGTACAAATTAGTGCCAAATCTAAATTTCCGAAAGGACGCAATTCACAGCTAAGACTAAGTGAATCAAGTCCTGAAATGAAGACTTCTGTGTCTCGAGTTTTAAACATCTGTTGGGATACGAGATAAGTCGAAATGTGACACAACTGAACAATGTTCTTAATAAAAAATAGGTAGGTAGGTACATGGCGCGCCTATTGTAATAACGATAATATTTTTGCAAAAAGTGTTAATAAACATGAGCCTGTATATGGCTTTTTTCGTTTCTATAACCACTGGGTCTCCAATATGAGCCCGCCCAAGCTGCCGATATTTAAATCAAAATACGTTCACAAAATTTTCATAACGGGAATACTTTCAAGTTCAACGCCTGCATCGTCAATACTGCAAAATATTGTATCCGCGCTTCGTTGACGCCCTCATTTTACAATCCACAACAAAGCAAACTTATAATTACGGGCACCTTTTTAAAACAAAAATAGGATATATCTATTTGTAATAACGGTATATATTTAAAAAAAAATATACTTAACCGCGTATATATTTAAAAAAAAATATACGCGGTCCCGTTATTACAAATAGATATGTGTAAAAACCGTGAAAGTTTAAATCACTGAAAAATAGGATAGTTTTCTTAATAAAGTCATTATTTCTGCAATAAGTTTATTGTAATAATGAACCTGTTATAACACTGATAAACACTCTTATGGGATTATAATTAATAGTCTGAAGATAATATAACTTATACCTCACGAAAGTTTAGATTTAATAGTTTCTTTAAGAGGGGAATTTTTCTATCGATAGAGGAGAACTTATAAAAAAAACCGGCCAAGTGCGAGTCGGACTCGCGCACCGAGGGTTCCGTACAAACCTATAACAAGCAAAAGTTGTAGTATGTTTATTACTAATTTCAATTTAATACCTCTACGCGTTTACGAGGAAAAAGGTAGTAAGTTTAAAATTTACAAAATATTTTTTTATGATTTTACTCTAAATGTCTACTTTTTGTAATTTTTCCTTTGTCTGTGCTATATGAAGTTTCTTCGTGCCAAGTTTCAAGTTTCTGAGTTCACGGGAAGTACCCCGTAGGTTTTGCAGTGCCGAAAAACTCTAAAATTTGCAGCATAAACGACTGTATCTTTTGATTGCGTAGGCTTTTAAGTTTGATATTTTTACAGCTCCAAGGGACAGTAGACTTACGTTACGACGTATTTGATATAAATTTCAGCTTGATACCTCCACGCGTTTCTGAGAAAAATGGTCTTGACAGACAGACAGACAGACGAACAACAAAGTGATCCTATAAGGGTTCCGTTTTTTCCTTTCGAGGTACGGAACCCTAAAAACGCACATACAATCATCGGGATCGGATGGCATTTGTTTTTTGAATTTTGTATGATGTGGCGCACGATATGCCTAAATGCCATCCCTTATGAAATTTCATGCTAATTTTCAAGCGGTTGCCTGACAGTTTTTTTCTTTGCTCTCGTACAGGGAACCAGTCCAACCAGGAGGGGTGGCATTAAAATTTTGTTATAATTATAACCAGGGTACATTCTTTCATAATACAGTCAAGATACGGCCGCGCAAAACATTAATTTATAATAGCTTAATTTTTTTTCTTATGCTTTTTGTGACATTCTAAGATACTATATTTTTGAATCCTACTAACTTTCCTCCCGGAAGAAGGTAAAAAAATTAAGTGTCAAAAAAACGCTTTATTTTTTCACTTTAAATAGTAATAATATTTTTATTTTGTAAACTTGTCAATATTTTTGTAATTAATGAAAAACGAGTAAAATCAAACTAAATATTTCCACGTAAAGCAACTTAATCAAGATGATACAATGCTTTCGATTAGGTATATCGTAAGTCGATTGTAATAATTACTAATAGGCAGGACTTTGATTAAAGTATCATGAAACTACTTCATCAAGCTATTTACCTCAAAAACCTACAAACAATATGTTTGTATTACGGGTATAGTCATTTACGTATGTATACAATTAATTAAAATGAGACTCAATTTATTTTAGACTTTGTTGTAATCACGTATAAATTAAGACTAATTAACAAATCACGCAAAAAAAAATGCAATGGTGTAAAGAAAAAGTATAATTAAAAAAAAATTGCTAATTCCACTTACAAATAAACTTTAAATCCCAGCATTTAGGATCAATTTCCTATGCTACACGCCACGGGTGTTTTGACGCGGGCGACGGGAGTTCGCAGTCAATGTCACGCTCGTATACAGCTTTAGTAAGTAAACCATTCCCACTTGCTAGGTGGTAAAACTAAACCTTACGTCAATGTCATAAGGAATTTGAAACGTAGACTTTGAAATTGAACAATATTTATAATTATAATATGATACAGAATAATTTGTGTTATTTAAGTTACCTACATACCTACCTACTGTACTTATACCCGATAGGGGACAGTAGGTATCGGCTATACATAATAATAATGAACGTAGTACAGTGTATATAAACTATGGAAGTAAACCAAACGCCAATATAACATTTTCTCTTTAGGTACTTAGTAGGAGATCGCTGTATGCAAATGTTTGTACGTAATTTATTATTTGAGTAGAAATAAGAGGGCGGGTGTATTGCATTTTTGTTATCATTTTAATTTAAGTGTTACTTATTAAATATATCTATGTACAGGTTGTTTTTTCAACAATTATCCAAATTGTGCAAGGTGCAACTAGCAAAATATGTGACGTTTTCAATAAGCCAAAGGTACATCATTGTTGGTTATCAATAAGGCATTACTGCCATAAAACATATCTAAAAATAAACTTTATTAACAACCGACTATGATATAGGTACCTTTTAATCCAGTAATCGGAGATTCATCGCCATACATTGCCTTACAAAATGTGGAGTACAAAATGTTTTAATGGGTATTGGTAGGCTACAGGGTGGTTTTTAAAAATCTAGATTTTAGACCTTGAAGGCACCCCGTGTGGGCCGTCATCTTGGTTTAAAGGTGCCGAAATTCGGTTTTTTAACCTTGATGCTTAAACAGTTGTCAGTATGACTAAAGTATTTATGGAACGTTTAAAGAAGATAAAATTGTCGAATACTTTTTATACATAATAGCTCTATAAACCTTACAGATAAGAAGATACAGGGGGTGAAAAAAGTGTAATTTTTTAAAATCATGAGAAATTGATTTTTAAGCTTCTAAATTCTGTCCTTCCAGATAAAGAAATTAAAACTCTTTACCACAGTTATGTCACTGTCATTCATGTAATGATTCTTTTAAAAGATATTCAAAATTTGGTTTTACTCCCAGAGCGGTTAGAAAGGGGGGTGAATATAGAAAGGCTCAAACAAAAATTCAATGTTCTGTTACTCACAATGGCCTTCCCATAGAAAACTTCGACGTCTGATCTGCCGAAATGTTTGAAACATCCAATGTTTTTTTTGTGATATCGGAGTTGGTCCCATAGTAAAAGTTGTTAAGTATGGACTACCTAATCACCTCGCTCAAATTGGCTAGTTATTGAAAAAACATTATGTATAGATTTAATAAGCCTTTGTCCTGACTGACTAATATTTTTGAAATTAGGGGTGGTAAAAAGGGCGTTAAAAGTTTGTATGGGTATGATTTAAAATTTTTAGTTAGAGACTTGAAACTTTGTTCTTTTGTTGGTAAAACCAAGAATTTAATTTTAATTTTATTTCCTGTGTTGTTTTAATTTATATTTGTTCTAAAATGCTATGGATTATGGTTATCTGTAAATAAATGCATATTTAAAAAGTTTGTATTAAAGCGACTCCAAAACTACTGAAGCTAGAAAGTTGTAATTTGCAGAATAGATATCATTTATAATGTGTACAAGTAATAAGAAGCGATTTTGAAAACTTAGACCCCTAAGGGGGTAATAAGGGGGTTAAAAATGTTGTATCGGTAGGGATTAAAATTTTAAGTTGAGGGTTGAAACTTCGTACGTTTACTGCTAATTAAAAAATAATAAAAGTGATTTCAGCATTTTTTTTTATTCAACTCCTAACGGGGTTAAAAGAGGTTGAAAGTTTGTAAAGAGATTTACTTTTTTTGTGACAGACTTTCACAGACCCGGGGATGAACAAAAGATAGTACTAATACTTAACATCACATTATAAGAAGATAAAATAAGGAATGAAACTTTGTATGAGCAGGCGTATTATACGCGGACGAAGTCACGGGTGGATAGCTAGTATTACCTAGACATGTGTATACATGCGTATAATAACACTAGCCTTTTCCCGCGGCTTCGCCCGCGTACTAAAAGTACTAAAAAAGGAGGTTCTCAGTTAGACTCGTATGTTTGTATGTAGGAATGTATGTTTGTCCGCGATCATCTTGCGTTTCCCTGAACTGATTTAGAAGCGGTTTTCGGAAAAGTATTCGTTACAGTGACATTGGAGGTTTCGGTATACCACCTTTTGAAGACGGCGGTTCCCCAATTTTTATTTTAAAGAAATTATTGCAATAATTGTTTAATTGTTACGCCATCAACGACTTACTACTGAGAGATTATGATTGATACAGATTTCTACTCTTGAATATAACTGGCTGGCTTTTCCCGCGACTTCATTTGCGTGGAATTAGTAATCCACCCTCCGTTTTACCCGCTTAAGGAATGACTTCTGGGATAACAACTATTATATATCCTTCCCCAGAACGCAAAATATCTCCATACTAAATCATCTAAATAGGTTCAACGGTTATTAATTTCCCATACAAACTTTCAGCCCCCGTTTCACCCCCTAGAGGGTTGGTTTTCGAGATAAAAACTATTCTATATTGTTTACCGCGACTCAATCTATATAATATGTACCAAGTTTCATTTCAATCGTCTATTCAGCGGTTAATAATTCGCCATACAAACTACCAACATGTTTTCTACCCCTCTAAGATTGATTTTCGGCTTTCAAAATATTATATATTGTTTCCTGGGACTCAAACTATATCCACAACAAAATTAACTAAATCGGTTCGCGGTAAAAAAATCTCCATACAAACCTCCAACCCCCATTTCACCCCCTTAAAGATCGATTATCGAGATAAAAACTGTCCCATATCGTTTCTCGGTACAAAAACTATCTCTATACCAAGTTTTATCTAAATTGGTTCAACGTTTAAAAATTCCCCATACAAACTATCAACCCATTTCACCCCCTAAGTGTTGATTTCGTAATCAGCGACCCGATAAACCATAGAAACAATACCCATGTTGATATTTAAATTTTGTCTCCACATTTGGGTTGAATTCTCAAAAACCTGCAACACGTCTTTACTCATTTATTGTTAGGAATACTTCTGTGAAGTTTCGAATAAAATAGACTAACTAATCTTGCTTCCCCATACAAACTTTGAACCCCATTTCCCCCCTTAGGAGGTAAATTTTGAAAAATCCTTTCTTAGTGCACCCCTAGACCTTATAAGGAACCTACGTGCCAAATTTGGAATCTCTAGAACCAGCGGTTTGGACTGTGCGTTGATAGATCACTATGTCAGTCAGTCACCTTTGAGTTATATATATATATATATATATAGATTTTCTGTGTTTTTTATTTTAAATTAAATATATTCGCATTTAATTGTGCAAATAAGAACGTGAATGCGAATATCAAAAAACATGCAGATATTCGCGGATGCGAATACGAATATTTTTTACATCTCTAGCATATAGCATGGTTGCTTTGCGCAACCGTATATTTATTTAGTCGTTCCAAAAATTGCCGCATGCGCCATTACTGTTGTGACCTATGTTGCCATGATATCGAACCAAAAAATCGTAAGCGTAAAGTTTAAAAATCTGTAGTATATGAGAATAACAACAAATAAACAATTCTTACTACATTTTAATTTTGGCTTATCGCATTGACTAACTTCGAAATTGAACCGTACTATATAAGTTGGCTTACCGCATGCCTAAAAATATTTATCTTTTGAACTCCGACTCCGATACACGATCAATTTGCCATATTTCGTATGCAGTAAATATGTGAACACGACACAAAATTTGTACGTTCCTAATGATAAATTATTACCTCTCAATTAGCAATATTATACCTACTTTGGTCAATTTTACTCGCACTTGTACTCGAAAGAAGTTTTTATTTACCCTAGTCGCACCGTTGTCAGGTTTTTGGTACGTCTATTTTACTCAATAAATGGTGACATTTTTATCATTATGATGACCTAAAATATTTAAAATACAGATACATCTGCGCTGGTAACACAGCGCAGGCGAGGAACGACCCTTGCGCGTGGTCGGCCATCAGTGCCATCACTTCTCTTCTCCGCTCCCGTAACCGACCAATCGTGATCGTTCTCTGGCTCATGCGCGCCAAATTTAAAACAACGGTGATGAGTGTTTGGAATAAAATAAGTAACAACTTATTTTAAAAGGCGATTTATGCAAAGTTGAGCTAAAAAGTGCGCATTATGGAAATTCCAAAACATACTTACTTATTTACAAATTTTTATTGGTAAATAATATACACTCCCATAAAACCCACCCTCCGGTATAAATTATAATGTGATTTATTATCAGTATATATAATTACTATATTTAATTATTAATCATAAAAATTGTAGCCAATTACGATTTTAATGCACTGAAATATGCTCAATAATAAAAAAACTCTAGGTCGATTGACTATAAATAAGGAACCCATTTTTATTTTTTGTGCCATTCGTAGTCGTTATAAAGCAAATATTAATGTATATTTACAAGAAAACATACGTTAATTAATATTTTTAAGTAATAATCTACGAATTTTTATATATTTATACAAGTAAAATTTTGTGAGATTATTTGTCGACGTAATCACTAGATTTATGATACGTCGGCTACATCAAAAAAATCTGCTATTATTAATTATTTACAATTCGCCATACTAGCCGACCGTATAATGACTGTATTATTCAGGCAACCGCTGTTTTTCCGCTCCAGTCCAAGTTGGGTCAGTTCTGGTTGCACAGGGAGGTTCCTCATCACTTCAGGAGCTTAAATACTGAGACCCACCGGGTTGCCTCGCGGTCACTGAAACTACACGTCATTGCCTTAACTACATGTCTTAAAGTTAGAATACGGCCCAATGTTTGATATTTTCTTTCGGTATCACTCACCTGCACTCCAAATGAACAAATAATGAACAGTCGAAGTGAAAATTTATTATTTTCTGTAATAATACTAATAATTTAGAAATAATGGATATAATTGGTCTTCAATTATGTCATTACTCATTAGTATTACTTATGATTACTCACTTAATAACAAAATTAAAATTCTGCCAGACACAAACATGCATTACATTCAATGTTACCAAAATCGAGACAAGTTTTTTTTCCTACCTTAATGAAGATTTTTCCATAGTAAAATATAGATTACTTGTGAACATAAATTATGTGAAATTTTGGTTTGGGCGGAGGTTACCAAATTCGGAATAGGTTTAATTCTGACTCATCCAGCTTCTTATTTAGTCAGGTTCCGAAAGCGTCCAACTCTTATGAGGTCGTGTTAGTAATAAGTTTAATACTGGTTATGTCAAATTCGCTAATGAATAAATTCTGAGAAAGTCAGATTCTAAGTAAGTTCAATTATAACTAAAACAAATTATGACTGCTCAAATTAATTAATAAAGCCTTTTCTGATGAGGTCAGATACTGCATACGTTTAATTACATAGTCTATTTCTAATTTAGTTCGATTTTGATAACGTTAAACTCTCGTAAGTGACATTTCTAGTGTAAGTCAATTTCATAGTACGTCATGCGGATACTCAGTCAACCACAATGATTTTGTAGCATGTTTTAACGAAAACTGAAATAACAGTATTTTCAACACAGTTGCTGAGAACGAGGTTCTCATGACATCAACTTTAGCAAATAATCCTAGGTATTAAACACGAGTGTATTTTTACCGTATTACAACCAACAATACCGTAATAAAATAACCTGATAAAGTGTTACTTTTTTATCAAAAAGGACATAGTATACAGACGAGGCGTTTTAATTTAGTCAGGTAGAGATTTTTTATTAATTAAGAATTGTTTTGTCTTCAACGTGACTATAAAAGAGGAAAGTGGGTGTCGTACTTTTTATGTAAGTATAGTAAGTATCCGCACAAATTATAAACAATTCTAACTTTTTTTTCCTAGCCAGTGTGTTGAAAAACGTCGTAAGAAAAACGTGTGCCTGATCGTTATACAGCGTGACTGGTAATTCGACCTATTCCTTGAAATGGGTTATTCTAGAGGTTATTTATAATATTTTTAGCCCAGTCAGCCAGGGGTCTAAATTCAGTGGTTTTCGAGTTATTCGAGTTTTTAGTGTTTTTCAAAAAAACGCCATCTTCCGGCCTTAAAATGGCAATTGTAAAAAAACTACATGAATTAGGATGGTTAATTATTTGTTTCCTGGTTAAAAAAAAATTAAGACTTTAGAAATAAAAGGTAATGAATCACAAGCTATCGTATTTTTTTTAAGACGATTACACTAAAAAAAGTGTATTGCGCGTAGAAATAACAGAAATGGATTCCTCAATTCATAACCTTCCCGAAAAGGTACAAATGTTGACATGATTTACTAAATTATTGAAAATAATAATAATAATAATATACCTTTTATATCTAGTCTTAATTTTTTTGACATGATTTTTTTGTTTGAAGTAACCTTTTGTTCACTGGCTACCAGGAAACAAGTAATTAACCATCCTAATTCATATTTGTAGTTTGTAAACGCCGAAAGATGGCGTTTTTTTAAAAAACACTAAAAACTTGACTAACTCGAAAACCACTGAATTTAGACCCCTGGTTGACTGGGCTAATAACATTTGTAGCATGACGCTACGTATCGTACGACATCTGTCGACTTTATTTAGAACTTCTGAACTTCTGTGTCTAAGGGAGGTCTAAGGCTAGGTCACGGTTGATATATAAAAAACGTACATTGTGATCCACGGCATTACAGGTAGATGGCGCTTATATCAGTCCGCATTTTGTAATACGTCTGGCAGTTATAAAATTTAGATAATACTCGCGCTAATTTTGAATGTGAATTTTTGAGGTACGTGGGGCACTAGGAAAGTTTTGAGATACTTCAAATTTAAAAAAGGAACGGCACTGGTTTATACTTTTTTTTAAAGATTATTTGTTCAGCATTCATATTTCCAAATTAAAAAAATACGGTTATTTTTTAATTCAATTCCGCGGTAATTTTTCGTCAACCATGGATTTTTCGCGAGAACATTTCCGTGCAATGATTTTGTACGACTATAAGTTTGGATTGAATGAAAGTGAGTGCAGAGAGCGTTTAGTTTCAGCATTTGGGGACTGTGCACCGTCGCGTGCAACAGTTTTCAGATGGTTTACCCAATTCAAACGTGGAGACTTCTCCTTGAATGACGATGAAAGAAGTGGTCGTCCAGCTACTTCAGTTACAGAAGAAAACATCTTAGGTGTAAAAAAAATTATAAAGGAAGATCCAAAAGTGACTTATAAACAAATAGAAGAGGTTCTGAAGATTTCATCGCCGGCCATTAATGATATTTTACACAACCAGCTTGGTGTCAGGAAACTATGTTCACGATGGGTGCCTCACGCATTGAATGAAGAACAAAAAGGAGCTCGCGTCACCTGGTGCAAATATATGCTCAAAAAATTTAACCAGGGTGAAGGACGGACCATCTTTAATATTATTGCTTGAGATGAGAGTTGGATTTACCAATACGATCCACCAACTAATCGGCAATCGACAGTTTGGGTGTTTCCTGACGATGAACCTCCAACAAAGGTGAAACACGGGCGAAGTGTCGGAAAAAAGGGGGCCCACATTTTTTTCCGCAAGTGGTCATGTAGCTACAATTTCTTTGGATGACCAAAAGACTGTGAATGCTCAGTGGTATACTGAAGTGTGCTTACCGGCTGTGTTTAAAAATTTGACTGAAAAACGACCTAAATCTGGTTTGAGGGGGCTGTTTCTGCATCATGACAATGCGTCGCCACACAAGGCCATTCTCACCAAAGACTTTTTGAAGCGTACGGATATCGAAGAGTTGTGTCATCCTCCATATAGCACCGATTTAGCTCCTTGCGATTTCTTTCTCTTCCCGAAAATCAAACTCGGACTTCGTGACACGCGATTCAATAGTCCTGAGGATGCTCAGAATGCCTACTTGCAGGCCGTAGAAGACCTTCCTAAAGAAGAGTACTGGGAATGCTACAAATCATGGTTTAGGCGGATGAACCGTTGCATAGAAGCTAACGGAGAGTATTTTGAGACACTGTAATAAAAAATATTTCAATAGCTTTAGTAGTTTTTTTGTATCTCAAAACTTTCGTAGTGACCTAAGGTATTCCAGATTGTCAAAAAGAAAAAAGTTGATTTTTGATTGAGTGTGTCAGAGCGACGGGAGATTTTTAAAGAAAAACAGATATTCTGGTTTTGTCTAAGAGTTTTGCTGTAATTTGCTTAGTTGCATCGAGTTGAAGTGCGATCTATTTCTGTAGATCTTTGCGCTCAAACATTATATAGTAAGTGCTAATACATTATTAAATACAAATTTTTAAAAACCAAATACGTCGCCGGACAAAAAGGCAACCAGAGGGACCGCCTGAGCCGGAAGGATTCCGGAAGGCACTTGTGGGTGCCGGACCGGCGAGACGGTCTGCAACTGCCGCGTTTTCCGCGGGTTTCTTCACCATTCATCGGAGAATTAGAGGCCGCATCCAGCGGGCTCTCCAAGTGAGAAAAGGAGTTCAGCGAGCTATTGGGTCCGCCTAAATCAAAGCGGACACTTGACCACGAACTCTTTTTAATTTAAAACAACAGCTTTTAGCCATCCTGCTTTCGAGAATATCAAATTATTTAATTTTTTTTTAAAAACGTTATAAATCCGATTCCTTTTCTTTGTATCCAGTATTTTTGTGCCATAATAGTTTTTTTTGTTGTTTTGCTAAATTTCCCCAGTCTTTATTTTTACTTACCAGTTTTGCTAACTATTGAATGGTGAAATATCCTTATATAGGTACAGTTGTCTTCATTTTTAAGTGAAGTGCTAATATTAAATATTTTTATTATTGTAATTTAATTACATTCTGGTTGTTGAATGTGAATGTGAAATAGGTACAGTTGTCTTCATTTTTAAGTAAAGTGCTGATTTTAAATATTTTTATTATTGTACTTTAATTGCATTCTGACCACTAGGGAAGTTATTGAATGTGAAATATCCTTATATAGATGCCGTTATTGTGATTTTTACGTGAAATGCTAAATTTTAAATAATTGACTATTTTTGCTAATCTTAAATATTTTTACTTAGTCTTCAAAATTAAACGTGTTAATGCAATTATAGAAGTGTTTTACTGCAAAATGGCGCCCGATAAGGTAAAGAACTCTGGATTTACTTTTAATAATTGTAATTAAATATTATTTTTTGGATTTGTGAGACGGTGACCGTAGACCGGTCGCGGTTCTATTAACCTTGATTTTGGTTTGTTTCAGCCTGCTGCCTCCTTACGTCCCATCATTAACCCGAATTCCGTTATATTGAAATATTGCTTTTATTTATGTTAAAAAAAAAACGAATTTATCTGTTGACCTTTACTTATGCCTTTTTCTCAATTACCCGTAACATATCCCGAATACCTTATTTCATAGTTTGAGTCCTGTAGTTAGAGCCCGTAGACGTTAGGGAATTCGCAGGTAAGTCAGACATAGAATGTATGATTTGCCTTTTGTTTTTTTTTTCAGAAACTGAACTAGTTTTTTTTTTAAAATTCGAACTCTAACTTAGCATCTAGACTTCGAGTGCTATTTTCGTTCTTTGTCTTAAGCGCTTGGTTTAGACCACTGATATACTCGAACTTCAGATTTTAATTTTGAGTCCGATTAACTTTATTTTTGTTTGAACTTGCAACGCAAGACAACTTTCGACTTTTCGCCATGTCGCACTTAAGTAATGAAGGATCAATTGCTGAGACACCTCATGCGCACTCATCTTTAAACTCGCACGATCCGAGGATTTTAGATCCAATGGCAGACGATGAAGAACAGTTTTTTGATTCTGAACCACGACCCCAGGTGATGCATATGTCCGGACTTCCCCCGCCTTTTCCTTTCAAAGATTATTCACTTACGAAATGGAACTTGAACTTTTCCGGGGCACGTGTGTTCGCGAATTTTTCTTTCGAATCGAGGAAGAAGGTATGGCGCGTAACGTCAATCCTTCATATGTTGTCAGACGTTTCCATGAATTGTTGTCAGATAGTGCCTTGAAACATTTTAGGGCAATCAGATATCCGGGTCTTACTTACGCGGAATTAAAGTCTGAATTCGTTAAAACCTTCGACGTAGCCGATTTCGATTTCAAGCTTGAGAGCCAACTTCGCGCTTTATCACAGAAGGACAACCAGTCAGTGGTTGATTTTGTTATTCAGGCTCGCGATCTAAACGCAAAGCTTCGTACACCGGTTTCCGAAGACAACCTGTTAAACATTATTAAATATGGAATGAATCCTAGATATCATCCTTGTCTTGCAACTAACGTGGTTAGGGATATTGATGGTTTGTTAGAAGTCGCGAAAAATTTTGAAGCCTTTCAAGGTTCACGACCAGCACGTTTGGCTATTGCACCGATTAGTGCTCAAGTTGTAGGTCAACCCAGTTCTATAGTGTGTATGAAGTGTGATGCAACTAGTCACAACTATCGTAATTGTCCTAACGTTTCAGGGGCAGTGTGCTTCAAGTGTAAGCGTGTTGGTGCAATCACACGCGATTGTCCTAGTTGTAATTCTGGTCCGTCAAAAAACGAATAAGTGGCGCACTGAGAGGTCCATCGGTGTCGCCCGTTTATATTAATAATTCCCCGGATAATAGACTTTTTATTGATGTTTTAGTTGCTGGCTCTTCAGTAAGAGCTCTTTTAGACTCTGGTGCTCAGGTTTCACTAATTGATATATCCCTCTTATCGGAGCTTGGTATAACATATCACGAGGATATCCGGCCTTATGTTGTCTCCGCCGACAATTCTCCTATTGAAATTCTAGGCGGTTTGGACGTCCCCATTCTTTTTAGTGGCATTCGCGTTCTGCACTCTAGTGTCTACAGTCTAGTGAGCAGTAATCTTCCTACTGCATTTATTTTAGGAATTGAGTTTTGGAATGCTGTTGGTCTCATTGACATTTTAAAGAAGGCATTCCGTGATGGTTTGTCAGGTAAGCTTTACGTCACTTCACGAGTAGGTGAGGTTCGCTATGTCCACCCTCGTACGGTGCTTGCACCACTGCAGGAATCAAAACTCCAATGTGTTATTGACGAGTTTAAGGAGATTTCTTCTGATAAAGCTGGATTTGGTTGTACTTCGTGGCTTTCGCATAAGATTGAGACTGTTGGTTCGCCCATTCGCCAACGTTACTATCCCTTATCTTCAGTCAAACTCAAGATTCTCAACGAAGAGATCGACAAGATATTAGAGTCAGGCGTTATTCGTCCCTCACGATCACCCTGGGCTTCCCCAGTGGTGATGGTTACCAAGAAAGATGGTAGTGTCAGGTTTTGCGTGGACAGTAGGAAGTTGAACAGCGTTACCATCAGGGATTCATACCCTCTCCCGCGCGTCCAGGACATCCTTGATAACCTACGAGGTGCCAAATATCTAACTTCGTTGGATTTTAGGAGCGCCTTATGGCAAATCCCCTTAGCTGATAAGGCCAGTTGTGAGAAAACGGCCTTTATTGTACCCCAAAGGGGCCTCTTTGAGTTCGTTCGTCTCCCTTTTGGTTTAACCAACGCTGCGTCCGAGATGCAGAGGCTTACTGACATGATTGTCAATTTTGAATATACCCCTGAGTCTGAGGATTTTATCTTCGGCTATGTTGATGATTTGATTTTGGTGTCTCGTGATTTTGACAGTCATATGCGGCTTATTCGTAAGGTTCGTGATGGGTTGAAAGAAGCTGGTCTTACGGTTAATGTAGATAAGTGCGAGTTTTGTAAGTCTGAATTGAAGTATCTCGGCTACATCATCAATGAGCGTGGTCTTCAAACTGATCCGAAGAAATTAGAAGCTATTAGGGATTACCCTACCCCTTCTTCTGCCAAGTCTTTACGTGCTTTCATTGGTATGTGTTCGTATTATCGCCGTTTTGTGGATGGTTTTTCTTCGATTATTGCTCCTCTGACGGCACTTATCGGTAAGAGAAAGGGACGTGATCCCATCGATTGGAACGATAGTGCTAGTGAAGCTTTTTCTAAATTGAAGGATGCCTTGATGAGCGCTCCGTTGATGGCTTGCCCGGATTTTTCGAAACCTTTTATCCTTCAATGTGACGCTAGCCAGGTTGGCTTAGGCTCGGTCCTGGCTCAAGAGTTTGACGGCGTTGAACATCCAATTGCTTATTAATATTATTCTCGTTTATTCACTAAAGCTGAACGTGGATACGGGACAACCGAACATGAGCTTCTCGCCGTTGTTGATTCCATAAAGCATTTCCGCGGATATCTCGATGGAATGAGGTTTAAGATCATTACTGACCATATTGCTCTTAAATGGTTGATCACCCTTGATAATCCTACCGGGCGCTTGGCTCGTTGGGCAACTTTGATTTCCCAATATAACTTTGAGATTGAACTTAAAAAAGGTGTCGTTAATGTTGTTCCTGACGCCTTGTCCCGCGCTCAAGTTGGGCTTATCTCATTCGCGCGTGGCATGGATCCTTCTGGAGATCCTTGGTATGAACGAATTTACCAGGGAGTTTTGGACAATCCTCAAATGTTTACTGCATTTGCTCTTCGGGATGGTGTCTTAATGCGCAGGGTATCTATCGAAAACCCTTTAGCACCTAATCCATGGCGTATAGTTCTTCCTGCTTCAAGGACTAGAGAGGCGGTTGCTGAAATTCATAATGGATTTCCCAACGTTCATCCTGGTGTTATGAAAACGTATTTAAAAGCTCGTGACTTATACTATTGGCCGAATATGTACCGTGATGTTACAAGGTTCCTTTCCGAATGTCAGATTTGCAAGTCTTATAAAATTGCAAATTCACAACCTCGTGGACTTCGCTTATTTCCTCGTCGTGTTGCGGCTCCAATGGATCTTCTTTCCATTGACTTAATTGGTCCTTTACCGGTTAGCCGTAATGGGTGTCGTTATATTTTGACTTTGGTTGACGTTTTTACCAAATTTGTTTGGTTGGTCCCTTTGAAGTTGGTGAATGCGAGGTCAATATCGATGGCATTAGAGTCGGAGGTTATTTTGCGGTACGGTGTTCCTACTAACATTCTCTGTGACAACGCTACAGTTTTTCATAGTCGTCAATTTCTGGATTTCCTGGCGAGCTATAATATTCCAGGTCCGTGTTATACCCCATATTATTCGCCACAAGCGAATGTTGTGGAGAGATATAACCAGGTCGTGATTACTACTTTGAGCATTTTAGTTGAAAATGACCAACGCAGTTGGTCGGGTCATTTACATCGGGTCGCTCTTTATTAAACTCTTGTATAAATTTGGCTACTGCTTATACACCGAATTTTTTGATGTACGGCCGCGAGTTGTCAATGATTCGTGAACGTGTTGAGAATCAGGTTGTGGACCAAGATGTGGGACTCAGCCGGATGGAACGCGCTTCGAATCTTCAGACGCTTCGTGAGGTATACGATAAAGTTTCTGATTCGATGGCTTTAGCCTTTCATCGTAACGCCGCCAAGTTCAACACGAACCGTTCTTCGCCAAGAATCGTTGGTGACCAAATTGTTTGGCGCCGGAATTTCCAGCGTAGATCCGCTGATCCTTTTCGAGGCGGTAAATTCGCTCCACGTTTCGTCCGGTGCCGTGTGGTTAGACAGGTGTCTCCACAGGTATATGTACTGGCTGATACCGATTCCGAGCACGTCGGTACCTATCATATTAAAGATATCTTGAAATAGTTTCTTCTTTCGGCCCGTTCAGTTTTCTCAAAATTCTAAAATGCGCTTTAGTCCGCCATTCCCTTATCGGTAATCCTTGCTTGATTCGTTTCTTATCGTTTTTTGTTTTCGTTTGAGCGTTTCCTTGCTCCTTTTTCCAGGTTTGACTTTTTTTTACCGTTGGTGCTTAAGGCTTCGTTTATCTTTCCCGGTCTATGATAGCCTGGTTGTATAATTTGATGACTCGATGTGAGGGATTAAGATCTATGGCCAGGTGCAGTTTCTGTCCTATCCCGGCCGTCACGTCTTGGACCGCGTGACGCGTTGGTTGGCGTTTTGTCATCTTCTTAATCTATTAGATTAGTCTTTAGGGGTAATGTTAATAACTGGTTGGTTTTGTTTTTTTGGAATTCGTTTAGGGTTCTCTTGTTGTACCATTTTTGGCCTTAGCATTAAGTTGTGTTTTTTGTTGTTGCTCGGGGTTAGTTTTCTTGTGTTTTCTTGTGTTGTTGTTCGTTTGTTTCTTTGTTTGGTAGGGAGATGCTGTAGCATGACGCTACGTATTGTACGACATCTGTCGACTTTCTTTAGAACTTCTGAACTTCTGTGTCTAAGGGAGGTCTAAGGCTAGGTCACGGTTGATATATAAAAAACGTACATTGTGATCCACGGCATTACAGGTAGATGGCGCTTATATCAGTCCGCATTTTGTAATACGTCTGGCAGTTATAAAATTTAGATAATACTCGCGCTAATTTTGAATGTGAATTTTTGAGGTATTCCAGATTGTCAAAAAGAAAAAAGTTGATTTTTGATTGAGTGTGTCAGAGCGACGGGAGATTTTTAAAGAAAAACAGATATTCTGGTTTTGTCTGAGAGTTTTGCTGTAATTTGCTTAGTTGCATCGAGTTGAAATGCGATCTATTTCTGTAGATCTTTGCGCTCAAACATTATATAGCAAGTGCTAATACATTATTAAATACAAATTTTTAAAAACCAAATACGTCGCCGGACAAAAAGGCAACCAGAGGGACCGCCTGAGCCGGAAGGATTCCGGAAGGCACTTGTGGGTGCCGGACCGGCGAGACGGTCTGCAACTGCCGCGTTTTCCGCGGGTTTTTTCACCATTCATCGGAGAATTAGAGTCCGCATCCAGCGGGCTCTCCAAGTGAGAAAAGGAGTTCAGCGAGCTATTGGGTCCGCCTAAATCAAAGCGGACACTTGCCCACGAACTCTTTTTAATTTAAAACAACAGCTTTAGCCATCCTGCTTTCGAGAATATCAAATTATTTACATTTTTTTTAAAAACGTTATAAATCCGATTCCTTTTCTTTGTATCCAGTATTTTTGTGCCATTATAGTTTTTTTGTTGTTTTGCTAAATTTCTCCAAATTCCAATTGCCTCGTTTGACGGGCATATAAAGACCTGGCTCTTTAATTTAGGCTACGTTCAGCCAGCGAAACATCTGTCACCATCCATATCACCCGCCTCATTAACCCATTATTTTCCTGCAGCCAAATTATTACCAGCCGAGTCTTTATTTTTACTTACCAGTTTTGCTAACTATTGAATGTGAAATATCCTTATATAGGTACAGTTGTCTTCATTTTTAAGTGAAGTGCTAATATTAAATATTTTTATTATTGTAATTTAATTACATTCTGGTTGTTGAATGTGAATGTGAAATAGGTACAGTTGTCTTCATTTTTAAGTAAAGTGCTGATTTTAAATATTTTTATTATTGTACTTTAATTGCATTCTGACCACTAGGGAAGTTATTGAATGTGAAATATCCTTATATAGATGCCGTTATTGTGATTTTTACGTGAAATGCTAAATTTTAAATAATTGACTATTTTTGCTAATCTTAAATATTTTTACTTTGTCTTCAAAATTAAACGTGTTAATGCAATTATAGAAGTGTTTTACTGCACATTGTAAATAACCTCTAGAATAAGCCCTTTCAAGGAATAGATCGAATTACCAGTCAGCCTGTATACACGGCTTTATACAGGTTGATTTTGGGGTCGTGATCCATGATATGTTTTTCAAACTCCACATACAAGTAGCATTTGAATGCCCTCTCACAGAAGAATACATGGTTTGGTTTTAGCCGTGCTTATAACTTTTATTACCTTTTCCATTGAACATTACTTTGGAACTAAGTTTGACATTGACAGAGCTAGAGAAATATTGTTTTATCATAGGTTTGTATACAAATGGTCAGAACACTTACGATTAAGTCATTATAAATAGTATTGATATCATGTGTTATCTTATTTTCTAGCCAACTATACTTGTCCTTCGCAGAAGTCTTTTAACTTAGAAAATAACTAATTAAGACCTATCCTTATTAAGAATTCCCTCTAATTAGATTCAGCCATAGTAAAGAAATATACTTGATCAGAATTTGTTTTAAAAATAAACATTTCTCGTTTGAATCTGTCGTTGTTCCAATCTGACCTACTAGGAAAAAACTCCCTGACCTACCGAGAATCTGACCTACCTAGAAAAAGATTAAATAAGAATTTGCTGAATATAGTATGAGAATGTTCAGAAACGGACTAACTCCAAATCAAACCTAATAAAAACATGATCTACCCAGAAGCTGACTAAATAAGAAGCTGGAAGAGTCAGAATTAAACCTATTCCGAATTTGGTAACCTCCGCCCAATGAATATATTATTTACTACACAGAATTCATCCTTATTTGTCTTAACATGTAAACAATCGTGTGTCTAGACATCGTAATGTCCTTTATTTTTAAGGATATTCGTTCGTTACTTTGGTTATTGTATTTTTATTTTATTATTAGAAATGATCGTTTTCAGTGGTTACTTGGTTGAATTCTTAGTGAGTTTATTTAAGTATATAACAACATTTGAATACGTTCACTGACTTACGGGGATTCTGAACCCCGTACGACGCCATCATCCAGCCCGGGGAAAAAAGTCGTGTCCCATACCTAAAGGGTTTTTTCGAACTTATGTAAGAGTTTGAGATAAAACATTATCATTGATATATATTTCAGTAAGATCTAATCAACACCTGCGCAATTTTAATGACAATCTTACGAGTTATGATGGAATCGGTTGCCTAATAACTAGTATTCGAGATAAAACGCGACACGTCACGAAAACGCGACACAAAGTCATACGATTGAGAAACATGTGAAATGAAATAAACTAGAATAGAACAAAGTGAAGTAAAGTGAAAAGTGACTAAGTGAAAAGTAAAAAAATCTAAAAAGTAAAAAATGCCAAAAAAGGTCGAAAAAAAAGTAGAAAAGTCGAAAAATAAAAAAACAAGAAAAAGTCGAAAAAGTTAAAAAACAATAAAAAGTCGAAAATGTCAAAATGACAAATTATAAAAACTACAAAGAGTACAAAAATTGCTAAAATTTCAAAAATTACATAAATTACAAAAATTATAAAAATGTCAAAAATTTAATGACATAATTTCGTTCCAACCGAGTGTTCCATGACACTAACAAATATTTTCTCCTACAATTTCCGTTCCTGTAGGAATTCCTGAAAACAATGTGCCCTAGGTCACTCCCACAACTCAGACAAATCATACGTTGAAATCCTTCAAGCGTTGTGGGCTCTAGGGCGTGCCAAACAAATGGACATACATACATACAAACTCTCGAAAAACATAACCCTCCTTTCTCTCGGCAGTCTGGTAATAAGCTACCTATTGCAATAAAACAAAACATCCTATAAGTATGGAACGCCACCTACTGTGTCGTGTAAAATGACATGTAGTTTTCTATAAGTATTTAAAAATACTCAATAAATTAGTCGCCACCCAGTTTTACCATACATTAAAGACACTTAGGATTGAAATCATCCTTTTGTGTCATATAATAATATTATATAGTGCATACTACTGCCTGTTTATGTAATATAATACATATTACATAAACAGCAGTCATTCCATTCGCTTCCACGAAGTTTAATTTCAAAAGGAACTCAAATTGTTGAGGTATTTAAATTTTTCTCTGCCTCTTGTTTGGAATGTTATTGCGGTATGCTGAAAATGTTATGAATAAATAAAGACGACTGCAACTGGCTTGGGTATTATTCCCGTTTAATGAAAACTTTCTAAAAAAATCTGGCCAAGTCCGAGTCGGAACTCGGGACACCAAGTGTTTCGTACCACAAGGTTAACAAATAATCCTCACCGTGTGATCTTAAGAGGGTTTTTATGTTATAATAGCTGTACCCGAGGCTTCGCTCACGTGCGTTTTAGTAGGCTTTAACACTTTTCGTTACCCTCAACCATTGATTTATATAAAAAGGGAGATATGGTACCAGGCGCTCGACTGTGTGCCATCAAATATAGGTTCCGGGACCTATATTAAATTAGTCGTGTGGCAGTGTCTCTCAGTCACACTTTGTGCAATGCGCAAAATATGGAGGTCTCCCTTGCATACCCGTGTTAACTATATAGGTTTATCTCTTTTGCCCATGATGAACATACATTATAGCGGTGTGTAGCATTTTACAAGTTTGTAGTTGCTGAACCACATTTCAGTTTTGTTTACTATGAACGTCACTCATCTTCCTTTTTGTTTATGTCTATGCCCTCAACAGTCTATTGCTAAAAGTTGCCTACGCATGAACATGTCAAAAAGTCAGTGCAGCAGTTTACTAACGCAGCAGCAGCAGAGACTAAGAGCGAAATCAATGATCAAGGGAAGCGTATGAGCGGGAAGATCTGCCGAGCTGAAGGCAGAGCTCCCCGAAGAGCCGAACGCCCGAAGCGTCGTAGTAAAAAATGCCTCTGCAGTAGCTGGACAGAGATCGAACACAAATTAATAATTAATGTCATCAAGTGAACCGGAGCGTGGAAAGCCCGACAATAAGGCAGCATTTTCACTGAGGCGGAGATGAGAGGAAACGTGCGAGAACCAACCAATAGCTTTGTACTTTAACGCTTTTAAGGCTGCATTTCCACCAGAGATGAGCGAGGATGCGTTGCAAAGAATGTGTTTTATAAAGAACCCACCCCAGAGCTGCGCTGTACCCTAAACAAATGAAGCGATTCTATTGGTGCTTCACAAACACATTCCTCGCAACGCATCTTCCCTCATCTCTGGTGGAAACACAGCCTAAGACACGTGAACGTGAACAATGGATTGCTATTGGTCGATTCCCGCATGCCCACACTTATCTACGATCATCTCCGCATTAAAATAAAGGCAGCCTTAGTGGTAAGGCCGAAAGCTGAGCTCGACGTAATGTCGAAGGCCCCAAGCATCCCAGTCAAAAGAGCTTCTGCAGTTGCAGGTGAGAGATCGAACACAACTTAATCCCGCCTATCCCGTGAATAACTATATTAATAATCTTTTTGCTCCCGTCTTAAACATTCAACCTCACAGTTTTGGTATGAAAAGAAATCGTCCAGTGTGTTTTTTCTTTAAGGGGCGGATATATGACAACATCGTTTTAGACCTCATTTCGAACAACGAATTTGTATAGTTAATGCTAAATAATCGCATTAATATGAATATTTACTTATTCATAAAGAAGCCGTGCAGAGGCTCCAATTGATATTTTATTTTTTATTAGCTTTGATTATCTATAAACCGACTCCAAAAGTACCAAAAAATCTAAATATCGCGTCTTGTTTGAACACGTCACAATACAATTTTGTCTTCGACAGTAATTCAATCGTTATGTTATTTTGAAATCCAGATAACTAGACTAGTGCATCAGGGCATATTCATATTTTTCATCATAAAGACAGCAAAGAAATTGAAACGTAAATATAAACTTTTGAAAAATTCCCATACATTCGCCATATCAGTCAAATTGTCATTGTGACTCAGATGCCCCAAGGGGTCCGTCGGACGCGGATATCTTGTTGGATGAGCAGCCATGACATTTCATTTTGGCATTTATTTTGACAGAAAATCGTATACGTACACGAAAGAGGATACCAGTAGCCAGATTGTATTCAAAATAAATAGGGAAAATAGGTAGAGACCGTGAGTCCTGTTAAATTCGATTTTTTATATTTACACGTCGTAATACAAAAAAAATACAACTAAAGATTGAATAAAAGACACTTTTCTACCGAATTCTCATAATTAATTGCTTCAAAACCTGTTCAAAATTATAAGAGTTTTAGATTCGTTTTTAATTACTGGACTTTATTTTTATTATGCTGGTCATAATATTACGACAATTTAGCACGACTTTTAACGTCAAAATACTTGAATGACAATGTTATTATAACTCGAATCTCTATTTACTTAATATTAAAAGACTTGATTCTTTTACGTATACAAACGATATAATCAAATATTTAATGCAATATACGATAATCTGGCGAGGAGATCAATCAAGTCAGTTTTTTGTGGTCATGAGCATTGGCACAACGCATGCGTATACCTTGAAGAACGTCGAACGACTGCAGACTATAGGTACAAATTAATACGCACATTAATCTGTTGTCGTATATACGTTATGGTACCCCAGAGCTACAAAGGGGCATTGCGAGCTCATGATACGCCTCTCGATTCGAACTCCGCTACTAACATCACTTCAACACATCATCTGAACAGCATACCACTACTACCAAACAGAGCGCCGCCATTGAAAGCATGGGAGGACCCAACCTACGTTCGCCTCTTGGCGATTTCCAGGCAGATTGTGTGCCTGAACCTTCTATACATATGTTTGCTTTCGTTTATCTATCGTTACACAAATGTACTCTGATCAAATAAATGACTTTAACAAACAATGTTGTTTACCGACTTCAACTTACACAATTTTCACTCTTCATCCTCCTAGTGGCTTTGTGCCACGGCTCAATTAAACCTGTAAGCCTTATTGGAAATAGATATGGTTTCCTCACGATGTTTTCCTTCATCAAAAAGTGACTGGTAGATATGAAATGATATTTCGTACATGTGATATAATTTTCATAACTAGTATGAGCCGGGGTTTGAACCTGAGACCTCCGGATTTAAAGTCGGCCAGGCTACCTGCGCTTTTAACTCATTATTTACATTTAAACGGGACTTATGAATCATACCCACCTAGGACAAAGAACATAATATAACATAATAGACGGAGAGCTAGCCACGTCAGATATGGCACAATTATGAAAGCGACGAGACGCCTCTCGTTAGTTTGCTACACTATGCTTATTTCTAGATCCGGACATCTGGCAGCTGTAAAGTGGTGGAGGTCAAAGAATGCAAACCACTTTAAGAATACAAATCTGCATCAGGAGTTCTGGTTTCGATGCGGTATTATGATTATATAAATAATTAGATTATATCATTGCCAAAACTTTCCGATGGGAGAAAATAGTCCAAAACGATGTATACTTAATGTAATTCATAGTTTGTCGCCTACTGTTTCTGTTTCCGAAATAATACGCAATGTTTTTTGTTTTAATGTTAAAATATGGGCCTCCTCTATAAATAAGACAACTTCGCAGTTTTGACCTTTCTTGGTATTCTTTTTTTCCAACTGAAAAATGTTGCGTTTGTCACTCTGACCTCCACCCATTAAAAGCTGAATTAAATTGATACATTCTCCACCCTGTCAGTTATGGCAGGCTGTAACCTTGCATCATCACGACCAAGGAGTTGGAGGTCAATTTGAAAAGTAAATATTTCTACCTAAATCGAGAGCACTATTATTAAATTGACACAGTCTCCACCCGGTCTCACCCATGAGTCTCTGCATTGTGGCCGAGGCACCGACCAAACCAAAACACATGACGTTATAGTGAAATAATCCCCTGGAGGGTACCGAGAACGCAGTCTTCTCCTTGGAGTCAGGATGTAAAGGTATCTGGTGGTACGCAGCACTCAAGTCCAAAGAGGTCAAATACTTAGCGTCGCGCAAGTTATCAATTATATAATTTATGTAAGGCAACGGGTACGCATCCGTTTTCGAAACCGCGTTGAGACGCCGGCTATCCAGACACAGCCGCATTTCCCCGTTAGACTTGGGTACCATAGTAACCGGGGAGTTCCATTCCGATTCCGATCGCTCCACTACTTTATTAGCTAACATTCGATCTAATTCTTCTACTAAATATTTCAGTTTGGGCGGGCTAAGTCTATAATACTTTTGTTTAATCGGAGGAGACCCCCCTGTATCTATAACGTGTTGAATTAGATGGGTGAGACCCAAACCGACCTTATCCGTATTAATATTTTCAAAAAGAGCACGTAACTCATCTAGTTTTTCCTTCTCGTCCTTGCTCAAAGAACTGTAGTCCTGGAGCCCTTCCTCCATGGTAACGCTGTTAACGAATTCTGACGGAACCTGCTTCGGCAACAACGCCAGTATCTCCGGTGCTATGTTGAACGCTCTCCAGAAATTAAGCCCAAAATGGATCGGAATCGGAATACCTGGCACGACGTGGAACTTTACTAGCTTGACAGTCCCTTTATGTTGTATGGGAATGTTCATAAAATACTTGCACTCGCAAAATTGCCCATTGGCTACCTCAAACCTACATGGTCGGTCGAATTCTAACAAAGGGATATTTAAGTTCTGGAACACGGTTTCCACTCCACCGCCCAGAATGGAACTCGAGGCACCACAATCCATCAACCCACAGACCTTTACACGCAATACCTGTACAGTCAAATATGCCCTTGTATCCCCTGGACGCGGAGGGAAGTAGGTCTCGACGAAGTCAGATCCACTACGGACCGTTGACACCCGCGAGACCGGCCTAATCAGTTTTTTGACTGGGGAGCCGCAGCACCACACGTGGGACACTCGGGTGACCTTACACCCGCATGTCCACACCTAAAACACACTAACTCGCGTGAGTTGGGACAAAACCTCGTATTGTGAGCGTCGCTTTTACAGCGATAGCAAAACATGGAGGACACCCGGGGCCGATCCACTGAATTTACCGCTGGTTTCCTAGGTACCGCCCTTGGTTTCACTTGCATATCTGGGGCAACCGTAAATCCCGACGTGCTAGGTTCCGAAAAATTGGCCGCCCTCACTCCTGCCAGCTCCAGTCGCATGCACACCCACTTGAGCTCACTTAAAGAGGAGATGTCCATCAAAGCTAGCTCCCTACTGTACTCGGGCCTGATGTTACGCATCAAAATAGCCAGCCGCTCCCCCTCCGACAGTGGGTTAGTAAGGCGTGAAAATAACCCCCCCATATAAGAAAGGTATACCACTATGGTTTCATGTCGCGCCTGAGTGCGTGCCTCAATCTCTTTCGATAATAAAAAGTCATAATCTGGGATGTCGAAGTCAGCCTTTAAAGCCGCTAAGAGTTCCGTTAAATTTGAAAAGGAATCCTTGTGTGAGCGGTACCAGAACAGAACCGGTCCCTCCACTATGTCTGCAAAACCCTTAAATACCAGGCGTTCTGGGATCTCGCGGGCCAAGCGCAGTTCCGTAAGTCGAGTGATGAATGTCCTGACACAGGTATCGCCCTTATATTTGAGGTTCAAGCTGCTGAGTTTGTGGCGCGGTTCCGCTGTACACACTGCCACAGTTGGACGTTCCTCCTTGGCAGGGGAGCTGAAAATCTCCACCTCTGACCCTGAAGACTTCTCCTCCTCATTAAGAACCGATAAGCAAGACACTAAAACTCCCTGCAGTAGGTCCACTTCTTCATCATGGTCCTTGATCCGAGCTATCCTACCCAAGTAGTAATTGGCCCGACCAGCCAACCTTTCCCGCTGTGCCGTTGTCAAGTTGGCGCCACTCGCAATGGCTGTCTGAAGCTCCTGAACCTTAAGCTTACACGCTGCCAGCTCATGGACAGCATCGACGGGATGGGCCGCTCCTGATGTCTTCAAACTGCCACGCCGGACCAAAGTTCTAGTTTGTCGGAGCAATTTCCGAAGTGCATCGCAAGAATCATGTGTGTCAAAAGGAATGTGTAATAAGGTCAGCTCATGCTGGATCTCATCCTTTAATAGGTACTCAATTTTAATAGTGAAATCCATAGTATTTGTATAAAGATAACTGTCAGTCTTAATAAGAAAAGAAAACCAACAAAACCTAAATTAGAGGGTTTTGCTAACAACAAGATATAGCTAAATGTCAGAAGTATTAAATAGTCTACTTAACATTTATAGTTTCACATTTCAGTTCAATCAGTTCAATAATATTTCAAGTTAATATTCTTTAAATTCACACACCAAATCTGGTAAGCCGCGCTGCTATAAATCCTCATACCAGCGTGCACATAAACTTCCCACACTCAAACACGCACACCCTTATACCCTGATGCACTGTTATTTCAGGTCTTCACGTTGGACGCCACTGAAACACCTCAGCCAACCACAAACAATAGCAGTGCATAGGGTAAAACACAATAAAAGCAAAATGTGTAATTAACAAAGGTATTCTTCACAAAAAAAAAACCGTACAACAGTTTATAGTCAATGGAACGGTTGACAACTTTAACATTTAACCCGTCTTAAACTAATATCCAAAACCATGGGCGTCCCCACTTGGTATTAGAATTACTATGGATTTCTTATATAAAAGGTAAACTAATCTTAACACGATAAAAGGGTGCGTGTGTGTGTGTATGTCAACAAAGTCTAACTAGAAAGGCCCTGTCCCGAAACCCTCTTTAAACAGGAGGGGCTGTTTCTAGTTTATAGTCATCTCGGACGCAAGAGTGGATTTTATAGACGGTGCCTCAGTCTTTTAGCCTCTTTCAACAGAGAAGAGGATGAAGTTAAAGTTTTTTGTCTGTCGCGGACGGCCCTCACGGCCTTCTTAACATTTTGACCCTGTAACAAATAGATACCGTTAAAAGGGTTGTCCTAACTCATAACAAATTACACGCGAAAAACATGGCGGCATGATCACTTACTTGAAGCGGTTCGACTAATGGCGCAGGAGGATTTCAGCACGTCCTCCAGCGGTGCGAATCACAGGGAAGGGAGCTAAAAGAAACAACGACACGCGTTAGGCACTTAGCACATGGGAAACAATTAACTTCCTGAACAGGTCTTGAAGGAATAAACTTACCCGAGTCGACGGCGCCTCCAAGTACTGCAACATGCACGTCACTGCCCAAATACAGGCATGGTTCAACAGCCGCTTTCCACTTATCATCGGGCACTACCCAGGACTTTGATTTTTAAACCATTTATTCTAGATTTAAATCGATTAGATTTTCGATCTCATTAAAACTCAACCTTGCCCTCGGCCCCTTTCCTGTGACTGACAGTTCCTGCAACTTTTTTTTTTCTAACCAACGACAAACGTTCCGTTCCGAATTACCCAAACCCGTTGTCAATGTAGAAACATCCTAATTATCATTTTATTAAAACTGAAATCGACATTATCCAGAAGTTCCCAAAATAAAGCAGATCAAGAAAACCTATGCGAAAATAATTTAAAGATTACACCAACCAAATGTATTTACTTCCGAAGGTGTACAAACGACCCAAATCCTCTCCAGGGTTGCTGCTATCAAAAAAAAATGAACTAAATGAATATCGAAACTAGCAAGGGACAATATACTAGCAGTGTGGCGAGTGTAAAAAAAAAGACATTACAGATTGATTAATTATAATCGGTGCTACTGCTTCTGAATTACATAAGTAATTTTCGGCATTATGGATTCGGACTAGAATGACCAAATTCAACATCATCGACTGTTACTTTAACTCACTGTGTGACGTGCGTAGAGATCTGGAGTTTTTATCAACAATACATAAGATGTTCATGGGCCAAAAGAAGAGGTTACTTTACCTTAATTTATGATATAAAATTTACATTTTCTATCAATTGTAAACAGCCTTTTGCAAAACAATATTCGAAAACTTACGCGATTAAAATATGAAATTCAAAAGTTTTCTTATTTTATGGAATTAAAGTTTAAATCAATCAATAACGCAAAACTATGTTATCAGGAATCTAAATTTGTATGCTTTTAGGGGTTCTTTATTTAAATGACGTCATAAAAAAAAATGGTTACCCAATACCGTAACATCTGTCAGCGCCAAGAAAAAAGTTTCAATGTGAGTTTTTATGACGCCACCGATCTTTCCGATATTTAGTACGTAAATGTTTTTTGATGTCTCCGGAATGGAGGTTGTTTGGAAACAATGCTTATACTTGTGTACCCTAATAGCCCGTTTAAAAGTAGATTTTTTCAAATTGTTACATTCTCTAGAGGTTCCCTTGGTTTTTAGGGTTCCATACCTCGAAAGGAAAAAAAGGAACCCTTATAGGATCACTTTGTTGTCCGTCCGTCCGTCCGTCCCTCCGTCCGTCCGTCCGTCCCTCCGTCCGTCCCTCCGTCCGTCCCTCCGTCCGTCCGTCTGTCAAGACCCTTTTTCTCAGGAACTCGTGGAGGTATCAAGCTGAAATTTATATCAAATACTCAGGTCAACTGTCCCTTAGAGCTGTGAAAAAATCAAACTTCTAAGCCAACGCAATCAAAAGATATAGCCGTTTATGCCGCAAATTTTCGAAACCCGCAAGGGAATCAATACCTACAGGGTACTTCCCGTGAACTCAGAATCTTGAAATTTGGTACGAAGCAACGTCTTATAGCACAAATAAAGGAAAAATTACGAAAAGCGTAAATTTTTTGTTACATCATATAATAAAAACATTTTTAATAATTTTAAAGTTACTACCCCTATATACCTACATGTTTGTACGGAACCCTCGGTGCGCGAGTCCGACTCGCACTTGGCCGGTTTTTTAAACATAGGTACGCAGGGTGTAGTGGTAGATTACATGATACTTACCGCGAACTACTTCGTTCGTCGTTCGTCTATTACCCTCTTTTTCGCTCGTATTAACAGGAGCGATAGACGCATATAGTTAATTTTCTAAATTCGATGTTCGCTGTTACGTAATACGAAAAAATGAACAGTTCTAAATACTTTTTTATTACACTTACTATGAAATACTTGCATGATTGTTTTTAGATTTTTTAACCACTTACAGCACCTTAAATTTTTAACGGGTTTAGCGGGCTGCTAACGCTTACTGTCCCAATGGACTAAGAGCTGGCCACGTCAGATATGATATGACACAATAATGAGAGCCACAAAACCCGTCTGGTTAGATTGCTATACTATCCTTATTGCTAGATCCGGGCATCTGGCAGCTTTTAATGGGTGGAGGTCAGAGTGACAGACTAGCAAAATTTTTAAATTGGAAAATAGTAATACCAAAATAGGTAAAAACTGCCGAAGTTGACTCAGTTATAAAGTACAGGGCCTATATTTTAACATTATAATAAAAAACATAGCGCATTTTTACGGAAGCAAATACAGTAGGCGTCAAACTATGAATTACATGTTAACGTCGTTTGGCACTACTTTCCCCCAACAGAAACTTTTGGCAATAATATAATCTAATTATTTATATAAATTCTCATAACATTGCATCAAACGCAGAACTCTAGAATTTGTTTTCTTTAAGTGGTTTGCATTCTTTGACCTCCACCACTTTACAGCTGCCAGATATCCAAATCTAGAAATAAGCATAGTATAGCATACTGATTAGAGGGGTATCATAATTTCGTAGCTCTCATTATTGTGTGGTATCTGACGTGGCTAGCTCTTCGTCTACAATATTCTGCAGGCTGAATATACTATCCACAGACAAATATTCAGATTTTATAAATTAGTTGCGACATACGTGTTTTTTGTACATGTTCGGAACCACCCACGCGCTGTTGTCCCAAAAACTAGCTGGCTGACGGTAGGCTGTTGACATAAAACCTATTTATGACCTAATATTAAAATATCAGCCTATATAAAACTGTTGCACTTTTGGTCCTTCAGCTCTCGGCCTAATATGATCTTACCTTATTGTTAATTCGGTGTGTTTTCAACTGACTTCAAGATTTCGAAGGAGGAGGTTATCAATTCGTCGGGTCTTTCTTTTTGCTATTTTTTTTAATGTATGTTCACCGATTATTCGAAGACGGCTGGACCGATTAGGAAAATTATTTTTTTGTTTGAAAGAGTATACTTCACAGTTGGTACCATTGTAACCAGGTCAGGATCTGATGATGGGATCCTGAAGAAATCGAGGCAATTCTTCAAGCTTTATAGTGATTTGAGTATTTTTTAAAGCAGCTCGAGCATTTGCTTTTGGAAAGGTGGCGGCTATGTGAAGTCCGTTCTTTTTTGTTTAAAATTATTTAAGGAGTTTCGTTTGGCTATCGGGGGCAGCAGTCTGTTTATTGGCGTCGTCGTGACGATGTCAAATTTTATTATTTAATCTAAGCTACAAGTTGGGAAGCCAGTCAACGTCCGTTTTTAGGGTTTACTAGCCGAAATGGCAAAAACGGACCCTTATTGTTTCGTCATGTCCGTCTGTCCGTCCGTCCATCCGTCCGTTACAGCCATTTCACTCGGTCGGTAACTATAAGACGTATCTTAATAAAATTTTGTCATAAGGTGTATTTTGTATGCCGCTATTTACTTATGTAGTTAAATTGCATAAAAACTATTTTTTTAGAAGATACTCGTAACCAAATTTCAATGTTTTTTTATACCAAATATAACATTATTGCACATCAATCAATAGGTCTTTAAAAATAACATTGAGGTATCTTTGAACATTTTGTAATTAAGTAAATGTTTTCAGAAATAATCGCTTCGAAATTCAGAAAAAATGTGTCCCCAAACTGTAGTTTTGAAGGGTACGTCCAAAAAAATTTGAAAAAAAAAAATGAGAAGATGCGCCTTATCACATACTTTCTAAGAAAGTTGTTTTGAACGTTATCGGTTTAGTCATTATTGGTTTATCTTTAAAAAAAATCTATAGGCATCAGATACGACCTTTTCAGTGGAGTACATGAACGCCTTTTTAACCTATAAAATGTGATAACTCACAAGTTCTATTTTATTTTGTTACGTTTTAGAGTATTTTAAGTACTAATAATGAAAAATATTTTGTAACAATTGTTAGCATTGCGCTAGGTATAATACATGTATTTGTTTGCTGCACAAAGAAAAGATTATGCAAGTTTTATTTTTCCCTACTAGGCTATCGCTTTTTATTATTGCAACATAACTTAACATTTTATAACGGTTTTTTCAAGAGCATATGTCGTCTTAGCCATTTGCCATTCGTTGAGAATTCAAGGTCACTAATATTTTAACAAATTGTATTCGATTATGCTCACAACCAAATTACCAATAACCAAACCAACCAAACTGGTATTGACCAAACTGTTATAAAATGATCCGACAGATGATTTTGTAATAGTTGATTGCAATAGTATGGTAAAGAAAAAAAATATCTTGTAGAATCTTTTCTTGGTGTTATTAACAAATATCTATAAAATATCTAGCGCAATGTCAAAAACTGTTAGAAAATATTTTACACTAAGTATAAGTAATCACTGTTATCAGATTTTATTCTCTAACTAAAAACGAAAATCGTAATTGTGAGTTATCGAAGCTCAAAACTGTTCGCGTACCTACTGTAGTATTTGGTATTAGTTTGGTTCTTATTCCATTGAAGGTACGGAACCCTCCATTACGCCGGCACCTGGCCGGTTTTTAATTGTCAGGTGTAGCTCTTGCTTATTGGCGTAAATGTCAAAATAACCCACAAGGTGTAGACCCTCCTAACGCGCATGGCCCGTACATAACAGGCCGTGTATAAAGTCTGCAGTCTCTCCATAAACATACTCGTAAATCAAAACAAAATCACAACAAAAAAACTATTACTGTTGCTGAAAAGCGAAATCATCCTAAATACGGATTGATAAGATATTTACCTATATCTTACGTATTACTTACAAAAGCAAGAACCGCCTTAAGAATTCAGATGGAATCAGTATACAATGGTTACACCGGTTCGATTCTCTCTATCACCCATAGGAGCATATATAAACACAGATCGGCGACGAGTGATCCGGCGAATGGATCTACTCGCCTCTAATCCTAGCAAGGTTGCTGGAAATTCACTAACCGCTTAAGAGTCCGGTAACGATTTGAAAACGAAAATCGCTAATAATGAAATCACGCACATAAATCGTATTTGATAAGATAGTTTTCTTGTTATTGCAAAAAAGTTCTTTGGGTCTATATATATTAATATTTAATACCATGAAACTGAATTCTTACAGAGCTTGTTTAGTGAGGACGTTGATTCGTGCAATCTTATCGCTTGATTATTAATTATTATTTTTTATGACCCCTAATATTTTTTATATTGTCTGATTAAAGCATGAAGTAAAGTTTATTTCTATATTTTTATTTTTGTGAAATGCTTTAATACCTTTCCAAAAATAACACCTAAACTTCGGCAATTTTTCATAAAATTGCTCTTATTAAACATACTCGCACTTAAAAAATATATATGAAAATGAAAAAAAAAACTGTTCCACTTATTCCTCAGACGACTCATTTTCCAACGTATTTATGTATTTTACGTACTAGTACAACTTATTTTTAATCAATAAAAACCTTACTCTTTTCACCTCTTGAAGCAAAAATCGCGAAATAGGTGTGAATGACTTATAAATGAAATAAGAAAATAAAAAACCGTGTCACTTATACAATTTAAAAAGAAACGTACTATCAAAATATGTATACAAACATTAGTTTGTATACATATTTTGATTTTGACTTCTATTAGAAGTTTTGTTAGTTACTGAAAAATAGTATCAAAAAGTTGAGCGAAACCGAAAAAAAAGTTTACCGGACTCTTAAGAGTGTCCCGCCAACGATATCTAAGCGAGGGACGCGAGGCATGTTCACATCTCACTCAGTCAAGACAATCTAAATTTGGTATGCTATTCGACTTATTGGCTTAATAAAAAAATCAATACGTGAATTTGTAGGTTCCTAATCTACCTACTCGTAATAGAGGGACATAGCGACATAAATAACTCGTACTCGTACGTGATGTGTACCTACGCAACGGTTATATACGTGAATTAATAATATAGATATTATAATTACACGCAGATTCAACAGGTACACCCATATTGCATGGACAATTTATGAATGAATGAATTCACATGCAATTTTGAAACTCACACTATAGTTTACGTAAAGTCGGCGTATACATGTCTCGTTTACAATTCTTTTGATAGCAGATTGTACACTAGATTTTTAAAATCTTCTACTCTTCTCTCCGATTTAAATTTAAATGTAAATTTTGAGATCGCACATTTTTATTACGTTCCTAATTATAAATACGAGCTTAAGCGACATACTACTTTCCTTTGATAGACCCATTGAAAATATTTATGTTTATCACCCACAGACCAGTAATTATCACCCAAAGCGTAACACATTATGAACGGTTACTTATTTAACTCTACAACATTTTCACTTTGCTACAACTGCGGCTTCACTGAATAAAATCACAACCCCGGTGCATTCCTTTATAATAAAAATTCCAATCTATGCAATACCCCTGTTTATTTGAACTAATGAAGTGAAAATTAAACCTGGGCACCCGGCAATTTAATTATTCTCATTTTAATTTTCACATTCATTCTCATTTTATAGCGCTTTTATTATGAACAAAAGCCCGGACACTATTAATAGGATGCCTAATATTTGATTATATCATACTGGTTTCTTTATTTCATCAGCCGATAGTCAAAAATTACTCAACTTTTATAATCACTTGTATTTTTTAACTTACATGACTTCGAACAATACAGACCAAATCAAATTACATATTAGGTAATCAATTTAAAAAGAATGTCTGTGAGCTGGAATCGAACCAGTCTTAATATTTTTTTTTTGGTATAATAATATGATGACATGTTACAGTTTTAAATGTTTTATTATAAACGCGCCCAAGACGTGTTCTGTAGGAAGGTATGTTATTTTATTTTTATGTTTCAAAGTGTTTTCTTAAGATCTATGTACTGGAACCAATTTTGATAATTGATATTATGCAGTAAGTAGTTTCTATGGGGACTATTTGAGATGCTAGAGCGTAAACTTACCCGAGTCGACGGCGCCTCCAAGTACTGCAACATGCACGTCACTGCCCAAATACAGGCATGGTTCAACAGCCGCTTTCCACTTATCATCGGGCACTACCCAGGACTTTGATTTTTAAACCATTTATTCTAGATTTAAATCGATTAGATTTTCGATCTCATTAAAACTCAACCTTGCCCTCGGCCCCTTTCCTGTGACTGACAGTTCCTGCAACTTTTTTTTTTCTAACCAACGACAAACGTTCCGTTCCGAATTACCCAAACCCGTTGTCAATGTAGAAACATCCTAATTATCATTTTATTAAAACTGAAATCGACATTATCCAGAAGTTCCCAAAATAAAGCAGATCAAGAAAACCTATGCGAAAATAATTTAAAGATTACACCAACCAAATGTATTTACTTCCGAAGGTGTACAAACGACCCAAATCCTCTCCAGGGTTGCTGCTATCAAAAAAAAAATGAACTAAATGAATATCGAAACTAGCAAGGGACAATATACTAGCAGTGTGGCGAGTGTAAAAAAAAAAGACATTACAGATTGATTAATTATAATCGGTGCTACTGCTTCGGCATTATGGATTCGGACTAGAATGACCAAATTCAACATCATCGACTGTTACTTTAACTCACTGTGTGACGTGCGTAGAGATCTGGAGTTTTTATCAACAATACATAAGATGTTCATGGGCCAAAAGAAGAGGTTACTTTACCTTAATTTGTGATATAAAATTTACATTTTCTATCAATTGTAAACAGCATTTTGCAAAACAATATTCGAAAACTTACGCGATTAAAATATGAAATTCAAAAGTTTTCTTATTTTATGGAATTAAAGTTTAAATCAATCAATAACGCAAAACTATGTTATCAGGAATCTAAATTTGTATGCTTTTAGGGGTTCTTTATTTAAATGACGTCATAAAAAAAAATGGTTACCCAATACCGTAACATCTGTCAGCGCCAAGAAAAAAGTTTCAATGTGAGTTTTTATGACGCCACCGATCTTTCCGATATTTAGTACGTAAATGTTTTTTGATGTCTCCGGAATGGAGGTTGTTTGGAAACAATGCTTATACTTGTGTACCCTAATAGCCCGTTTAAAAGTAGATTTTTTCAAATTGTTACATTCTCTAGAGGTTCCCTTGGTTTTTAGGGTTCCATACCTCGAAAGGAAAAAAAGGAACCCTTATAGGATCACTTTGTTGTCCGTCCGTCCGTCCGTCCCTCCGTCCGTCCCTCCGTCCGTCCGTCTGTCAAGACCCTTTTTCTCAGGAACTCGTGGAGGTATCAAGCTGAAATTTATATCAAATACTCAAGTCAACTGTCCCTTAGAGCTGTGAAAAAATCAAACTTCTAAGCCAACGCAATCAAAAGATATAGCCGTTTATGCCGCAAATTTTCGAAACCCGCAAGGGAATCAAAACCTACAGGGTACTTCCCGTGAACTCAGAATCTTGAAATTTGGTACGAAGCAACGTCTTATAGCACAAATAAAGGAAAAATTACGAAAAGCGTAAATTTTTTGTTACATCATATAATAAAAACATTTTTAATAATTTTAAAGTTACTACCCCTATATACCTACATGTTTGTACGGAACCCTCGGTGCGCGAGTCCGACTCGCACTTGGCCGGTTTTTTAAACATAGGTACGCAGGGTGTAGTGGTAGATTACATGATACTTACCGCGAACTACTTCGTTCGTCGTTCGTCTATTACCCTCTTTTTCGCTCGTATTAACAGGAGCGATAGACGCATATAGTTAATTTTCTAAATTCGATGTTCGCTGTTACGTAATACGAAAAAATGAACAGTTCTAAATACTTTTTTATTACACTTACTATGAAATACTTGCATGATTTTTTTTAGATTTTTTAACCACTTACAGCACCTTAAATTTTTAACGGGTTTAGCGGGCTGCTAACGCTTACTGTCCCAATGGACTAAGAGCTGGCCACGTCAGATATGATATGACACAATAATGAGAGCCACAAAACCCGTCTGGTTAGATTGCTATACTATCCTTATTGCTAGATCCGGGCATCTGGCAGCTTTTAATGGGTGGAGGTCAGAGTGACAGACTAGCAAAATTTTTAAATTGGAAAATAGTAATACCAAAATAGGTAAAAACTGCCGAAGTTGACTCAGTTATAAAGTACAGGGCCTATATTTTAACATTATAATAAAAAACAGCGCATTTTTACGGAAGCAAATACAGTAGGCGTCAAACTATGAATTACATGTTAACGTCGTTTGGCACTACTTTCCCCCAACAGAAACTTTTGGCAATAATATAATCTAATTATTTATATAAATTCTCATAATATTGCATCAAACGCAGAACTCTAGAATTTGTTTTCTTTAAGTGGTTTGCATTCTTTGACCTCCACCACTTTACAGCTGCCAGATATCCAAATCTAGAAATAAGCATAGTATAGCATACTGATTAGAGGGGTATCATAATTTCGTAGCTCTCATTATTGTGTGGTATCTGACGTGGCTAGCTCTTCGTCTACAATATTCTGCAGGCTGAATATACTATCCACAGACAAATATTCAGATTTTATAAATTAGTTGCGACATACGTGTTTTTTGTACATGTTCGGAACCACCCACGCGCTGTTGTCCCAAAAACTAGCTGGCTGACGGTAGGCTGTTGACATAAAACCTATTTATGACCGAATATTAAAATATCAGCCTATATAAAACTGTTGCACTTTTGGTCCTTCAGCTCTCGGCCTAATATGATCTTACCTTATTGTTAATTCGGTGTGTTTTCAACTGACTTCAAGATTTCGAAGGAGGAGGTTATCAATTCGTCGGGTCTTTCTTTTTGCTATTTTTTTTAATGTATGTTCACCGATTATTCGAAGACGGCTGGACCGATTAGGAAAATTATTTTTTTGTTTGAAAGAGTATACTTCACAGTTGGTACCATTGTAACCAGGTCAGGATCTGATGATGGGATCCTGAAGAAATCGAGGCAATTCTTCAAGCTTTATAGGTACGTACACCTATAGTGATTTGAGTATTTTTTAAAGCAGCTCGAGCATTTGCTTTTGGAAAGGTGGCGGCTATGTGAAGTCCGTTCTTTTTTGTTTAAAATTATTTAAGGAGTTTCGTTTGGCTATCGGGGGCAGCAGTCTGTTTATTGGCGTCGTCGTGACGATGTCAAATTTTATTATTTAATCTAAGCTACAAGTTGGGAAGCCAGTCAACGTCCGTTTTTAGGGTTTACTAGCCGAAATGACAAAAACGGACCCTTATTGTTTCGTCATGTCCGTCTGTCCGTCCGTCCATCCGTCCGTTACAGCCATTTCACTCGGTCGGTAACTATAAGACGTATCTTAATAAAATTTTGTCATAAGGTGTATTTTGTATGCCGCTATTTACTTATGTAGTTAAATTGCATAAAAACTATTTTTTAGAAGATACTCGTAACCAAATTTCAATGTTTTTTTATACCAAATATAACATTATTGCACCTCAATCAATAGGTCTTTAAAAATAACATTGAGGTATCTTTGAACATTTTGTAATTAAGTAAATGTTTTCAGAAATAATCGCTTCGAAATTCAGAAAAAATGTGTCCCCAAACTGTAGTTTTGAAGGGTAAATCCAAAAAAATTTGAAAAAAAAAATTGAGAAGATGCGCCTTATCACATACTTTCTAAGAAAGTTGTTTTGAACGTTATCGGTTTAGTCATTATTGGTTTATCTTTAAAAAAAATCTATAGGCATCAGATACGACCTTTTCAGTGGAGTACATGAACGCCTTTTTAACCTATAAAATGTGATAACTCACAAGTTCTATTTTATTTTGTTACGTTTTAGAATATTTTAAGTACTAATAATGAAAAATATTTTGTAACAATTGTTAGCATTGCGCTAGGTATAATACATGTATTTGTTTGCTGCACAAAGAAAAGATTATGCAAGTTTTATTTTTCCCTACTAGGCTATCGCTTTTTATTATTGCAACATAACTTAACATTTTATAACGGTTTTTTCAAGAGCATATGTCGTCTTAGCCATTTGCCATTCGTTGAGAATTCAAGGTCACTAATATTTTAACAAATTGTATTCGATTATGCTCACAACCAAATTACCAATAACCAAACCAACCAAACTGGTATTGACCAAACTGTTATAAAATGATCCGACAGATGATTTTGTAATAGTTGATTGCAATAGTATGGTAAAGAAAAAAAATATCTTGTAGAATCTTTTCTTGGTGTTATTAACAAATATCTATAAAATATCTAGCGCAATGTCAAAAACTGTTAGAAAATATTTTACACTAAGTATAAGTAATCACTGTTATCAGATTTTATTCTCTAACTAAAAACGAAAATCGTAATTGTGAGTTATCGAAGCTCAAAACTGTTCGCGTACCTACTGTAGTATTTGGTATTAGTTTGGTTCTTATTCCATTGAAGGTACGGAACCCTCCATTACGCCGGCACCTGGCCGGTTTTTAATTGTCAGGTGTAGCTCTTGCTTATTGGCGTAAATGTCAAAATAACCCACAAGGTGTAGACCCTCCTAACGCGCATGGCCCGTACATAACAGGCCGTGTATAAAGTCTGCAGTCTCTCCATAAACATACTCGTAAATCAAAACAAAATCACAACAAAAAAACTATTACTGTTGCTGAAAAGCGAAATCATCCTAAATACGGATTGATAAGATATTTACCTATATCTTACGTATTACTTACAAAAGCAAGAACCGCCTTAAGAATTCAGATGGAATCAGTATACAATGGTTACACCGGTTCGATTCTCTCTATCACCCATAGGAGCATATATAAACACAGATCGGCGACGAGTGATCCGGCGAATGGATCTACTCGCCTCTAATCCTAGCAAGGTTGCTGGAAATTCACTAACCGCTTAAGAGTCCGGTAACGATTTGAAAACGAAAATCGCTAATAATGAAATCACGCACATAAATCGTATTTGATAAGATAGTTTGAAGTCTTGTTATTGCAAAAAAGTTCTTTGGGTCTATATATATTAATATTTAATACCATGAAACTGAATTCTTACAGAGCTTGTTTAGTGAGGACGTTGATTCGTGCAATCTTATCGCTTGATTATTAATTATTATTTTTTATGACCCCTAATATTTTTTATATTGTCTGATTAAAGCATGAAGTAAAGTTTATTTCTATATTTTTATTTTTGTGAAATGCTTTAATACCTTTCCAAAAATAACACCTAAACTTCGGCAATTTTTCATAAAATTGCTCTTATTAAACATACTCGCACTTAAAAAATATATATGAAAATGAAAAAAAAAACTGTTCCACTTATTCCTCAGACGACTCATTTTCCAACGTATTTATGTATTTTACGTACTAGTACAACTTATTTTTAATCAATAAAAACCTTACTCTTTTCACCTCTTGAAGCAAAAATCGCGAAATAGGTGTGAATGACTTATAAATGAAATAAGAAAATAAAAAACCGTGTCACTTATACAATTTAAAAAGAAACGTACTATCAAAATATGTATACAAACTAATAGAAGTTTTGTTAGTTACTGAAAAATAGTATCAAAAAGTTGAGCGAAACCGAAAAAAAAGTTTACCGGACTCTTAAGAGTGTCCCGCCAACGATATCTAAGCGAGGGACGCGAGGCATGTTCACATCTCACTCAGTCAAGACAATCTAAATTTGGTATGCTATTCGACTTATTGGCTTAATAAAAAAATCAATACGTGAATTTGTAGGTTCCTAATCTACCTACTCGTAATAGAGGGACATAGCGACATAAATAACTCGTACTCGTACGTGATGTGTACCTACGCAACGGTTATATACGTGAATTAATAATATAGATATTATAATTACACGCAGATTCAACAGGTACACCCATATTGCATGGACAATTTATGAATGAATGAATTCACATGCAATTTTGAAACTCACACTATAGTTTACGTAAAGTCGGCGTATACATGTCTCGTTTACAATTCTTTTGATAGCAGATTGTACACTAGATTTTTAAAATCTTCTACTCTTCTCTCCGATTTAAATTTAAATGTAAATTTTGAGATCGCACATTTTTATTACGTTCCTAATTATAAATACGAGCTTAAGCGACATACTACTTTCCTTTGATAGACCCATTGAAAATATTTATGTTTATCACCCACAGACCAGTAATTATCACCCAAAGCGTAACACATTATGAACGGTTACTTATTTAACTCTACAACATTTTCACTTTGCTACAACTGCGGCTTCACTGAATAAAATCACAACCCCGGTGCATTCCTTTATAATAAAAATTCCAATCTATGCAATACCCCTGTTTATTTGAACTAATGAAGTGAAAATTAAACCTGGGCACCCGGCAATTTAATTATTCTCATTTTAATTTTCACATTCATTCTCATTTTATAGCGCTTTTATTATGAACAAAAGCCCGGACACTATTAATAGGATGCCTAATATTTGATTATATCATACTGGTTTCTTTATTTCATCAGCCGATAGTCAAAAATTACTCAACTTTTATAATCACTTGTATTTTTTAACTTACATGACTTCGAACAATACAGACCAAATCAAATTACATATTAGGTAATCAATTTAAAAAGAATGTCTGTGAGCTGGAATCGAACCAGTCTTAATATTTTTTTTTTGGTATAATAATATGATGACATGTTACAGTTTTAAATGTTTTATTATAAACGCGCCCAAGACGTGTTCTGTAGGAAGGTATGTTATTTTATTTTTATGTTTCAAAGTGTTTTCTTAAGATCTATGTACTGGAACCAATTTTGATAATTGATATTATGCAGTAAGTAGTTCCTATGGGGACTATTTGAGATGCTGCAAAAAAATACAAATACACGTTTTTTTTTGGTTTGAAAGCCAATATTAACATTTATTTTATTATTATTTTAAGAAGCAATGAAAATTTCATAAAATTCCAGCCTAGTTGCCACGTTTAGATCCCATTACTATTTTAATCCCTGCTAATCCATACAGAAAACTACGCGAAGACGTAAGCATTAGGTAGTCAGAATGACCTATATCGCGCTATCTATTTTTTTAAAGTCGGGAATAATATTATAATATATTTTCTTCCTTGTCGGTATCACTCTTGACAGAGTGGTCGTGGTCATCACTTCAGGTGTTGGTGGCAAGCTTCACAACACGCCGCCACTCTCCTCTGATGGCCGCCTTCCTCGTGCACTCGTGTAGTGATGATGAGCCATTTACTGCCGCTTTTATCTGGTCAGTCCACCTCATAGGCGATTTTCCTCGTGCCCTGGTACCATCAACCCTTCCCTGGACCACAAGTCGCTCAATAGCCACCTCCCCGCGGCGGATGACGTGACCAAAAAAGGTGAGAATTCGAGACTGTACCAAAGATGATAGACGCTTCTTGATGCCGAGTTCTCGAAGTATAGACTCGTTAGTACGGAATTCAGTCCACGATACTCCGAGCATTCTCCTCCAGCACCACATCTCTAGGGCGTCTACCTTCTTTTTCTCTACTTTCCGCAGGGTCCACGTTTCTGCAGCGTACAAGAATATGGGAAATACAAGTGCCCGAACTAATCGAATTTTCGTGGCTTTATATATGTTGCGATTTTTCCATATTCTCCTCAATCTGTCCATTGCAGACCTAGAAATTGCCATACGCCTTTTCACTTCGTCGATGCATCCACCTTTGTTCGTGATTAAGGCTCCCAGATAAATGTATGATTGCACCACATCACAATTAGCAATTTGTTTTGTTTCTGGAGAATTGTTATTCATGCGGTCGACAATCATCATTTTTGTTTTAGACCGGTTTATCTTAAGTCCGAATTCCAGGCTAACGCGCTCCATCCTTCCAAGAAGCTCTTCCATGTGCTGGGCACTGGTGGCGAACATAGTAGTATCGTCTGCATATCTTAAGTTGGATATCTTCAAGCCACCGATCGAGATGCCGTCTGTCCAGTCTTCAAGTGTAATCCTCATTACGAGCTCTGTGTACACGTTGAACAATAGTGGAGAAATAATACATCCCTGACGGACTCCGGCGCTGGGGTGGAAGTGATTTGACTGCACTTCATCTGCGCGTACTGAAGCTGTGCCGTCCTCGTACAGTCTTCGCAGGAGGTGTACCAGGTGTTTTGGAACACCCATCGCCTTCAGCGTTTCCCAGAGTTTGGGCCATTTCACAGAGTCGAACGCCTTGGAGAAGTCTACAAAGCATATGTAGGTGGGCTTGTTGAATTCTCTGGCTTTTTCTATAATTTGTCGAACTGCCAAAATCTGTTCCCGAGTTCCCCTCCCCCTAACAAAACCAGCCTGTTCAGTAGCAATTTCTTTGCTTAAGTAGGGTCTTAGACGCTCGTTCAGAATGTGCAGTAGAATTTTGCTTGCGTGAGAGATAAGAGCAATAAGGCAGTAATTACTGCACGTCTTTGTGGAACCCTTCTTGTGTAAGGGGACAAAAACAGTATGAGCCCATTCTTTCGGCCATTGCCCCGATATCTTATAATATATTTTATCTACACTCATATTGTAAGTTCTCTAAAACGTGTTCGAAAACGGTGAGCGTAGCTCAACTGATTGTATAATTATCGTTTCTGTACGGTAAATGGAATGTTTAAAATTGAAGTAATGCCATTATATTTTTTATCTACACTCGCATTGTAAGTCCTCTAAAACGTGTTCAAAAACGGTAGGAAATGGCTAGCATTACCACGACCGATTTTACTATGATAAGCTTTTTATCTGTGGCAGTAACGTAATTTTAACTTTACATGCTCAACTATTGATGTGTTACGAGTTTTGATAACATAATGTACACGCACGCTCCCGCGCGGTCGCCGACACGCGCCCGCGCGACCGCCGGCACAATCGGGTTGGCCATGGCGGTGCAATGGCGGCCATTCTATGGTTTCCGAATAATGTATTTAGGATAAGTAATATGAGTGTAGATAAAGCAGTGTATGCAACTGTACGTAATTAGGCCTTATTACGTAACAGTTACATAAACTACTATTATGTCACACCTGGCCATAATGTGAGTTTTATCGCACGCTACGCGTACGGTAAAACTCGCATTATGGCCAGGTGGAGACGTAAAATTGTGTACTCACCACGGGCAGTAAAAAAGAAAGCCTTCTATCGCATATTTGCAATCCTTATTTCTTTTACAGTCCTTGGTAAGTAATATACTATTAAACGCTTTAGGAGTTTGTATTCTTAAAAAAGTAAATAATATACACAAAATACACACATTTACTATAGAATACAAATTATACAATCCTGATTGTGAAAAAGAATCATTTCAACTTATTATATTACTCGTATATTGTTCATGGATATATATATGATGATGATGTGGCGCCACTATACTATAATGCGCTCTTACAACGAGCGCCTGCTGCGCCCTCATTCTATCAAGTCGGACGGAGCCCGATATTCTGAATGCGCTATGCGTGCACTTGCCATGTTGAACGGAGTCCGACATTATGAATGCGCTACACGCGACCTTGGCTTGGGCGCCTGCGGCGCTCTCATATGTCGGCCCTGACCCGCTATTCGCCTGATTACCCAGGTTATCAGGTTGCTCCGAGGTTGCACCACTATCCATTATGACAGGAACAGAAGTCTCAAGTAACAACTCACTTTTATAGAAATAATATTTATTTGCAAAATAATAGTGCTCAGTAGTTTATACAATTAGGCTTAGCAAAATAATGACCCAAAACCATGACATGCAACCGCTTAAATACCCTTTCCAACCCTACCTCTCCAGGTCAGACACCTGGGATCACACCATGACATCACACCACCTGCGTAATGGCACTAATGGCGCGCTATCGTTGTTAGTCAAGACAATTCTCAAATATGCTTACAGGTTGAAAGCGATTGCTTATAGTAGTTTATGTAACTGTTACGTTTTAAGGCCTAATTACGTACAGTTGTATACACTGCTTTATCTACACTCATATTATTTATCCTAAATGCCGTATTCCGAAACCATAGAATGGCCGACATTGCACCGCCATGGCCAACTCGATTTTGCCGGCGGTCGCGCGGGCGAATGTCGGCGGCCGCGCGGGAGCGTGCAGGTGTACATTATGTTATCAAAACTCATAACACATCAATAGTTGAGCATGTAAAGTTAAAATTACGTTACTGCCACACATAAAAAGCTTATCATAGTAAAATCGGTTGTGGTAATGCCAGCCATTTCCTACCGTTTTTGAACACGTTTTAGAGGACTTACAATGCGAGTGTAGATAAAAAATATAATGGCATTACTTCAATTTTAAACATTCCATTTACCGTACAGAAACCATAATTATACAATCAGTTGAGCTACGCTCTAGTTAATATAATCGATCATCTATCTTTATGCTCTTTAGTTAAAAATGACACCACCATACACAATGCTTGGTTTACGAAACACTTATAAAATCAAATCATAAATTTTATTCGAAGTAAATACAAGAGTAGAAATAACAAGAACAATTAAACATAAAAAAAGAGTTTACTTCGAAATGGGTCCGCCTCAGCATAATGCTGACCCGAAAGCCAGCGCTGATCTTCCGGCGAGACCATTTGTGGACCACGATGACAGCTGTACAACACGGCCTTACTATACAAACTGAACGCAACCACTCCCCGCCTGCGTTCAGCGCCCTCTATTTTGCGGGTGTGTTACTGCATGACATTGACATATAAGGCCATGCCGTACAGCCTCGAATAAAATAACATTTTATAAATAGGAAAATAAAATACTTTTACATAGTCAGTTTAAGTGCTAAATACATGGAATTGACGTGAAAACATTACAGATACAGTTGTACAACATAAATAAATAAACTACCTAGGAGATACTAAGTTTACTCAATTGCCATAGATGAAAAATTCTACAACTAACCATGGAATGAACCTGGTTATTCGTTGTTACAAGTCTAGACAGTACAATGTGGAATAAACAGACAAGAAAGTAAGTTACACAAAAGACAACAACACGCGCAGTAGTGATAGAAAACAGAGAAAAAGAATGAAATGGAGGTTACACGAAGACAATTGTATACAAACGCATTGGATCACATTAAGGAAAAGAAAAACAGGTATATTATCATTATTGACTTACTTAAAATTATATCAAAAGCAACTCGTGTCATGTCTTAATGCCTCCTGTTGCCGCTGGTGTTGAAGTGTGAAAGTTTTGAGATTGGCTTTAAAGCTTGGAATCACTTCGGTCCTTGAAATTGATAAATCGCGTCTTTCTCGGAAACAGTTTGACATAGAAAGCTGAAATTTAGAATAGGTAGAGAAAATCTCGTCTGTAACAAGGTTCTTAGGTCTTTACTGCTTAAATTTAATTTGAAGAGGAAGTTTAGGGGAATAAAGGGGGAAAGTGAATTTTATTTTTAAGAAAAGTGTTGGGTACCAATAGAAAGCTTACAAAAAATTAAGACCGCACAATGATTTTGACTTCATTTTACGTGCAGTAGTTTCGATAAAAAACGCTAATACTAAAATTACGGCTCTGTCCCCGCGTCCCACTAAACAGACCCTGAAGATGACGGCATAATTATTTGGTAGATCTGTCTTTAACAGTTTTCAGACCATGGACTGACCTTAGATTACTATAGGACTCAATATGTAAGTGGTGTCAATTTACAATGGTAATTTTCCATGATTAATATATTAAAAGCATAAAAGAAAAATAGCACATACAAAATTAAACCTTACTTAATTAAACGAACGGTAAGAAGTTTAAATATTGAAGGAGCTTTTCAACCTAAGATAACTATCAGATTTATTTTGAAGTTTTTCGAAACAATTTTGAAAAAAGAACTCCATGCGTCATTATTATAACCGTTTTTTTGTTTTTATACGATAAAGTCATAGATCTATTAGAATATCGTAGATAAGTCATTTAATAGGTATTTATTTAGTGCGGATGCGAGTGACTAATTCATTAATTGGTTTTCACTGTAAGTTCCTATTTGATTCATCGACACAGTATCCGATTTACAGTGCACCATGGCCACGGTCGGTCGCTATTTACATCCTTGGATAGGTTTAGTTACGTTCCACGTCTAAGGAGGAAGCAGAAAGAGTTTTAATATAATCTACCACGTGTAACCGGGTAAAGGGAGGCGAAAGGGGGGTTCGGGGGCAAGGCCCCCCCATTAAAAATATGAACACTGTACTATCGCTACATGTACGCTACATTTAACACCCTCCTAGCCCAGTCGGTAGTGACACTGCCTACGAAGCAGGAGGTCCCGGGTTCGAATCCTGGTAAGGGCATTTATTTGTGTACCTGAGTTATGGATGTTTTCTATATATTTAAGTATTTATCAATATCTATCTATTATATATATCGTCGTCTAGTACCCACAACACAAGCCTTATTGAGCTTACTGTGGGACTAGGTCGGTTTGTGTAAGATTGTCCTATAATATTAAATGTACCCTGGACTGCTTGGGTTAAATGTCTAAGGCGGGTGCAGAACGATTTCGGTAGAGATTATCACGCTAACGGTAGCCAAGGGGGGCTCGAGGGGCAAAGCCCCCGCATAAAAATGGCCTGTACATGATCGCTATTTACATCCTTGAAAGGTTTAGTTAAGTTCCACGTCTAAGGAGGAAGCAGAAAGAGTTTTAATATCACGTGTACCTGGTTAAAAGGAGGCAAAAGGGGGGTTCGGGGGGCGATGCCCCCGCTTTAAAAATATGAACTCTGTACTAACGCTACATTTACCTTGAACTGGTTGGATTAAATGTCTAAGGCGGAAGCAGAATGATTTTGGTAGAGTTTGTCACGATATCGGCAGTAAAAGGGGGGCGAAGCCCCCCGCATTAAAATGGCTCGTACTCGATCGCTATTTTTATCCTTGGATAGGTTTAGTTAAGTTCCACTTTTAAGGAGGAAGCAGAAAGAGTTTTAATATAATTTATCACGTGTAGCCGGGTAAAGCGAGGCCTAACCCTGGACTGGTTAGGAGAAATGTCTAAGGCGGGTGCAGAACGATTTTGGTAGAGTTTATTACGCTAGGGCATTAAAAACACGGGTACTGTACTATCACAATATGTACTCTGGACTGGTTTGGTTAAATGTGTAAGGCGGAAGCAGAACGATTTTGGTAGATTTTATCACGCTTATGGTAGTCAAGGTGCGAAGCCCCCCGCATAAAAGTGGTCTGCACACGATCGCTATTTACATCCTTGGATAGGTTTAGTTAAGTTCCACGTCTAAGGAGGAAGTAGAAAGAGTTTTAATATCACGTGTTGCTGGGTAAAGGGAGGCAAAAGGGGGGTTCGGGGGGCTTCGCTCCCCGAAATATAAACATGCACACCGTACTATGAGACATACACACTGGACTGGTTAGGTTAAATGTCTAAGGCGGAAGCAGAACGATTTTGGTATAGTTTATCACGCCAAGGGTGACAAAAGGGGGCCCGGGGGGTGAATCCCCCCGCATCAAAATTTAATTTTTGGACTATGGACTAGCTTATAAATAGGTACAATTCGTTTGTGGTGCACACTGGTGCCCAAACTAGCTATTGCCCGCGTTTTCGTCTGGAATTAGTAATCCACCCTTCTTTTTACACCCTGAATCGATTATTTCGGGGATAAACATTATTCTACTTATATACTTTCCCAGAACTCAAACTATCCAGGAGTAAGTTCATTCTCACGAACATTGATGTTACTCAAACTATAACCTTTTATTTATGCACCCATACATTTTACTGACAGTATATTTTCATACTACTATTTAGGTATTAGAAGAGGAGAGGGGGATCCTAGTACCCTTTGAAGTTTCCTAAATTTTTTGTATCACATACTAATATATATTTTTTCTCAAAACTTATTAATTAGTATTACCTGTCTATTTATGGCAAACTATATCATTTTGGTCGGTTACTTTAGATATATATAAGGCGAATAACTGCCTAACATATTTTTTTTACATAATACATAAGCACTTACAGCAAAACATTTTTGCTAATTGGTTTTTTATTTATTATTATCTAGTGTCTAACATGCATAATAGTAGTAGGTACCTATATAAAATAAAAGCCTTCTGTCAGACAAATCGACGATGAGAATTGTCAAACTCCGGGTACGAAACACTTGGTGTCCCGGATGAAACACTCGGACTTGGCCAGATTTTTGTTTATACCACGACGGTGGTAAATAAGTGAGCCTGATATCAAGCGACCAACGCAGCCGATTGGCACAAGTATCTATAATATAATTTTAAACAAAAAAGAACCGACTTCACATAGCATCCACCTTTCCAAAATCAAATGCTCGTGCTGCTGTAAAAAATACTCAAATCACTATACGAGTAGGTGCCTATAATAGTTGAAGATTTCCCTCGATTTTTCCAGGATCAAATCATAATAGCAATGCGTATTTTATGTTCTGGTTTGCGTCATCTTTTTGTGCACCGTGTTTAGCCTAGAACTACGTATATTACAAAACAAACCCAAAAAGACGTAAAACGCTCGGTACGTTCTTTACCAAAACATGTGACCTTATGCTAAGGTAAAACACCGTATAGAACCTATTTTTGTTAAAATGTCGTATACGTTTTTTATACCCACGTCTTCACTATTTTACGACATGATACAATTATTTAAGTCCGTAACATAATTATACGTGCTTCTTATTACCCAAATGCCGAAAGAAGGGAGGTTTCTAGAGTTTGTATGTATGTATGTAGCAGAGCTCGGATTTTTCACGGCAAAACAAAACACTAGCGTAATTTAGCCAGTGCTTGAAATATTATTTTATCGATATCGATAATTCAGAACTAGAAGAAATAAAAGTCACCAAATAAAATTAATATGTAATAAAACTAATAAAAACATTTGTATAAAGTTACTATATATTAGAAACAGACGCAATTTGTTCTTCAAAATCTACGTCAGTACACACAGCAGCACAAGACATTTTATTTGGGTAATAGTGATAGGAGTAGATGATCATTATCTTTTCAACATTCTCTGGGAGTAAACAGTTGCGTTTATCACTATAAATCCATTTATGTACACTAAATGTACGTTCAACTTCAGTTGACGTCAAGGGAGCAAATTTATAGAATTCATTATCAGTTCGGGTAATATTTTCAGATATGTCTCTTAAAATTTCGTAATCAGGATTTCGTTCGAGCACGGCTTCAAATTTACGTATCACTGGTAAAAGTTTACTCCAGTTTACGTAGAAACGAACAGTATCCAGAATGAGGAAGGATTCCGCAATGGATAAAGTCGAACATTGCAATTGTTCTATTGAAGAGGCTATTACTTCGTAGTTGTCGCGAATGAAATTTAACTCCGGTCGTAGTTTGCGTGTTTGAAAACATTTTTTTGCAGCTCTTATAGCTGCCGAGTCATTAGCAAGTATGGAGACGACATCACGTATTTGCTCATAGTATTGAGCGTAATATACCGCATCAGATATCCAAGTTCCCCATCTGGTGATAATTGGCTCGGGAGGTAGGGGAATGGACGGATATTTTGCCTTAAAAAGGCGTACACGCTCTGGAGATTTTAGGAATATCTTTTTGACATTCGATATCAACCCATCCACACCTTTGAAATTATCTCGCACTTCTTCGGCAACCCGGTGCAGACCATGAGCTAAACACGTAATGTGTTTCATACGAGGAAACGTTGCTTTTAAAATACGACCGGCTTTAAGCATATATGCGGCACTATCTGTGCAAAGTAAAAGCAAATTGTTTACGTTATTAAAGATAAAATTGCTCAGAACAATTTTTTTGCAAAGACCGAATCACCACGTTTGTCACACATTTTCCCATGAAATCTGGTGTTTCGTCTATAGATATCCATAAATAATTGGTTTTGTTTACCTCTCTTATACCCTGTATAGTTTTTTTGTACACGAGATTTAAATAAATTTTTCGCAGGGTCGATTCGTCCGGTAAAGAAGTCATAGAGCAGTCGCCACATAAATACTTGTTAAAAAAATGACGAAAATTATTGTTGTTGACTGTTGCCCATGGTATGTTGCATGAAATAAGAAAAATAATTAAATCGAAATAAAATTGATGTTTCCTATTTGGTTGCCCCGAACGGTAATTGTGGCGGTTGCTTTTCAGATGATTCTCAATATTGCATTTCTTCAGTTTTAGATGCATATCGCACATAGAGCAGTATATAGTGGAGGTCACTTCATTATAGACTAACTCAGGGTGATTTTCAATCCACGTTTTGATCCGATCTTGTACATTACTCATTTTTGTATTAATTGATACCTTGCAATATTACGTTATTATACGTATATCCAACACGTCGGATTCAATGCGTTGCGAAATAAATAATACCTAGATGCAATTTACGTTTTATACGTAATGAAATGACAGTTAAAGTGTGAATGTCATATGTCATGTGAGATGAAATTTGCAGTCGTTTCTATCATTTTAAATGAGGTGGTATAGTTACTTCGTTCTAAGTTGTACATGCAGACCTACCTCTTTGTTGCTCGACTATGGCAAAGCTAAAATGAAAAGTTATTTTATTACTTATACAGGATGTCCGGTAATTAATGCACAACCTTCTAACCCCCAGTAGGTCACCTTAGACTGGTCAAAAATATTGATTTTGAGCTCTAGTAAGTCTCCTGTTTTTCGAAATTTTCGCACGTTTGTTAGTTTTTAAATTTTGACATTCACACTGATAGGTGTACCATCGAATAAAAAAAGAAAAAATGTACTGAGGCAATACCTGTCATATACTCTAGTAAGACTCGATAGGTGTCGATAAAATAATATTTCAAGCACTGGCTAAATTACGCTAGTGTTTTGTTTTGCCGTGAAAAATCCGAGCTCTGGTATGTAGTATGTCCATTTCTTTGGCACGCCCTACAGCCTACAGCGCTTGACGGCTTTCAAACTTTGAACGTATGAGGTGTCATTAGATTTGTCTGAGTTGTGAGAGGTGGGAGTGACATAGGGCACATTGTTTTCGGGATTTCCCACGGGAATGAGAATTAAACGGGAAATACTGATCCCGAATGCTACTTATTACGCATCCGATTTCGTAACTCGTACTCGTAACGACTGTCATTGAGAAAGTTAATTTAGAGCAGATGTAGATTAGATCTTACTCAAATGTAGAATTGCGTTACGAAAATCAAGGATCAGTTTTGAGTTAGAAACCCATATCCGAAAATGTTGGCCAGATCCGTATGTTAAATTATATATAACATAAGGGCAAAGAGATTTAACTAGTAACCGGTCTTACCATTTTCTTATTTATTAATTTTTTCTTGGTTTGTTTTTGTTGTTTGTTTTTTGTCTGAATTTGTGTCGTCATTCGTTAGTTATAATCATAACTGACGTGGCCAGCTCTTAGTCCAGTAGGGTCACTACGGACTAGTTTAGGAGGCCGTTATATCGTCATTGTTCATATTTTTCTCAATACACTCGAAAGTACAATTTTTTATAAAGAATTTATGTAGTATTATGACTACAACTCTAACGAATAAACCCCTCCTTGTAAGCACAAGAAGGGGTTTATTCGGTAAGCAACAACACTACATATATAGGCTTAGATTACTATTCACGCATTATTAGATTTATTATTTTTAAACAGTTACCCCAATAAGTCAGATTACATCCATAATAACAACTATAACATACATAAACATAACAACAACATCTATACAGTATAATTAACGCGATCAAAATTACACACACTCATTACTACTCATTAGTTTACCTAAACCCGGTTGGCTTCTTTATCCATAATTCCAGGGAGGAAATAAACTGAATTATTTACCGATCCTGAGCCAAATGGACACATGAGACCCGAGGGAGGACTAAAAATAATAAAGCTGGATCATGCTACTGATGATGAACGATCGTTCAGCCTTTGTTAGCGAACTATTCTGAAATTAATTTAGGTATTTACTTCTATGATACTAATAGCTTTTGGACCTGCTGCTTTTGAAATTTAGCTTTGGTACTGCTTCGACATTATGTTTGTAGTATTAAATAAGTATAGTGCAATAAATTATTTTTAGTGGCAGGATTGCTTGGCGTAGAGACGGTTAGGGGTGAGTAAATACTGAGTATTTACCTTTGATAAATATAAAGGGAATAGATATGGTACCAGGCGCACGATCGTGTGTCATCAAATATAGGTTCCGGCGCCTATATTGAATCAGTCGTGTCATGGCCGCCGAAGAGCGTGCTTTCAAGAATAACGACTAAAATACCCGTAAATCATGCCAAACTGTGCCTTTTTTGAATGCTTTAATAGCTCAAAACATAAAAACAAAGCTCACGGAATAACTTTTCATTCGTAAGTACTGTTTTAAATAAGCAAACATAATTTTTTACCAAAATTTATCAACAACATTTTTGTTATTGAGTAAGCGAGACAGCTAAATAGGCAGTACCCACGCGTGAAACACGTATGTCCGAGTGTCATGCCCCTTTGGGTAGCGTTAGCAAACAATATGCTGATAAAAATACATTTTTATTTCATTCTGAAATTTGTTTTGTTGGCCAGGCAATAGAGGGGTTGACCTCGCATTAACTCCTCAGTCCAAAAAAACTTTACAGCATGATAAAGTGTCAGGAGTATATGGTATATATATATATATATATTTCCAAAAAAAACTACTGTCCTTCTTAGGTTTTTTTATCTAAACTCTTATATCGCCTATATTTACGTTTGAAAAAATGCTCAGTCTAATTTTATTGCACTAGAAATATTGACTTGATGTATGTAACCAATGTTAAAAATATCAAAAAAAAATCCATAACTGAACTTTTTTTTAAATTATATTTCCTTTAAGAATTTTCTTGCGACTGTACCGAAATCCAAAAAAATATCCTGCGTATTAAAAATTTAAATCATGTCACAAATAAGATACCTAATATTTCACTCGTTAGTGGAATGCGCACGTGCAGGACGCGGGACGCGGGAGCGGGGATGCGAAGGGCCATGCGCAGCGTTCTCGTTATCTTCTTTAATAAACTAAAAAAAAAGTTTACTTTTATGGTTTTGCACGTTACTAAAATATACATTAACACTACATTAATACCCCCATACTGTTAGTAATTTTATCTTAATTGATATAATTTGTAGTGGTGCTAAACGCGTAGTCACAGTGTAAATAAAAAAGTACGCCAGTTGTAATATATTTGACACATTTTAAAAATGCATGCGTGTTGTGTAGATGTGTCATATGCAGACTCCGTAATCAGTGGTGAAAATTTAATGATATCGAATCATAGGGTTGCCACACAATATTTTATTTCGAGTACAACATGTGATATATAAAAAAAAAACTTATATTTTTAAATAATATCACCGCTCCATGACAAAAAGGTTACATTCGTTGAGATGGTATTTTCATAAGGTAACATTTTCCGTAACTCTGATGTCTGGTTATCGCTTGTGCAATACAATTCATTTATTGGCCATCTTTTTCCACTTGTCATAATTGTTTTGAATACCATTTCATCCTAGGAACCGTCATATATATACGATTTAACACGTTTTAACACGAATCTTAGTCATCTTACTTTAAAATGTATATGCATTAGCACAATTGTATCATGTTACTGAAAAAAAAACAAATTTATTTATTTATTAGAAAATTATAATCTAATAGGGTCTTACCAGGCTTACACCTATTCGAAAAAATTGGTATCTATTGCACAGTTATACTAAATTTAGTAACCATTTCCGCGTCGCTGAGACTGAGAAACTGAGAAAATTTAGCAAGATTATTCAGGAAATCCATACTTTTACTGAATAAATAATTAAATGATTAATATGACATCAATCATAATTGCCGAAAAAAATACAATTAAGTAACTATTATGGAGTGTATATACCAAATTAAACCTCGTTAAAGTCCTTTGCCTTAATATACAGGGTGGAAAGATAAATCGGGTCCTGGAGGAAATCTACCTTAAAACGTTGAGATAGCTCAATTCACTGAAAGGAAACATTCTTTAATTTCTTTAAAGGGACATAACTGCATTTACAATTTTTTGGAAAAGAGTACAGTTTTCAAAAAAAGTATTTATTTTGTAATTTTTGCCATAAATAATTTTTATGACAATTGATGCCAATCGATCATGTTTCCAACGAGGATAAAAACTTCTAAATACCAACCAAGTTTAGGGCACAAGAGAACACATAAATAATAATAATAATAATAATTTTCATACAATTAGTATGGAATAAAATGAAAATTAAGAAACAAACTGTGAATGCAGTTTTAGTTTTTAGGAAAAATAAAAGAATGTTTCCTTTGAGCGAATTGAGCTATCTCAAGGTTTTAAGGTAATTTTCCTCCAGGGCCCGACTTATCTTTCCACCCTGTATAAATAAAATAAGTATATAGCTTACATCAAAATATATATACGTCATATTAAGAATATTAAAATGTGCTATGCCAACCCTAGCATTTTCATTAAAATTTCACCACAGAAAACGGGGTCTAGTCATATGGAACAAATAAAACTATTTTGTAAATTTTTGGAAATTGTGATTTTCTTTAAGTTGAAACAGATTTCTGCAAAAAGATTTATTCAATCGGTCAGTAATGTAACTGTGGTGACGAAAATTTGTTCCTGTTGTCCCTCAGTAGGGACTGAGGGCTCGCATAAATGTTTTGCTTTTGCCACGATCTTAAACGGCAACTTCTAGCCGAGACCGGCTTAGGCTACATCTGTCTCAACTTATCGCCTCTTTGTATTGCGGGTTTGGGGGGGCGACCCGACATCCTACTGCCAGTAGATTGCCAGCGGAGACTATGTGGATAAGTGGTTATCCGGTCTTCGGAGTAAGTATTCATATTTATACAGATACAAATAATTTATTGTACCTACGAAACAACACATGACAATGGCCAGTGTTTGGCGTACAATAATGTTGATTCTATTGCATGGTATGTCATTGAATGTCTAATAATGTTTTTAGTTATATCAACCATAGGTAGATGCCAAAAAAAGGATGCTGCCTGCTGGCCTCGCCTCGGATACCGGAGGACTTGGTCACTTTTTCTAAAGCATATGACAACTACTCGTATTTCGACTTATAACCAAATAAATAATTAAATATTACACACAGAGAAAAAATACATTTGTCACAGGTGAATTACACAACAGACATAAATCTTATTTAAGCGTCATTTATAAGTACAACTTATGTTTAAATTTGGGTAAAATAAAAAGTTTAAGTCATCTGGCAAATGCGCTGTTTCGCATATGTCTTGATATACTCGTTATGAAGAAATCTATGGGTATCGCTCTCGCGGGGAGGCGGGGGACGACGACAAAAAGTTGCGCGTACCAGATCTGTGGGCACGGCAGTTCCCCTGCTAAGTCGAGCAAAACAAAGGCACGGCCGAACCATCCTTTTTCCGAAGCCATTCAGGCCATTTTCGACCCCCCCTCCAATTCTGTTATTAATAAAGCTAGAAGGCTGAAATTTCTGTGACAAAGAGGCCATAACACAAGGAAGATCCCAATATCATTGAATTTCACTATATACTTTAAGAACTATTGCAAGTCAAAATTCTTTAATTTGTCACTGACTCACTGATTACGATCATCGTATATCTAAAATACTTCTAGCAGTCCCACAAGCTCCAAATTTTGAACACTTCTAACTTCTAGGGTTAACTCTTAGACTATAAAGCCACTGAAAATTAAAACATACCGCAATATGCCGGGTTCTCTAGTTTTACAAACCGCACAGTTCACATTGTAATCCCATATAAATATATATATGCAGAAACAAAGTTATTTTTTCTGTTTCTTTTTATTATAAAAATATAAACATCTAATATTCAAAAGATCACAATGACATGTTGTTAGTAAACTCCGGCACACCGGCTTGGTTTTACATTAGACCTCATTACTTTTTGAAGTAGGAGAACTGCGTTGCGAGGCTGGCATTATTGTACATGTAATGTTTTTGATGGGTTACAATTTATTGAAATAAAACAATTAAAAACGGATTTTATCGCGTGTATTGAGTTTACATTACATCCCGACGTTTCAAACACTTTACAGCGTTCGTGGTCAACGGGTCGACTAAGGAAAAATGTACAATTACCTCCGTTCAAAAACTGATGAAATGGTAAGAACTTTAAGCCAATGAAGAAGATGTCACAGTTCCTGAGGTCAGTGAAGTCGGCTACTCCTCTACAGAGTGCAGGGGTCTACAGGCTGGAATGTGAATGTGGTCTATCATATGTAGGCCAGACTAAGCGGAGCATCTCTACTCGGGTAAAGGAACATATAGCCGATGTAAAGCACCGTCGACCAAGGTCAGCAGTCTGTGAGCATGTCATGGATAGACCCAACCACTCAGTTAAATTTGACAAACCGCAAGTCCTCGTCAAGGAGAAACGATACATTCCCCGGATGTTGCGAGAGGCAATCGAGATTAAAAAATATCCAAATTTCAACAGAGAGGATGGTTTTTCGGTACCACCAGCTTGGGATCCAGTTATTCATTTGGTTAAGGAGCAAGCTAGACATAGGACTGTGAGACCATAATGGTGGACAGTGTGGACACTAATAATAATTTAATACTAATTTAAAAAAAATAAAAATAAAAATGAAAATAATAATTAATAATAATAAAATAATTTGTTTAATAATTTGTTTTGTAATAAAAAATAATTTGTTTTTATAAAGGCCCCTCCGGCATGTGCAAACACTAAATTTGTTTAATATTTAATATGTGGGTAGGTTTGCATATTGAGATAGTTTTTGAACGGAGGTAATTGTACATTTTTCCTCAGTCGACCCGTTGACCACGAACGCTGTAAAGTGTTTGAAACGTCGGGATGTAATTTAAACTCAATACACGCGATAAAATCCGTTTTTAATTGTTTTATTTCATGAATAACTATCGCGGCAACCGAAGACAATATTACAATTTATTGCTTTAGAAATTTACGTGTACTCTCTTCTCTCTAGTGATTACTTTCCGAGTACTACCCAGCTAGGTAGATGTGTACCAGGCCAGTAATTTGTCCCAAGGGTGTGCCCTTAGGACAAATTACTGGCCTAGTGGCTTAGTGTCACAACACTAAAATGCTCAAACTTGGTTGAGGCATATAGCATGCGTACCTTGAGACCGGTAGGGCGTTTCTCAAAAAGTCCTCGGCAATGCGCTGAGGGTCATGTTTCTGCGTTGAACAAACGTTAGCGGCATCTATATAACTCGATCAATGTACCATCTGTTGGTAGGCGGCGTGACTAGTGTCGAAGCGTAGTTGTATCGGTGCATGCGGCTGCATTGTGTGCATTATGACACTACAAGCGTCATCTGTTGGCGAGTAGTGGTGATGGTGTTCTATTTAGTGAGGCAATGATACTCTGATGCTTCAATTAAATACTAAATTGTTTAATTAATAATACGCCATCAAGATAATTATTAAAATTATAATGATACGAGTTAAGTACAAATATGAAATTAGACAATTATATAATTGAAGTAACTTACTCCACTTTTTTCACTATGACGCAAGTATAGCTGAGTCGTAGCCGCGCATGCGAAACTGGACTCAATAGCTGAAGCACGACGACATATTACTGCGTGCTCACTCGCTTTAAAAGGCTAGACAAATTTTTCATTTCGAGATTTGACGTATTGTATGTGGAATATTTTTTGGAAATTTCGGTTGTGGCTGTTGAATTGACTACCTTACGTGAATAAAAAACGAAACCAGGCTGAGGAATTTTCCATAAAGTTTATGAAATATACTGTAATAACAATTTTATTTCTGTAATTTTATTTCTGGAATTAGGAATATTCGTAAATATTATGCTAAAATAAGATTAACGTAACACCCACTGAACAAACCTGACTGAGAAATTTTCCAAACAAAATGACGAGTGTTACCAATTACTTTTGATTAAAAGTGACAGTTTCGCGTCAGTTGCAGCCGCGGGTGCATGTTATGCTACCGGAAAGCGAGATTTTTGACAGGCGCGGGAAGGTTTTCCCTACTCGCGGCTTAAGTCGCTCTTACAAGACGTGCTAGGCGTGCTGAGTCTATACTCCCTGATATACATTGGTGGTTAAATATTTTCTGACGCCTCAACTATTAGGTGGTTGCAGCCTGTGGGAGTGATACGGCAAGCGGTTAAAGGTCTAACGCTGAGCCGGAAAACCATATTAATTGCTTTGTCTGTATAACTGCCAGATACTTTTCCGACTTGATAACATTAACTGTGATAGCCGAATGGGCGGTATCCAGTACCCTCATCTTACTCAGGTTACGAGAGAATTCTGGCAATGGTGTGAACAAAGGAAGTTGTTCTTTTCTGCCTCTTATTTTAGATCCCGCGACAATACGGTTGCTGATTTTGAGTCAAGGAAATCACACCCTGATAGAATGGAAATTGACAGACAGGGCGATTGCCGCGATAGTGTGCAGAGTTGGCTGTACAATAATGTATCTATTCGCAAACCTCATTAATAAGAAAAGTGCTAAATACATTTCACGGCACAAATACCCTGACGCCTATGCGGCACTCTTTCACTGTATGCTGGACAGGTATTTTCTTCTATGCTCTCCCGCCTTTTTTAAGTCCTACTGAAAGGCCTTCGATAGATTATTTCAGATCAAGCTAAGGGTATCATGGTCATACCCTTACGCAACCATGGTCTTTTGAAGTCTTCTTGTCAGTGAAGTCATAACTTTCCAATCTAGTAGCAATGCTTTAATTTAACTTCTCGATATAGTTCCGGTCGTATACATAACTACTCGATTACTCTGGTTGCAGGGATATTGTGCGGGCCGCGCTATCGAGAAGAAGCTTGCCACCATCATCATTGAACATAATTATGATCAATTAATAATGTATTAATTGATAGCGTCCCTATCACCAAACACAATAAAACAATACGATGTTTGCCTTAAAAAGTGGTGGCATTTTTGTCAGAGCAATTCAGTCGACGTTTACGACGCGTCTATTTCTACAGTAATTTACTCGTATTTCATGACTCATTTATTTAATGATGGCTGTCAATATGGAACGTTGAACTCCTGTAGGACGGCCTTATAATTAGTTCTAGGCCAGACTACATCAAACGTCGACAGGCTACAGAGGTTCTTTAAGAGTTTTTCAATTGCGTCCTCCACCCCTAAGTATTATGAAATACTACAGTACGCGAACAGTTTTGAGCTTCGATAACTCACAAGTGCGATTTTCTTTTTTAGTTAGAGAATATGATATGATTAGTTATAGTAAAAAATATTTTCTAACAGTTTTTGACGTCGCGCTAGGTATTATATAGACAATTGTTAATAACAACAAGAAAAGATTATACAAGATATATTTTCTTTTACCATACTATTGTATTGAACTATTTCAACATCATCTGTCATTTTATAACAGTTTTGTCAATAGATCATGTGAGCATAATCGAAAACAATTTGTCAAAATATAAGTGACCTTGAATTCTAAACGAATTACAAATGGCTTAGATGACATATGCTCTTAACAATCCGTTATAAAATGTGAAGTTATGTTGCAATAGTAAAAAGCGATAGCCTGGTGGAGAAAAATAAAACTTAAATAATCTTTTCTATGAGTAGCGAACAAATACATGTATACAAATATATGTACCTAGCGCATTGCTAACAATTGTTAGAAAATATTTTTTATTGTTAGTACCTAACGTATTCTAACAGGTCAAAAAATAAAATCGCACTTGTGATTTATGTCATTTTTATAGGTTAAAAAGGCGTTCCCGTACTCCACTAAAGCTTGGGATACAAATCTTGTATTAAGTTACTTAAGTGATTATTTTCCTAATAACGAATAAAGCTTTGAGAAGCTTTCAAATGAAACAGTTACATTAGTTGCTCTTACTACGGCTCACAGAGTCCAAACTCAATATAAAAAATATTGAAATTACTTCCGAACATTATGCGTATGCTTTAAAACACCAGGTAAATATTTTAATAACTTTCTATTTGGTTGTAAACAGACAGTTATATACCTTACCTTTTTTCCGGGAAAACCCTTCCATATGTCCAGCGGAAGCGCTTTCTTGTTATTTAAACGAAATTGAACCCTTAAAAAAGTCTGACAGCCTGTTCATCAGTATCAAAAAACCACATAAACCAGTAGGTTCACAAACGCTCAGCCGCTGGATTAAGCGCATATGTACTAAGCGAGTGCGGGATCGACGCGACGGCGTTCAGCGGGCACAGCACGCGGCACGCCGCCGCAACGCACGCGCACGCGCGCGGCGCTAGGGTCGACGCCATCCGCAACACCGCAGAGTGGTGCGGACAATTCAATACTTTTGCCAAACTTTATCAAAGGCCCATTATAAGTAGTGAAGATTGTTTGACTATGGCGCTATCCGTATTAAATAAATCGATAAAATCAGATTAATTTTGATATTAAGTGTTATTAATCATATAACTTATTTTAAGCGAAATCTTATCATTTCATTGCTAAAAAATTTAACTGATAAAACACAGATTTATTTTATGGTAAACAAATAAATGTTGCATAATCCTACAACACCTTAAGTTTTAGGTAGGAATTTGAAGTGTAAAACTGTACTAATTAATATTTGTGTTTCCAGTTTAAATGACTATTTTCAGTGCAAAATTAAACGAATACGATATGATCGGACTAAAAATGTTTAAAGATTCTGATTCTAATATCCCTGGTTTTTATCAGATTTGGTAATCAAAAGATTACTTTATAATAATTTATTATCAAACTACATTTTTGTAGGTTTCCTTAGGTATCGTTAGAAACCATGATGTTCTTTATGAATACCGATTGGTTATAAATGTAAAAAAAAAATAATAATAATGGTTACGTTGTCATTGATTGATGATATATCAAAATACTTTCAAAGTCTACAATGTATATATCCTCTGTTACTAATCTCGAGGACGAGGCGCGAAGTATAATTAATGATTAAACGAACTCACCTGAAGTGAAGTTCTATCATAATTATACGAAGCGCCTCGTCCGAAGAGATTATTAACTAATGGTCTAAGAGCTGGCCACGTCAGATATGACATAATAATGAGAGCAATGAAACCTGTTTAGTTAGACTGCTTTACCATCCTTATTGCTAGATCCGGGCATCTGGCAGCTTTTAATGGGTGGATGTCAGAGTGACAGACCAACAAAGTTTTTGAGTTGGAAAAAAGTAATATCAAAATAGGTAAAAACTGCCAAAGTTGTGTTATATATAGATGACAGGGCCTATATTTTAACATTAGATTCAAAACCATTGTCTATTATTGCGGATACAAAAACAGTAGGCGACTAACTATAAATTGTATTATACATCATTAAGCAGTACTTTCCCCCAACAGAAACTTCTGGATATGATATAATCTAATAAATTACATAATTTACCATAATATTGCATCAAACCCAGAACTCTTGGATTTGTTTTCTTCAAGTTATTTGCATTCTTTGACCTCCACCACTTTACAGCTGCCAGATGTCCGGATCTAGAAATAAGTATAGTATAGCAAACTAACTAGAGGGGTTTCGTTGCTCTCATTATTGTGTCATATCTGACGTGGCCAGCTCTCCGTCTATAAACTCCCTCCCGCCCGTCGCATCGCTCACCCCATTACTATATGTGTAAAGATACATCCATCAGTGATCAATTTATTTCAACATAAAAACATTTCTCTCAACTACATGAACGGATGGAGCGTTGGGAGGCCTAGTCATGGAATCTAGGCATACCCACTTATTAAAAAATTCAAATTTAAAAATAACTCCTAACTAAGTGCAGAGTGGTGACACCTACCGGCGTAACTACAATGTATATATCCTCTGTTATCCTCTTCGGACGAGGCGCTTCGTATAATTATGATAGAAAATTTCACTTCAGGTAAGTTCGTTTAATCATTAATTATTGTCGGACAATATTTAAGTGACAAGTCAAGTTTGACGTCAGAGATGTTCGTAAAATGTACACTTCCTAGGAATTGCAAAGACTTCCGGGAAAAGAGAGAACGTTGTCTTTTGCAGAACACGAACAACTCTGCCACACGAACGTAATTTCTACTAGCTTATCTCTTATCTGGTCCCCTTTGAAATCGATATAAGCTTGTTTACATTGCTCAGAACCACGTGCGGATAACCTCCAATCCTCCTGTCATCTTAATACCACACGTCCAAGGGTGAGTCCAGAGACTAACCCTGATGCTAGGGTAACAGTCTCATTGGGTAACAACTTATGAGGTTTTCCTGTGTCTGCCCAAAAGATCTCCCTGCTAGACTCATCTCATGATACTATACGGGTGTAGTAGTACACCATATGACTCTGAGCGCTGTAAAATAATGGATAAATCGAGGGTACTTTCGTTTAATGGTAAACGCATTCTTGATGTCTATTCTCTATATAGTGGCACCTAAATCCCCACCATGCACCCAGAAGCGTTACCAAAAGCTCCTGCAGTGGCTCCTACAAACACAACTTAGCGACACGCCTACGAATTGTGCACATCCAGGGTACTAATTCAAATGAATAATTATTCAAAACCCGTGGCTTCACCCGCGTGCGTTTGGAAAGTTTCGACATTTTCATTTACTTTATACAGGCCTTCATTCTAAACCTTACGTGTCTCTCTACATGTCAAAGTCCATTAAATTATTTACTGAAATAATATTGATTAGTCCAGCCGTGATAACTGATTTAAATTTATCTAGAACGCCAAGATCTGCGAATTCTTCGTACAGAGGGCCAAACTGTATGGTAAGCGTGTAAGCACAACGTCCCAGCGGAAAGTGGTTCTGCATCAGCAGGAAAAATCAGACTCAATACAATGGCAATGTCTGCGAAGGCCAAAGGTTGAGTACCACGTAGGGCTGACGGCCCGGAACATCGTAGCGAGAGTTGCTTCAGCAATAGCATGACAGAGACCGGACAAAACTTAATGGTCAAGTATCTTAGCGAACCCGAGGGCCGAAGGCCCGAAAATGCGAAACTTCACAGGAGTATTCCTAACGATAAATGAATAAACACGTGTTTGAGTTTTTTATAGAATTCAACCCCTAAAAGGGGGAAATGTGGTGACAAAGTCTGAAAATCAACATGGGTATTCTTTCTATGGTTTATCGGGTCGCTGACAACAACGATTTTAAAATACAACGTGGCGGACGTGAAATACCATCTCCCCTGTTGGGGTGCGATGGGGTTAAAATGTCTAAATATGAATATGGGTGTCGTTTTTATGGTATTTTGTTACGTTAATTACGAAAATGGCTTCGATTTTGAAATTTAATATTGTGGACATGAAAATTCTTGGAAGTATTTGTGCGAAATTGCAATCTAATCTTAATATGGTAAGAAGAAAATGACTGATTAACTGATATATCAACGCATAGCCCAAAATGACATTAGGTAGATTTCATCCAGAAAAAAAATTTAAAATCAACCCTTAAAGCCGGAGGTGAAAAGTGGGTTAGAAGTTTGTATGGCAAATTTTTAACAGCTCAACTATTTAGATGAAATTTGGTGTGGATATAGTAAGAGCCTCGGGAAACAATAAAGGATAGTTTTATCCCGAAAAATTATCCTAGAGGGGTAGAACAGGGGTTGGTAGTTTGTATGGCGAATTATTAACCGCTGACTGAACCGACGATTGAGATGAAACTGGGTACATAGATTTAATATTATAAATGTGAAAGTGTCTCTGTCTGTCTGTCTGTTTCCTTTTCACGCTTAAGCCGCTGAACCGATTTATATGAAACTTGGTATGGAGATAGTTTTGAATCCCAGGAAATGACATAACATAGTTTTCATCCCGAAAAATCAGGGGGTGAAAAGGGGGTTGAAAGTTTGTATAGGGAATGAGTTATGCTGAACCTATTTAGATGATTTGGTATGGAGATAGTTTGAGTTTCTGGGGAAGGATATATAATAGTTATTATCCCAGAATCTATGTTACTCTGCGTCCGTAGGAAACACCTTAAACAACCCTACACGTGATCCCTGGGTGGTGCTAAAAGAGTAACAAACTTGGCAGCTGCAATGTCCAATCTAGACCTCGCAGCACTCACTGGATTGTCTTTATCATCTGCTTTCCCACTACTCATTCCTGAGAGAAGAAATGGGTTTACCATTGAATTGCCGACAGAAATTTAATCGAATATTATTCCAATGACAACTTTTCAAGTATTTTCATTCCATCGACAAGTCATTGCGTCGAGGACTCGTTACTAGGTAATTTGAACCGATGTCTTTTGATTGGTAGTTGACTTATTTCAATAAAATTCGGATCATGCATGGCTTTTCATTTCGGGTTTTTTTAATTCATTTTTTTACATATAATAATATTTATTCCGCATAAAATTATTTCAATTGGTAATATTTCGTTATCGAAACTAAACGCAATCGCGTCAGTCGGCTCACTCTGCGTTATTATAGCTATGTGGGTAGTTTCAGATATGAAATCTGATCATGTGTGGCTTTTTTGGCCACAGTTCTTCTCCCAGTTTTCTTGGGGATCGCAGTTCTAACCTAACCCACTTCTGGCAACAGTTTTTTTTCTTGGGGTTTGCAGTTCTAACCTTTTTTTTTATAGAGGGGAAAATGCGTTACGCATACCGCCGGGCCTCAGGGACGTAAGGCCCAGGCGGATATGTGGGACTCCCATTTCGGTGTACCCACTAAAAACCCCTCTGTTTGCCGCCTCATCGCTAAAAGGCGGGACCACGGGAACTCCGAAGTACACTACCGTGGCCTCGCCAGCGGCTGGCTGTTGAGCCGACTCTCTGAGGACTTTGTCCTCTTACGCTGGATATGGCGTGGCTAGGTGTCTGCCACGCTCTTCGCCTTGAGGACCTATACCTTTAGGGTGACAGTCGTCCCCGTGACTGCCCCCCGGAGGTCCTCCTTAAGGCGGCAAGCGGCGTTCATGGGCGACTCGCCTGCGCCCGGGTCTCTTGCGCCGCGTCATCCGTGATAAAGATAACTGACTAAAAGGCGTGCGTCGAGATCTGCGAATGCTAATGGCCAAGTTCCTGCAGGAGAACATGCTTCGAACAGAGGGTCAAACGCTGAAGGTATGAGCGCGATGTAGCATGTGAGCGCAACGTCCTAGCGAGAACTGCTTTTGCAGCAGCAGGCCAAAATCTAATAAGGCCAAAGGCAGCAAGAATTGTTTTGAGCAGGAGCATGAAAGGGTCCCCGCAAAACTCGATGGTTAAGTTTTTTGGTGAATCCGAACGCCGAAGCCGTGACGCGGTGAGCGGCAATATCGCGAAAGCCATAGGGCGAGTACCGCGCAGGACCCAGGCCCGGAGGATCGAAGCGAGAATTGCTTGAGCAGAAGCAGCATGTCAGGGACCGGACATACTTAAATGGCGAAGTGTCTTAGCGAACTCGAGGGCTGTGGACACGAGGGTGAGGGGAAATGTATGTAAAAGTCAAAGGCCGAGTACCGCGTAAGGTTCAGGCTCGGAACATCGCAGCGAGAACCTCTTCAACATCATCATGACAGGGACCGGACATAACTTATAGTCGAAGTGTCTTAGCGAACCCGAGGGCCGTAGCTCGAGGGTGAGCGGTAACGTCTGAGAAAGCCAAAGGCCGAGAACCGTGTAGGGCCCAGGTCAGCAGCAGTACCATGCCAGGGACCGGACATATCTCAATGGTGAAGTGTCTTAAGGCCCGGGGATGAGTGGCAATGTCTGCGAAAGTCATAGGCCGAGTACCGCGTAGGCCCAGGCCCGGAGCGTCGCAGCGAGAATTTCTTCAGCAGCAGCGTGACAGCTAGCAGCTAGTAATTGCTAGATTCATGACTACCCTTTTTATTGCAATCAGCTGTTAAAGCGAGATAAAACATGTTGCTCTCACAAACGGTAAAATATTTGCTATCGGTTTATTTGTTTTTAAGTATATTGTAAGTAGGTTTCATGTAATAAATAGATTACTTTTACGTTGAGAATAAAGTACCTCCAGGTATTAATAGATCACAATATATGAACGGATACTTACAATTTCCAAAACGAAGTAACACGTTTTAAAAATATTTAACCCGCAATCCTTAAATTCCATGACCAAAAATCCATGGTTTTAACCTCGGCGGAACGCAACGGACCGAATCGCTTAATTTAATCTAAAGACGGCCTTAAATAATGTTTGTATACAGTACACAGGGTACTTATACAGCGCCATCTGTGACCACTTTTGAGAACAATTTTTTTATGAAAATTATGTTTTTAATAATCAGAATAAAAACTACCCTATATGTTGCTCCGGGGTATAAACTGTTACTATACAAAATTTCGTAAAATTCTGTGCAGTAGTTATTACGTAGTGCCCGGACAAATTCACAGACAGACAGACAAGAATTCCAAAAATCACTGAAATGTGTTCAGTCAACGTTTCTAAAATCCCCTGAATAAGTTGTTCTAAAATATCTTCAATGTACATTTTTTTTTCTCCTTACGCGTTTATTATATGCATAGATATAGATATACTGAATGTAACACTACTCACTCAGATGTCAAATAAATCTTTTAAACATTTTTGCTTTTTCGTGGCACAGGCACACCAAGAATTTTGGCAACGGTGACCTGTCTCTTACTCGTATAGTGGCAAAATAATCATTATGGTCTGTAGATGTAAAATAGCATGTGCGCTAAATTAATATTTGCTATGAGATATTACTTAGGCGTTTCTTTAATCCCTTATGGTAACTGTTAATCCCACGCAGACGAAGTCGCGGGTAAAAGCTAGTAAAAAATATAAGTGGTCTGACTAGAGCAAAGGAAATGAGCCTTTCTTTGCTTTTTGTTTTCTGTAGTTACGTAGAACTGAATATTTTTTGTCATAACTAATGTTAGAGTAGAAAATAAATTTTAATTTTAATTAATACCTACCAATGGTTTAGTCTCATGAGTCAAGGGATCGTCTTAATACAACGCGACTACGCGACTATCGCAAGTTCGTCTGAATTTGACTCGTGCGAACGCGCGATCAAACATAATATACAAATTGAACCCGAATAGGTGTTCTAACTGACAAATAAATGCTCATGTAATTAATAAAGTAATTTAATTATGTCTGATCTGTCAAATGCGATGGCATTTGACGTACATTTACTTCCCTAATTTATGAGACCTTGCCTATTGAATGCTATTTTGGTTTGGTTGACGTACTAACGGACATGTTGTTATTTATAGCACACCCAATGAAGGAAAACTTAGAGGAAATAATTCGTGCAGTATAGCCAAATTTTGGTGTAGTTGTAGGCAAAGGTATCTTACACAACATACTAAAAGTACCGGTGTATGGGGGTGCCGCTAGCGGGTAGGAGGGGGGGGGGGTGTAACGGTGGCTCATCCGAAAAAATGTTCTAGTGCTTAATTCATTCACATATAATTTTCTATAAAAAAGATTAATTGCACTTTTTGGCTGGGATCAATGTTTAATGAGATATCGGGGAAATACGATAAACACTTTTTTATACTTTCGGAGCTAATATTTACGAAAGTATTAGTTTTATCCACAAATTGTTTGAGAATACACTTATTATAAAAAAAATACCTATCCAACGATACCCCAAACATTAGGGTTGGAGTAAACAAATATTTACCCCCCCACTCCATGTATACCTGGTACCCGAAAGAATAATATTTTTTCACATTTTGTTTTAAAACTTTGTCTGCGTAATTAAAACACATACTTATACGAAGTTTTACTTCTCTAGTACTAGCCATCACTGAGCAGGGTGAGCAGGGTGCCTACCCTTAGAGTTTCGGCATGTCCGTCTGTCCCCGTCTGTCCGTCCACGGCTTTGCTCAGTGATGGTTAGTACTAGACGTCTAGACGGACAGATGGGGTCAGACGGACATGGCGAAATTATAAGGGTAGGAAGTGAGGTAGCAGGGTGAGCAGCCTGCTCAGTGATGGTTAGTACTAGAAAATAAAAAAATCGTATGAGTATGTACTTTATTCACGCCGGCAAAGTTTTAAAACAAAATGTGAAAAAATATTATTTTTTCGGGTACGGCCCCGTACACATGGAGTGGGGGGTAAATATTTTTTTACTCCGACCCTAATGTGTGGGGTATCATTGGATAGGTCTTTTTAAAAAAATACGGGTATCTTAAAACAATTTTTGAATAAAACTAATACTTTCGTAAATATTAGCTCCGAAAGTTTAAAAAAGTGTTTATCGTATTTCCTCGATATCTCATTAAACATTGATCCTAGCAAAAAATTGCAAAGAATCTTTTTTTATAGAAAATTAGATGTGGATGAATTAAGCAATAGAACATTTTTTCGTATGAGCCACACCTTTACCCCCCCCCCCCCCCCCCCCCGCTAGCGTATGTTGTGTAAGATACCTTTGCCTACAACTACACCAACATATACACGAATTACTAATTTACTATTTCAACGTGAGGTAAGTACGAGTACGTTACTTGTAAGATATTCGGCATAAAGTTATGTACGTGAATTTACCAAGATTGCGTCTGTAAACTTAGACATAAAACAATAGTCTTGTTCAAACAATGAATCTCACTGCAGTGGAGAACAAAGCCAATGCTATATTCTCCAATAACCAACGAATTCTGTTGCAACTTTAATACAATAGGGCAATTCGAGAAAATAATTCTGTTTTACACTAAGTCGGTGCAGTTGGTCCTAATTTAACTGCAGTTCCGTGGAAATACTCGATAAGCAGTATACTTGTTTTGAAGTTTGACAAAAGTTCAGTTGAGTTTAACACTTATTGCATTTAGCGGCGGAGACGGCTTTTGCATGTGTTAATTAGTTTGCTTTATAAATGTGTTTTTTATAAATGCAACAATTAAATAACTTTACCATTAGGCGCTGCAGCTCAAATGTTTGTTTAAATGTTATGAAGTTACGAACCTTCAATTTTTCTGGAAAACCTACTCAACTTAAAATGCATGTTATTATTTACATTTGTCGCTTCGTAACGAATTTGACAAACACGGTAATCCATGTAGTTTTTTTAAGTAAGCAATAAGTTCAATTAATACTTACACAATTATTTAAAATATACAGTTCGTGTATTAAAGTTACCTAATTTCTTTGATGAATTGGGCGCATTGAGTTTTCGAATTTTCTCAGGAATAGACTGATCATTTATTTTCTTCAGCTCCGCCGTTTTGCCCTGAGGTACAGCGCCGCTGAGTTGATCGGTATAATGATCCACTATAATTAATTGATTGCTAATTGCAGTATCCAATTTTGGTTACAATTGTTAAGTTTCATTGCATGCATTGTTCAACGAGTAGCGTTTAGCTATTTTGTTCGTGATTTAGTTCGATAATGGGCGCTCATTTTGTTCGTTAGACGGTTTAAACTATTAGCCTCGCTAGTTAGGTATCGCTTTGTTTTGTAACTGTAACGGTTTGTGCAGTAGTTTGGTTTTGTAAGCTCTTTTGATAATTTTAATCTCGTTATTTGAACAAAGCGATAACGGCTAATGTCGCTACAGAAACTATAATACGATTAGATAGAAGAAGATACACCATAATATATATACCCATAGCATAGAAGTGGATTAGCAATGCAGTTTCAATATGTCTCAACTCTTAATGTATGTAGGCACCTAAATATTTATGTATATATTATGATATGTTTAGTAACAATTAGCTCACCGAACGACGTCTACTAACTGCCGAATAGGGGGAATTATCCGTGTATAGCCGAACTTTTGGTATAGTTGTAGGTAAATATGTCTTAAGCAACATACTAAAAGTACCGGTGGGTGGGGGTGAAGCGTACGGAGAGGGAGGGGAGGAGGTGTAAAGGTCCCATTTTTAGGGTTCCGTAGCCAAATGACAAAAAACGGAACCCTTATGGATTCGTCATGTCTTCTGTCTGTCTGTCTGTCCGTCCGTATGTCACAGGCATTTTACTCGGAAACTATACGACGTATCTGAATAAAATTTACACAAAGGTGTATTTTGTATGCAGCTACTTAGTTATGTAGTTAAATTTGAAAAAAACAATATTTTTAGGGGGGCGCTCCATACAGGTAACTAAATAAAAATAAAAAAAATTTAACCAAATATCAACATGTGACACATCCATCGATAGGTCTTTCGAAATAACATTGACGTTTCTTTGTAAATTTTTGATCAAGTGAATATTTTCTGAAATAATCGCTTCGAAAATCAGAAAAGTTGTGTAGCCCCCCCTGTAACTTTTGAACCGTAAGTTCAAAAAATATGAAAAAATTTGAAGAGATGCGCCTTATCATATACTTTCTACGAAAATTGTTTTGAATATTATCGGTTCAGCTTTTTTGAGTTATCTCCAAAAAACTTCTTCCATAGGCATCAGATACGACCTTTTGGTATTAGTTTGGTTCTTATTCCATTAAAGGTACGGAACCCTCCTATGCGTGGTCCGACACGCACTTGGCCGGTTTTTATTTTTTCTTAAATAACTCTTACACGATAGCCCATACTAAAAAAATCTATTTAATTCATCCCCTTAAAATTTTCTACAAAAAAGATACTTTTTTGCTGGGTTCAATGTTTAATGAGATTTCGAGGAAAATCACTTTTTGGAACTTTCGGAGCTATTATTAACGAAAGTCTAAAGCCTAAAGGTTGACTGGTAGAGAATGCCTTACGGCATTAAGTACGCTTTTGTAACTGTATATTTTATACTGTGCAATAAAGTTTAAATAAATAAATAATAAATAAAGTATCTTTTATCTAAAAAATGTTTTAGGAGATCCCTATTTTTTTAAAGACCTATCCAGCGACTGAGCGTTAGAGTTACAGTTTAAAAAAAATCACCCCTCACTTAATGTGTACGGGTACCTACCCTAAAAAATAACATTTTTTTAGATTTTGTTTTACAACTTTGTCGGCGTGATTAAAAAAATATTCTTATAAGAAATTTCAGATTTCTAGCACTAACTAGCACTGAGCAAAGGCGCGGATGGACAGACGGACAGGCGGACATGGCGAAATTGTAGGGGTATGTATACGAACCCTGCTCAGTGATGGTTAGTACTACAAAACTAAAATTTTGTATGAGTATGTGTTTTAATCACGCCGACAAAGTGGTTAAACCAACTTTGAAAAAAAAAATTTAGGGTACGTCCCGTACACATGAAGTGGGGGTAATTTTTTTTTTACTCCAACCCGTGTGGGGTGTCGTTGGATAGATCTTTAAAAAAATAAGGGTCTTCTAAAACTAATACTTTCGTAAAGAATAACTCCAAAAATTTCAAAGTGTTTTTTTTATTCCCTCGATATTTCATTAAACATTGATCCCAGCAAAAATAATATTTTTTGTAGAAAATTGTATGTGGATGAATGAGGTAAAGTATTTTTATTAATGAGCCACCGTTTGTGAGGTATGTACGAAAAACTAAAAAAAGAGACCTTGAAGGGGGATGCCGTCACGAAAAGCCTGGTAAATATGTCTTATTTTATTTATTAGATTAGATTAGATTTAAAAAGAGAAAAAAAAAAAAAAAAGAGAAAAAGAAAAAAAGAGTCGGCGGGAAGGGTAGCTAACTGTAGTAGTTGGCACTTAGATGTCGCTTACGGCTGCTATAAAGTCGATGTAAAAATAAATGCAAAAATAGATTAGATTTATTTATTTCATAATAATAAATTATAGTACAAAATGGTCTAAGCCTAATCTATACAAATTTATATTATGATCGTCAAAGCAGTAAAAACAAACATATTTTATTGATTGATTACTTAATTACATTTAAATGTCACAAAACTAGAAAAACTAAGAATAAATAATAAAATACAATATCAGATTAAAAAATACACACATGTCAATTAGAGATATAACAATAATAAATACAATTTCAAAAGATATATTCAAAGTCAGTTTCTAATATTGGATGTCAAAGTCATATATTCATTTACAGAGTATAATGGATTTTCCAATAAATATCAATATATTTAATCTTTATTTCACAATACAAAATGGTACAAATGGCGGATTTAATGCCATAAGGCTCTCAAACTCATAGTGTTGTGTTCCTACTTGTGAGTAAGGTTGCCAAAGAGCTCAAAGAGGACCCAGTGTGTTGACGACGAGGTACCCTCTTGTTCCTTTAGCCGTCAACACAGTGAATCCTCCTTTTTGTAAAGGGTCGGCAACGCGCATGTGACCCCTCTGGAGTTGCATGCGTCCATAGGCAACGGTAGCTGCTTACCATCAGGCGGGCCGTATGCTTGTTTGTCACCGTCGTGGTATAAAAAAATAAGGCATTCTCTACCAGTCAATTAATGGGCTAAACAGAAAGGTTAAGTAGGTACGGGTCCATAAACTTACATATATAGGGCAGATGCCGCGGTTGTGGCCACTGTGCCGGTTTTGGCCATTTTCAACTTAATTAAGGTATAGACATATTTAAAAGTCTATGGTTTATAGTTAATATAAGAGTAGCTTCTAACACCACAGATGTCTGTCATCTGTCATGTATCAGTTGTCAGGAGCCATGAAAAAAGGTGGCTAAAACTGGCTCCTAAGCCCCTTTTTTGACATTTCATGAAAGAAAAAAATGAGATCTAATGCCATAATCTTAACTGCGGAGATTTATATAAATATAGTAATATATTTTCAATTATTAAATATATAAAGAGTGTGATAATTCCTTATTGACACAAAATAACGGACGTCTGAATAGACAAGCTGTACATAATAATAATAAATACTCTTTATTGCACACCTCATACAGTTACAAGCACAAATTTTACAATTAGATAAATTTAGGTAGAGGTAACAACAGGCGGTCTTATCGCTAATGAGCGATTTCTTCCAGATAACCATTGGGTAGTGGAGACTAGAGAAAAACAATAAGCAGTAGGTGGTGCATAGAAACAAAAGAGACGAAATAGATAACACAGCACATTCATATGAATATACATACTTAAATAAATACAAAATAAACATACATATACGTACATATATACATATATAATACACACAATAAGAAACAACAGTGTCAACTTAAAAACCTAAGGAAGAGATAAATAGTATTCCTTAAGTTGCGATTTAAAGCTACCAATAGATTGCGCGCGTTTAATGTTGAGAGGGAGAGAATTCCACAAACGAACGGCCTGGAACGTAAATGAGCAATTATAAAATTTGGAAGATGAAGATGGCACTTTTAGGAGCAATTTTTGAGAGGATCTAATAGAATTAAGATAAGAGGAACGCTCTTTGAGGTAGCGGGGAGTTGCAGGGTTAAAAAGTATAGAAAAGAGTAAAGAAAGTATGTGAGAGTTACGGCGGTGACGGATAGGGAGCCATTTGAGTTGAGAACGAAAACTAGAAACATGGTCGAATTTGCGTAATCCGAAAATGAACCGAATGCAGGCATTTTGAATACGCTCAAGCTTATTAAGTTGCTCCTCGGTTAGGTCTAAATAGGAGATATCTGCATAATCAAGAATGGGGAGAAGTAACGACTGAGCAAGCGCAATTTTAGTAGCATTTGGCAGGAAATTCCGGAGCCGTCTGAGAGACCCTATGGCAGCAAACATCTTCCTGCTCACTTCACTCACCTGAGGCACCCATGATAGACAACGATCCATGATTACGCCAAGATTTTTCACTTGGTTGGAAAAAGGAATTTGGATACCATCGAAGACTATCGGAGGGAGCCTGAGAAAGTCAATTTTGGAGATTTGTTTAGCGCTACCCTCACAATTACCTGTGACTTTAGGGGGTTTACTTTTAAACCGTAATTTTGACTCCAATTTGATATGCGGAGCAGATCAAGATTCGTGGCTTCTATAACTGAATTGAGATCGCTATGCATACCCTGCGAATATATTTGAAGGTCGTCGGCATAGAGGTGATACGAAGAGGAGAGATCAAGAGTTATGGAATTAATGAAGATAGAAAATAAAAGAGGAGACAGCACACCACCCTGTGGAACACCAGCTGATGTGCTGCACCAGGAAGAACACGAAGAATCTAGTTTAATTCTTTGCCGACGACCAACCAAATAGCTGCGGAACCAGTCAATCGCTGCAGCCGATATGTTAGGAGACTGTAAGAACGCGAGCAAAGTGTCAAAATCGACCGTGTTAAAGGCATTACTGAAATCTAGAAGTGCAAGAACTGTAAGCTTCTGGTCATTCATACCCAAACGGATGTCATCGGTAACCTTGACAAGAGCCGAGGTAGTACTATGGCCCGGACGAAAACCAGATTGAAATGGGTTTAGGAGGTCATTTCTATTCAGGAAGGAAGTTAGTTGCTGATGCACTAGCCGTTCGAGGACTTTGGATAGGAAAGGAAGAATGGAGATGGGGCGATAGTCAGAGAAGGAACTGGGGTTGGATTTTTTGGGTAAAGGAATAATATTGGCATCCTTCCACAGACTGGGAAAAGTACTTGATGAAATGGAAAAATTCAGAATACCGGTGATAATAGGAACAAACAAATCAAGGAGAGGGAGTATCATATTTCGGCTAACACAGTCAACACCAACGGCGTTAGAAGTGATATTCAATATACCCTTCCTAACATCACTCTAACAGAAATGGCTAAAATAGAAAGAAGAGAAATCTAAGGCAGGAAGTGATGAAAGATGATGAAGTGAGTTAGATTTCTTAGGACCACTGAAACAGGTGGACGATGAAAAATGCTGGTTAAGCTGGTCAACGCTAATATTGTTTAAATTGGTTGCCTGTTGAGATTTGCCAACTCCGAGACCTTTCAAAAATTTCCACACTTTGGCTGGATTTCCATCTTCAACAGAACTGTGAATATGACGCCTCTGAGCATCTCGACATATAGTGCTACAGCGATTGCGCAGGGTATGATATTTAAGTTTATTTTTCTCAGAGTTGTTAGCCTTATACTTAGATTTAGATTGATTCTTCCTCTCTATAAGGGCTTTAATATCCTCAGTGAGCCAAGGAGCAGGGAGATGCTTGACTTTTATTGCACGAACAGGAGCATGAGCGTCATAAAGTTGTATGAGGAGCGAATTAAAGAGAGAAACTTGATCGTCTACCGAACCCGCTCGAGCGATACTGCTCCAATCGATTGTTAAAGCGTCATCTCGAAGCTTTTCCACATTTAATCCACTAAAATTGCGCTGCAAAAGAATTTTTGATTTAGATTTGGGAGGACGAATTTTGTAAGAGAGATAGAGCAGATCATGATATGAGAAGGCATCCGCGGAGTATTGTCCAAATTTAGACACATGAGAAGTCGAAGAAACTAAAGTTAAATCAAGAAGAGAAGGCGAGCAATTTGGAAAATAGTGTGTGGCGTCTGAAGGGAGAATAGTTAGATTGCATGCATCTACCAGGGATTTAAGGCGCCGGGATCGACTGTCATCCTTCAGAAGACACGTATTTAGATCTCCCATAAGAATGTGATGATTATAAGAAGGCATAAGGTCCTCGAGAAGTTTCTCAAGAGAATCAAAGTAATTAACGTGAAGGGAGGGGGAATAAAAAACGCCAAGTAAAAGTTTGGAATGAGAGAGGGAAACGTCGAGAAACATATACTCTGCGGCATCAGAAGTAGAAGAGCTGGCAGATACATTAACAATTGAATAGGGGATGTAAGAACGAAGGTAAATCGCAACTCCACCGCCACCTCTTCCAAGGCGGTCGTGCCGAATTAAATTGAAACCAGGTAAAGAGTAAGACGTTGAAGGCAAAGCTGGTCTGAGCCACGATTCGGAAATTAAAATAGCATGAATGTTCTTAATGTCAAAAGAGAGTAACATATCGCTGTAATGTGCAGGAATACTTTGCGCATTTAAATGCACAACGTTAAAATTTTTAGGTACATCATTATACTGAGATTCCAGAATGTCGTGAAGCGAAGGAGGCAAACTATGGAAACTGTCTTCACTTACACTATCTAAGGGGGAAAAAGATAAATACTGATCACTGTTATCACTGAAAGGCATCTGAAAAATATATATAAAGTTAAAAATATAATAAGTATATAATAAGTGTATACTAATATTCAATAAATATAAAAATATATACAGTAAAAACTAAACAAAAACTCCACAATCTACCCGCCAGCAGCAAATAAATAATATATCTACTAACCCTAAACTAATTTAAGGTACCTTAGCTACCCGCCAGCATATCTGGATGGATCAAAATTAAAAACAAAACAACAAATAATTAACATTCAGAGCAGAAACGGAACGCAATAATTTACAAGTGGCAACACTGGGCTGTTCATGTCAAAGCGCCTGTCATGTCAAGTACGTGTACATATTTGGACATATTTGGCATACAAGTGTACATATTTATAATAACAAACAGATAAGAGTAGAGAAACAAATTTAAATTTCGAACGAAGATAATTTTTGGGCCGACGGGTCGAACAATATCAGAGAAATGGGATGACAAAGAATGCTTGTCAACGATCAAAAGTGTGGCAAAAAAATGAAATCCATGTATGTGTCTAAATTGTCTATGTGAGCGTCAAATAGTGATGCCAAATACAACAGGTTAATTATTTATCGGTATTTGACTTTCTTATCGATACGTCCTAAAGGCCTCTACAGACGTAAGCGACTAGTCAAAGTAGTCAACTGTGACGTCAATTGACATCGCCACTACCAACTTCACGTTTCATTTCACGCACATTTTCGACTAATATTATTACATTACCTAATAGTTAATAACTAACATGTTTGTTCTAAGCAAATTATTAAAAAAAATGTAAGTAAACAAAATCATATCCTAAAATAATTTCAAATATTTCATAAAACGGAAAACGGAATTTCAAGTCACCAGTCGAATGCGCATTCGATAGATCGCACGACCATTTTGACAGCTGACCTCTCATTCCAACTATATTTCTATCTCGTTCTAATCGTTTGACTAGTCGCTTGTAGGCGCGGCACACACTTGAGCGGAATCCAGCCCAGCTATCATAAATAAAAATCAGCCGCAGCATAAAAGTCGGAAATTTCTTTACGGGAGCTGAATTTTTGTATGGAGCCCATGTACAATATTCAGCCCGATTTCCGTTTTCGGCTGCTTTTTGATTATGGTAACGATTTCCGCTAAATGTGTTGAGCGCCATATTTGAATGAAATAATACAAGTACTGCAAGGTAAAAAAATCTTTAATAATAAGAAAAACCCGTTTAAAACTGGATATAATAAGAACCTAATTTAATCTTCTTACGTAATGACGTAATGTGAATATAAGATTAATTTATTCATTGGATTTTTTTGAAGCAATAATTATAATTTTCATATTGAACAGTTATCGATATAAGTCCCTAAAACGTTTTGTCAATCCCTAGCGTCGAATAAATGTTTCGGATTTTACACAAAATAATCATGAATATTAACTATTATGATAAAATATTGGCACACTGTATAAGAAACTCTAATAATTAATTGTATCTAGTAAATACTTACACGATTTCTTTTGCTATTTTGATAAAATATTGTTTCACAGACATCGATCGGAATATCATGTAAACCTGTGAAATGAGTAATTACTTGGGTTTTTCCTATGAGTAAATATCACTTCATCAATATGTCACTGTTTTCAATGAAAATGCTTGATTTGTTGATTTAAATACAAAAATCACTTTATGTATGCCTTTAAGATTTGAGAAGTTTCCTCGATTCCTCCTGGATCCCATCATCAGAACTTAGCTTGACGAAAATTTGTCCTGAGAATCTAACTTCGTTAACAAACATAGCGAAGAGGACAAATCGCCAAACGTGAAATATGCGTCATTGAAGAGTTCCGCTCTGATCATCATCAGCTGTTCCACTTCATCAAATGTCACTCTTTTGAATGAAAATTCTTGATTTGTTGATAAAAATACAAAAATCACTATGTGTATGCCTTTAAGATTTGAGGAGTTCCCTCGATTTCTCATGTATCCCATCATCAGAACTTGAGCTTGACGAAAATTTGTCCTGACAATCTAACTTGCTTAACAAACACATCGTAGAGGAGAAATCGCAAAACGTGAATTATGCGCCGTTGAAGAGTTCCGTTCTGATCATCATCAGCAGTTCCACTTCATCAAATGACACTCTTTTAAATGAAAATGCTTGATTTGTTGATAAAAATACAAAAATCACTATGTGTTTGCCTTTAAGATTTGAGGAGTTCCCTCGATTCCTCATGGATCCCATCATCAGAACTTGAGCTTGACGAAAATTTGTCCTGACAATCTTACTTGCTTAACAAACACCGATGTGTGTTCGATAAGAGGAGGAATCGCCAAACGTGAACTATGCGTCGTTGAAGAGTTCCCTTCTGATCATCATCAGCAGTTCCGCTTAATCAAATGTCACTGTTTTGAATGAAAATGATTGATTTGTTGATAAAAATCACTACATGTATGCCATTAACATTTGAGGAGTTCCCTCGATTCCCCATGACGGATTTCTGGAGTAACAAACATAAAAAAAAAACAAAAAAATCAAAATATATTTCTACACGCCGAATTGAGAACCTCCTCTTTTGAAATCTTGAAGTCAGTTAAAAAAAAATTAATGTGAAAAATGTCGTTCTGACTTTTTTCAAAAAGGTTAGGCAACAGGGCAGATCCTTAACCCGATCGTCTTTTTTTAGGCTTAAATTGTAGCTGACTAAATTTTCCAGAGTAGTTCTTCTCAATTTTTTTATATCATTCTTCGTTTCCAAAATATCGAAAGCCAAAATCAAAAATTTGGAAAAAATTGTTTTTTTTTTTCACTATTCCGGCCATAACTTTTATCTTTTTTGATTTTCTCGAAAAATTATTTCTGCATCTTACAGCTCTCGTAAATATGAGTCTTTTGAGCCGATTTTTGAATATCATATCTTTACAACTTTCCGAGTTATAAGGGGATCGCACTTTTTCATGAAATCGGGGCCTATACTGGAACGAACTAGGGAATGGTCCCGGGAATTCCCGGTACCGAAAGTACCGGGAAATCACGGGAATTTACAACTCAGTCAGAACCGGTACCGACAAATGGAAATCCCGGTTCTCGGTTTTTTTCGGTACTGGGGAGGAAGGATTTTTTTTACACGAAGCGTGAAATTTTCCAGTGATATTATTGTGTAATAACCTTTGTAATTGTATGGATCATTGTTTGTTGCAATTATTTGTGATAAGTACATCAATGCGATTGACTAACTATATTGTTTTGAAGCCGAAATCCTTACTATCATTGTTCACACATTTCCTTCAGTTTTTATCTCATTCATTACTCTTCGTTCGGTTGCTTCTAGGGAATGCAAATCGGTTATAACCGAAACTGAAATATTCGGTTATAACCGATTATTCAGGCCTAATCCCATAACCGGTTATTGGAATTATGTAATAACCGAATTCGGTTATTTTCGGTTATTTTTTGTATGAATGATATTTTGGCAATAGCTTATAATGTCGATACTGTTTCAATATTATTAAGTTTCTGGGTGCCGATTACAAACATTGCATTCATTTGAAGAAAAATGGCGTAATAAAATAGTTTCAGTACCTTACTGGGGCCACTTTTCACAAATATTCTGGTTAATAAAAGTATTAAAAGCGCAAATGGTGTGAATTTACAAGATAACTAATCACCACGAGTCCACGACGCAGCGCAGCTATCTCTTCTTTTGTTTGTTACATTGAGTGCACCTAAAATCTTTGATGATTGTATACCACAAATCATTTCATTTGAAATGGATTTACACGAAAATGGAGATCAACGGGGCAAATATTTGTCCATAGCTTACCAGCAGTTATTATCTGTAAAGCCAACTAGCGTGGAGGCTGAACGTGCATTTTCAACTGCGGGATATTTCTGCAGCTAATTGAGATCAAGACTCAGTGACGCCACATTAGATGCACTCATGTTTTTGAGGTCTTTTATACTTTCACAAATGACTTCCACTGGTGACATTTAGTTGTGTCGATTTATTTCCGCTAAATATTACGTAAAATTTTACCATTGTGCTTAGTAGTTGTTATCTATATTTAGCTTACACAAAACCAAGGATGATTAAGACATGGATTGACAATGCCTATACAAAATCGCGTTCCCATTTCAGGCTAAAGCACTAGCGTCATCTATCGGTCACCACAAACACTAAATTCCTACTTAACTTTTCTGTTAAGCCCATTGGTTGACTGGTAGAGAATGCCTTATGGCATTAAGTCCACCAATTATACCATCTTATTTTGTGCAATTAAGATTAAATAAATAAATTCTAGTTTCTAATATTTTGTTCGGCGATTAACGCTGACAGAATAACTCGACTCCAGACTCAACAGACGGCGCTGTGGCACTCAGTAGTGAAAACAGACGTATAGCCTGAAGGTTCGAGGAACGCGATTTTGTATAGGCATTGTCCATCCATGATTTAAACTTTCACGTAATAACGGGACTTAACCGCGTATATATTTCTAAAAATTACCTTCGACGTTTCGAGGACGACATCGACCATTCATGTCGGGATATTGTCTATCCATGTCGTAATCATCCTTGCACAAACCTCACTAATTATTGGGTATATATTACTTAATAATTAGTGAGTTTTGTGTAAGCTATTTTGTGATTTTTGTGTAAGTTATAATTTGTATTTTGTTGATTGAATCCTACGTTACTTTTGACCGGTAAATTGAAAAGTTACTTATGAAAAATCTCTAATTTGATTGTTAATATTACTCTCTAGTTATTTAATTATGTGATACCCAGTTGACCTACTTACCTAGTCGGTTACTAAGTTCTGTTACTAGAGTTTTCACTAAATAAATAGGAATATGTAGCAACATTTTAATTATTCACGTACATAATTTAAAAGCTTATTTAATAGTCAATAGATTACAATATATTGAATTGAAAATTATTGTCGCAGTTTTAAAGAATTCTTTATAACACTCGGAAAAAGGCGTGAAAAATATACGTCAAAATTACGCTCGTTGATCATGTTGATTTTAAATTCTATTTATTTTTAATCACGTTTAAGACGCATCAGTCTTGCACAATTCGGTAGCTATATTCTTTAGCTTCAATTTGGTATATGTATAGTTCACGTGGGGCTATCCGATAAAATAATACGAGTACGTTGCAAGTCTGCTTGTTCCATAGCAGTCTAAATTTATGTATTTTGTGAAAAACTTAAAAATAGGCAATATTTCAAATGGGAATATCTGTGGGATAAAATCGCAAGAAAGTTAAATGGTGGTCACGCAATTCCCTCTAATAAACAGGTTTCCTACAAACAAGCAATGGAAGCAAGGTGCAATATTTATTCGATGCACTTTTGTAAAGTGTAATTTTCTTAAATTTACCGCGTGTTTGCGTCTTCAGGCAATCTTGTGCTTTACAAGGATTTTCAATAAATTTCCCATCTGATTTGTATATTATTATACCATATTATGTTCATTAGAAATTAGGCTATTAAATAATTACTTTAATTTTTGATTTAAAACTTTATTTTATATTTTATCAGTCAGAAATCTGGTAACAGAACTTAGTAACCAACTAGGTATTTCACTTGTTTTAATTGGCTTAATCTTATTTCTTAAATGTTGATTTAGTTGTGATAGATATTTACATTGCTGATTGTAAAACGAAAATTTATAATTTCAAAAACTCAAGTAATAAAGAAAATCATAGCAAGGTTTATGTTTCATTAAAAGGTCACGTAGAACTAGATTTATACGTTACTTTTAATAAACGTTGAATAACCGAAAATAACCGATAATAACCGAATATTCGGTTATTTTTCGGCTGTAACCGTAACCGAAACCGGTTATGAAGTTAGGCCGGTTATTGCATTCCCTAGTTGCTTCTTATATATCAACGTGTATAGTGTTAGTCTCACGTCACATGTAACGTTATGGCACCGAGTAAATAATAGTACTAGTGACGGTATCTCTATGTGTACTTGTGTAGATATTGTTATATCGATGTCTTTAAAGAACCAAAAAAAAGTCAAAAGTAATTGTCTTTAAAGTCATTTGATAATTGTCAAAAGCTTCTCATTTTAACTCCATTAACTCAAGAATAGGCTTAAAATGATTACATGAATCAAGGCAGCTTTCGAATGTCAAAAATAGATTAAGATTTCGATAGATTGATACGCTAAGGTGGGCTTGTATCTGGGGCCGTCTGTATGATATTGGTATTCCCTAAAAAAATCCAACCTCATAAACGCAACCTAAGAAATATTCTTGTAGCGTGACCTCGTAGTCTTGTTTCGGAGTATATTCTATAGGTAGTGAATGCGGGTGTGCGACAAGGGATCTTCTCTCCCTCCTTTTCCTTGTAGCCCTTGATGGCATCACACGAAAGCAAAAACGCCGCGGCATTGGCTAATGCTAATGCCTCTCAAAGATTTTAGATTTGGACTTTACCAATGACCTTTTCGTGCTAAGCCACACACGCGCTGATATGCAAGATGCAAGCCAAATTTGACGATCTTCGAAGAGCAATGACGACGGGAAGTGAACACCCGGAAAATCCAGGAAATTTGGTGCAAATATCTTGCACCAAATGGACTGCACTTTTGGCACAGGGGATGTGGAAGTGTTAAAACGGTAAAAACCGTGTTGCTATATAGGTATGCGACGTGGAAAGTCACAAAAGATATCTCGCGCAGGCTTCAAGTCTACATGTACCGCTTGCTCCGCCGGATTTTCGGTATATACGTACTACTATCTACTGGTCCGTGAAAAAATACAACGCTGAGCTGTTGAAATTCTGCAATGAGACACCGATACGAACAGTAACTAAGGGATAAATTCGCCTTTAAACTTTCTTTATTATTAGTTATGTACTTACTTTCTACTTTCCCTATTTTTACTTACTTACGAATATAACAGGTTGTAAGTATAAGTAGTATTTTTATTCTTGAGGCTCCTTATTCCCTAAAAGGTCGAAAAGCTCTATTAATGAAAAAAGCCGCATAAAACGCTATTTATAAGATAGTTTGAAGTATTAGTAATATAAAAAAATACTTTTGAACCATATTTATGATATTAAGTACCCAAAAATACGATTCTTACAGAAAGTGCCCTGTGACTTCACAGTCACAGGTCATTTAAAAAAATCATACTAAATTCAAATTTACCACTATATAAATAATTATAAAAAAGGCGTTGGTCAAATTTTTCATTATCGTGATAGAAATATAGTGTTATGATATGGTAATATTTTTCAGGACAAAATATTTATAGGGTTTTCGTGGAAAAAATGAAATATAACTGTGTTCATCAAAAAACTGCCGTCTAGATAAAGAAATGAACAAAATATTATACGCATCAATAGTTGATTTAAAAAAACTAAGTATTTTCGCCATAGCCTTCGAAGATAACGAAGCATTTCGTGAAATTCGCGCGGTTTGGGAATAAGGCCTCTTAAACCATTGAAAGAGTGACCAAATGAAAATCGCTAACTGTAAAAGAGCGGTTTGAATAGCAACCCGTAAAGAAAAAAGACATACGCGAGGGATGTCGGCAGTGTTTATTATATTATAGCGAAAATCAGCAAAATCTCGAACAAAATAACTCAGTACCGAAAAGTACCGAAAGAACCGGGAATTCCCGGTTCCGAGCCAGTACCGGAAATCTCAGTACCGGTTCTGAAAAAGGCACCGGTACCACAATCCCTAGAACGAACGAAAAGACATTTCCAGTGTCAAAATAAAATAATAAAAATGTAGTTGGAAGTTCGCCGGGTCAGCTAGTTATATATATATGTATATACTCGTAGTATATTTTGTATTGTTCATTCATTGAAGGAATATTGACTCAAGTTGTATATGCGACACAGCACACAATACCAAGCTCCTAAAACTTCGTGTCCCAGCAACACCTGCTCGAGGACCCTACTAATTGAGCCGCTAATATTCAGCCCATTTTAATAACAAACTCCTAAATCACTCGAAACTGATAGTCGAACATAAATAACTTGGGGTCTGCCGGATAAATTGACAGGGGGCCTGGATTTGTGGTCCACACCTTATGGAGGTCCCTAATAATTCTTCCGCAAGATTCACGATTTTTCAAATGGTCGCTCAAATAGTTATTTGGGGCCGTAACGATGACGATGAGACTAACGGAAACAATCGTGTGGTATTACTAATTGAAAAAAGGATGTAATGTGCCTTTAAAAATTAATTACTTTCTAGTATTAAATGTATGAAATAAGTAAGTAAGTAAGTAAGTAAGTAAGTAAGTTAGTAAGTAAGTAAGTAAGTAAATATTCTTTATTGCACCAAAAATACAAGAATAATAAAAATATTTTTACAATAAACTTAAAATAAGGTAACAACAGGCGGTCTTATCGCTAAAAAGCGATCTCTCCCAGACAACCACACACAGACAGACAACAGAGAATAATTACAGGAAAAAGGGGTAAAAACATGGTTTTAAAATTTGTTTGCTGTTTTCATTTGATGGCTAAGTTAATCTATTTTATTTGAACATAAAAGAATTTTAATATTAATGTGGTCACTATAAGATGTTGTTAGATGAGCTAATTACGTAATAACTTAAGACAGTGCAGAAGGTCCCTTAAGTAGGGACTGAATAAATCAACCGACTTGGTATTACATGAATCTTACACCTTTTATACGGTAGAAGAACTGAGTTGCGAGACTTGGTTTTTTTACAAGTTTTGTTTTTTATGGCATCTCATTTCTTTTTGTAGTTAGACCTCCTTTTTTTCCTTTCCAGTACCCTCTACTTCTTAAATACCAACAACGAATTTTCTTAAAGCCCACCCTCTGTCTCTATGAGTTTTTCTCGGAGGCTTTGATGTTACAATTTTTGAAATATATTTAATTAACTGAAAATATATGTCATATACTTCAGAAAAAGTGACCAAACCCTCCGGTCCGGCTTCAAGATTCATATATTTAATTAATCATTTATATATATCATATCATATAGGATTATAAAGTTATTTATGCAGTTGGTGTATCTAGAAAACTTGCCTGAAATTGCAAAATATTTTAGTTTTTCCTTGATTTATACACTAAACACTAATTGTATTCCAAATTTGAAGCCTCTATGTCTACTAGAAGTGCCTTAGAGTTTTGATGATCGGTCAGTCAGTGAGTGACAAAATTATGAACTTTGACTAGTTATAATTCTTAAACTACTGGTTCAAATTGAATGAAATTTGAAATATAACGAGTTTATACAATGCCCGCTTGGTTACTAGAAATACAGGCTTCTAGTTTAATCCACAACGAAGTCGGGGTCGAAAGTGGCCTGAACTGCTTCGAGAACAGGATGGTACGGCCATGCCGATTTTTTTTGCTCGACTTGGTCGTGCCCCCAGATGTATTATATATATATACATATATAGCTTACTATAGAATTTGTAAACTGGAGCCTCGTCTACCTACAACCCAAATTCGTAAAAAAAATTGTAAGCCGTTTCGTGAATAAACATATATTTTATTTTATTATTATTATAAAAATGTCAAACCGCCTAAACGCACGCGGGCGAAGTCGCGGGCACAGCTAGTATTTAATATTACCTTAATGCTCCGTTCCTAGGTCATCAATAAAACAAACCGTCAATCCAAGACATTTTAGAGCATTTATGTTAAACGACAGTCAATCAAGAAGATACGACTCGTGAATGCCCCGAATGCTAAAAACAATGTTGCAATCTACAGTGGCTATTAAACTGGAAGTATTCCACAAAATTCAGTTATACTTACCGTACGTATCATACACTTGGCCGTTATCAACAGTTTTACGAGGCACAAACGTGCGTCGAGATACTAAGGCCCACTGTAAAATGGTGACATTTTACGAAGTTAATCCACTGCGTTTTATAGTCATAATTTTATTTGCTGTCAAGGATTCAGCTATATATTGAATAATTATAAGTTTATTGTAGTCATTGTTTTTTATTAAAAATAGGGCTTCATCACGTACCTATACAGGATGGATTTTCTTTTTGCGTCAGTAGGGGCAGCTAACAGATCCCGTATTGCCACGCGAAAATAGTCTTACAAAAATCATCCCTCTATTTTTAATTAATGAAGATTTGCGTTTACAGATTTCAGAAAAAACATACAGTCTGCGAGAAAAAGGTCATTTTTTGACAAACTTTGTTTTGATGCCAATCGACCCCATTTCTATCCAGGTTCAAAAATAATATATTATAGTAAGGGACCTAAACAAAATTCGACTAGAAGAGCCACAAATCGAGGAAAATATTTCTCATACAATTTGTATAAAAATGAAAACTTATTTTCACATGCTATTTTTATCGATTCCATTCCTAGTCTTACAAAAATCATCCCTCTATTTTTAATTAATGAAGATTTGCGTTTACAGATTTCAGAAAAAACATACAGTCTGCGAGAAAAAGGTCATTTTTTGACAAACTTTGTTTTGATGCCAATCGACCCCATTTCTATCCAGGTTCAAAAATAATATATTATAGTAAGGGACCTAAACAAAATTCGACTAGAAGAGCCACAAATCGAGGAAAATATTTCTCATACAATTTGTATAAAAATGAAAACTTATTTTCACATGCTATTTTTATCGATTCCATTCCTATCCGATATCAATATTTTCGTAGGGGTCAAGTGAGGGTAATTTACTTAAAATTTGTCAGAGCTCTTACATTGTAGAATCTGGTTTTGTATATTTTTTATTGTTCAGATAAGTAGTTTTTCGAATTTCAGTTCATTACGTTTTAAATCAAATATTATTAATCCGTATAGTATTTAGTTTGTATAACAATTGTTTTAAAGCCTGCATGTTCATAGAATGTTGTTTCTGATTTTATCAAACTTAATATTTTCGTTTCATAGAAGACTCAGTTTCTCAATACTTATTGTGATATACATCAAATCCTATATGTTTTTATTCAAAGAGAATTAAACTGTAGAATTTTCATATCAATTAAGCTGATTATTAAACTTAAATAAAAAAATCTGTATTTTATTAATGTATTAATGTGTTTTGTTTGTGTGTTTATCACAGATATTTGTTCCTGAGTTATGCATGATTTCTATGTATTTAAGTATTTACCTATGTCTATTTATTATATATGTCGTCGTCTAGTATCCACAACACAAGCCTTATTGAGCTTACCGTGGGACTAGGTCGATTTGTGTAAGATTGTCCCATAATATTTATTTATTTCATTTAATATATTTAATTTATCAATATGTTTAATTTTACTATTCTAATTGTACTATTCTAACAGTTTGTTTCTGTGGAGGCCGCAGTTCTAACCTAACCTAACCAACTTTTCTGGTAACAGTTTGTTTCTGTAGGGGTCGCAGTTCTTATCTAACCTAACCAACTTTTCTCGCAACCGTTTGTTCCTGTAGGGGTTGCAGTTCTAACCTAACCTAACCAACTTTTCTGGCAACAGTTTGTTTCTGTGGGGGTCACAGTTCTAACCTAACCTAACCAACTTTTCTGGCAACAATTTATTTCTGTGAGGGTCGCAGTTCTAACTTAACCTAACCAACTTTTCTGGCAACCGTTTGTTTCTGTAGGGGTCGCAGTTCTAACCTAACCTAACCAACTTTTCTGGCAACCGTTTGTTTCTGTAGGGGTCGCAGTTCTAACCTAACCTAACCAACTTTTCTGGCAACAGTTTGTTTCTGTAGGGGTCGCAGTTCTAACCTAACCTAACTAACTTTTCTGGCTACAGTTTGTTTCTGTGGGGGTCGCAGTTCTAACCTAACCTAACCAATTTTTCTGGCAACAATTTATTTCTGGGGGGTCGCAATTCTAACCTAACCTAACCAACTTTACGGCAACCGTTTGTTTCTGGAATTTTGTTGTGTGTGTAACAGATCTAATATCATATTCTTTGCAATAACCCCCTAAAAAAGAGAAACTAAAGGAAAGCAGGCTTAGATGGTACGGCCACATAATGAGACGCGATGATAATTTCTGTGTGAAGACCGTCCTAAATATCCCAACAAAATCTCTGGGAAGAGGAAGACCCCCTGAAACATGGTGGTCCACTATCAAGAGGGAATTAAAAGCGCAGAATTTAACCCCCACGACAACCCAGGATAGAGCATCCTGGCGCCGCCGTACAAGGAGGCCCGACCCCAGATAGAACTGGGACTAAGGGAAGGAAGAAGAAGAAGATATTCTTTGCAATAAGTTTCTTTGCAATTAATGTAAATGAAGTGCATAAATACTAAAATAATAATATTGGAAAAGAAAATACTGGAACCAAATATTATATAAAACAGTAACTATGAAACAACAATCTATGAAATCTGTGTCTACGAAAGAAAAATACATGAAATATGATTCTAGTGTTTGATAACTTTGTAAATTAAAAAAGTTTGATAGCAATATACATGGAACTGAATGTCTGTGAAATATGTTTTAAACAATTGAATAGTCTATGAAACAATAATATTGGAACAGAAAGTACAGGAACCAAATAATCTATGAAATAATTTCTGAGAAACGAAATTCTATGAAATTTCTGTCTATGCAAGAGGGTGACACCCTAGTCTAGTAGAGGAGTCTAAGAAGAAATATTTAAGACAAACTTGACAGAAAGTGTTAAACACCTTGTCAATGTCGGTAGTTAAGAAATGTGAAGCGACCCTACGAAACATGCATGATGAAATTGATGAATAAACAGTCTTGAAGTACAACTCTCGTATCATTGACGCATACCTTGATAGTCAGTGAATTGCACAGGCTGATTATGTTTCGACAGAATTTTTTATTTAATTATTTTGTTCGTAAAATAAAAACAAAAATAGCATATAAAAGGTTTTCTTAATTTTTATCTAAAGTTAATATATGTAATTTTGTTGTAAGTAAACTTCTCTTGAAATATTTGTACTTATTTTGTGAGCACCTTATGTAAGTAAATATTTTATACTTAATCTAAAAATGCACGAAACAAGCGACAACAGCTATTACCCCGTGTTATTCGGTTTCTATCGAACTTCCGTAGCGAACTCAGTTTATTTACGTGAAGACGATTAACAAGACATTTCAATTAAACAGATGAGAACAAAGTACTAAGACAGCAGGAAGGGGAAGGTTCTGCCGCCCGGGAACTCAAACATGGACGGGTCAGATGTTTGCGACCACCCCGCATACTGGCAAGCACAAACATGCCGGATAATGAACCGTGCAATGGACGACAACATATTCCTGGAGCGGAAATTTTAATTAAACCACAGAATTGTGAATTATAGTGTAGGTACATATACCCCGGTGTTGGATGTGGTAACAGTAAAGGCTTAAAAGCGCCCTTCTCCCTTTTCAGGGACAATTTTAGGTTTCCCAAGCATCATTAAAATGATCATGGTAACGAATTTAAATAAAAACACAATGGTTATTCAAAAAGACCAACAAATGTTTCTTTTCATGTCGGTAACGATTTTTTCTGTGCAGTGATTTTTGACAGAAGCATTGTGATAGAGTGGTGCTTCTTTAGCGAGGATAGTGTTAAGTTTTACCACTCTGTCGTAGTGTTTTGAAAATAAATGTTTATTTTAAATATATACTAGCAAGAGGGCTTGACAGATAGTTTTGTATTAATTAGGTAGAATAGATTTTGTTTTTTTTTCTTTAAACATTTTTATAAATTTCCAAACCAGACCCATATTGAGATGAAGGGAAAAGTCATTGTCGCTAAACAGAGACTTATATTATAACAAGAGACCTTATCAAAAGATTTTACTAAAATATTAGTAAATAGTTTTAAAACAAGTGGGCATCACAATTAGAGGCTTTCTCCCACAAATCTCGATTAAGATTAAACAAAAACTGTATCAAGAAAATAAGCGAAGTGTATCTGTACTGTAGCCATCTACATGTTATATTGTTATATAATAATATAATGGGTATAGGACTCAAATGGATTTAAACCACATAACAATAATTCATTTTTAAAGTTGCCATCTATACTACGGTCTCGTGTAAACATAACAACAAAGAAGGGGAGATCGCAACAACCCTTTAAAATACCCAAAATATGATACGGGATCAAAACGAGTTTTTCGAAGTCAGTTCTTTCACTTAATTAATAATTCGATCCTAACCATAAGCACATATTTATTTTTTCATAATATTTATTTATTTATTATTAGACGTGTAATCTCTTTTTACACGTCTAATAATAGTTAAATAAATATTCTCGGACAATCTTACACAAATCAACCTAGTCCCACGGGAAGTTTTATTTTCTTTTTTTTTTCAATATAAGTTGTAGCATGACGCTACGTCTATCGTACGACATCTGTCGACGTTCTTTGGAACTTCCGTGTCTAAGGAAGGTCTAAGGCTAGGTCGTGGTTGATATATAAAAAAGTGTACATTGTGATTCATGTCATTATGGTTAGATGGCGCTTATATCAGTCCACATTTTGTAATACACAACTGGCAGTTATAAAATTGAGATAATATTCGCGCTAATTTTGAATATGAATTTTTGAGGTATTCCAGATTGTCAAAAGATTGGGTTTTTGTTTATTGGGAAGTGTCAGATCGACATGGAGATTTGAAGAAAAAAGCAGGAATTATCCTTTTGAGTCCTTTTTTTGTTCCCTGAAAGTGTTCACCACAGTTGTTTAATTCCCGGTCCGCCTAAAGCAAAGGGGGCGCCTGCCCACGAACTTTATTTAAATTCAGTTTGACTTTTGACCATTTCCTGACTTTCAAGAATATCATTTTATTTACATTTTTTTTAAACGTTATAAATCCGATTCCCTTTTTGTAACCAGTGTTTTTGTGCCATAATAGTTTTTTTTGTTGTTTTGCCAACCTTGGTTGAATATCTCAGATCCGCATTTTCCACCATTCTTAAAATTCTAAAATAGCCTCATCTAACGGGCGTTATAAATAATCGGTTTTAAATTTAGGTTTCCTTCATCCAGTGAATCAGCCATCATCGTTCATATCACTCGCATCTCATCAATTCATTTATCTTTATAGCTAAATTTTCAACCAGTTCTGTTCTTGACTGTACCTACTCCTTTTTTTATTTTATGCGGAAGGCAGACATCCACCATTGTTTACATATAAATATTCTGTTTAAATTGTGCTTCTATATTTTTTGTGTGAAGAAAATTATAATCAATTTATACACCGTGTAAAATTTATGACCGAATTATTAATAATATTTTTTTGGTGTGAAGTAAAAATTATACGTGTTCTGCAAAAGTGATTGTTTTACTGCAAAATGGCGCCCGAATTAAGGTAAAGAACTCTGGATTTCCTTTTAATAATTGTAATGAAATTTTTTTTTGGATTTGTGAGACGGTGACCGTAGACCGGTCGCGGTTCTATTAACCTTAATTTTGGTTTGTTTCAGCCTACTGCCTCCTTACGTCCCATCATTAACCCGAATTCCTTCATATTGAAATATTGCTTTTATTTATGTTAAAAAAAAAACGAATTTATCTGTTGACCTTTACTTATGCCTTTTTCTCAATTACCCGTAACATATCCCGAATACCTTATTTCATAGTTTGAGTCCTGTAGTTAGAGCCCGTAGACGTTAGGGAATTCGCAGGTAAGTCAGACATAGAATGTATGATTGGCGTTTTGTTTTTTTTTTCAGAAACTGAACTTGTTTTTTTTTTAATTCGAACTCTAACTTAGCATTTAGACTTTGAGGTTTATTTTCTTTCTTTGGCTTAAGCGCTTGGTTTAGACCACTGATATACTCGAACTTCGGGTTTTAATTTTGAGGTCGATTAACTTTATTTTTTGTTTGAACTTCCAACGCAAGACAACATTCGACTTTTCGCCATGTCGCACTTAAGTAATGAAGGATCAATTGCTGAGACGCCTCATGCACACTCGTCTTTAAACTCGCACGATCCGAGGATTTTAGATCCAATGGCAAACGATGAACAACAGTTTTTTGATTCTGAACCACGACCCCAGGTGATGCATATGTCCGGACTTCCCCCGCCTTTTCCTTTCAAAGATTATTCACTTACGAAATGGAACTTGACTTTTTCCGGGGACACTTGTGTTCGCGAATTTTTCTTTCGAATCGAGGAAGAAGGTATGGCGCGTAACGACAATCCTTCATATGTTGTCAGACGTTTCCATGAATTGTTGTCAGATAGTGCCTTGAAACATTTTAGATATCAGATATCCGGGTCTTACTTGCGCGGAATTAAAGTCTAAATTCGTTAAAACCTTCGACGTAGCCGATTTCGATTTCAAGCTCGAGAGCCAACTTCGCGCTTTATCACAGAAGGACAACCAGTCAGTGGTTGATTTTGTTATTCAGGCGCGCGATCTAAACGCAAAGCGTACACCGGTTTCCGAAGACAACCTGTTTAACATTATTAAATATGGAATGAATCCTAGATATCATCCTTGTCTTGCAACTAACGTGGTTAAGGATATTGATGGTTTGTTAGAAGTCGCGAAATTTTTTAAAGCCTTTCAAGGTTCACGTCCAGCGCGTTTGGCTATTGCACCGATTAGTGCTCAAGTTGTAGGTCAACCCAGTTCTATAGTGAGTATGAAGTGTGATGCAACTGGTCACAACTATCGTAATTGTCCTTACGTTTCAGGGGCAGTGTGCTTCAAGTGTAAGCGTGTTGGTGCAATCACCCGCGATTGTCCTAGTTGTAATTCTAGTCCGTCAAAAAACGAATTGGTGGCGCACTGAGAGGTCCATCGGTGTCGCCCGTTTATATTAATAATTCCCCGGATAATAGACTCTTTATTGATGTTTTAGTTGCTGGCTCTTCGGTAAGAGCTCTTTTGGACTCTGGTGCTCAGGTTTCACTAATTGATATATCCCTGCTATTGGAGCTCGGTATAACATATCACGAGGATATCCGGCCTTATGTTGTCTCCGCCGACAATTCTCCTATTGAAATTTTAGGCGGTTTGGACGTCCCCATTCTTTTAGTGGCATTCGCGTTCTGCACCCCTGTCTAGTGCTCACTAGAACGGAACGGACGGAATGCCTTCTTTAAAATGTCAATGAGACCAACAGCATTCCAAAACTCAATTCCTAAAATAAATGCAGTAGGAAGATTACTGCTCAGTAATCTTCCTACTGCATTTATTTTAGGAATTGAGTTTTGGAATGCTGTTGGTCTCATTGAAATTTTAAAGAAGGCATTCCGTGATGGTTAGTCAGTTACGCTTTACGTCACTTCACATCGTGTTCCTGTCGCAGTCCCACGAGTCATAGTGAGGTTCGCTATGTCCACCCTCGTACGGTGCTTGCACCACTTCAGGAATCAAAACTCCAATCTGTTATTAACGAGTTCGAGGAGATTTCTTCTGATAAAGCTGGATTAGGTTGTACTTCGTGGCTTTCGCATAAGATTGAGACTGTCGGTTCGCCCATCCGCCAACGTTACTATCCCTTATCTTCGGTCAAGCTCAAGATTCTCAACGAAGAGATCGACAAGATGTTAGAGTCAGGCGTCATTCGTCCCTCACGATCACCCTGGGCTTGCCCAGTGGTGATGGTTACCAAGAAAGATGGTAGTGTCAGGTTTTGCGTGGACAATAGGAAGTTGAACAGCGTTACCATCAGGGATTCATACCCTCTCCCGCGCGTCCAGGACATCCTTGATAACCTACGAGGTGCCAAATATCTAACTTCGTTGGATTTTAGGAGCGCCTTTTGTCAAATCCCCTTAGCTGATAAGGCCAGTTGTGAGAAAACGGCTTTTATTGTACCCCAAAGGGGTCTCTTTGAGTTCGTTCGTCTCCCTTTTGGTTTAACCAACGCTGCGTCCGAGATGCAGAGGCTTACTGACATGATTGTCAATTTTGAATATACCCCTGAGTCTGAGGATTTTATCTTCGGCTATGTTGATGATTTGATTTTGGTGTCTCGTGATTTTGACAGTCATATGCGGCTTATTCGTAAGGTTCGTGATAGGTTGAAGGAAGCTGGTCTTACAGTTAATTTAGATAAGTGCGAGTTTTGTAGGTCTGAATTGAAGTATCTCGGCTACATCGTCAATGAGCGTGGTCTTCAAACTGATCCGAAGAAATTAGAAGCTATTAGGGATTACCCTACCCCTTCTTCTGCCAAGTCTCTACGTGCTTTCATTGGTATTATCGCCGTTTCGTGGATGGTTTTTCTTCGATTATTGCTCCTCTGACGGCACTTATCGGTAAGAGAAAGGGACGTGATCCCATCGATTGGAACGATAGTGCTAGTGAAGCTTTTTCTAAATTGAAGGATGCCTTGATGAGCGCTCCGTTGATGGCTTGCCCGGATTTTTCGAAACCTTTTATCCTTCTGTTACGGTATCTCAAAGTCAAAGGCTAATTCCGTATTATACGTTATCAATCAAAGGTTCATTCAACAAATATTCAGCCGTTACACAATAATCAAAAGCATCACCGACCCCACACACACAGACGCCTCGTTCCGAAGTGTCAACTGTCAACGGTGACTGACCGATAGTGACGTATCCATTCATTTACTATGACATTAAGCACCGTGTTGCCACTGCAAGATTGATAGTCGCGTTACAGTCGGCCATCCTTTAGGAACGAGTCTCTTCGTTTTAAGCCTTAGTCTATTTATCCAAGTCCGTTACAATCATAATACTAGTTAATTTCGAGTCGTACACTTATCTATCAAATACACAACTAAGTATAATAAAATAATTGTGATTATTGACATGAAGTATGAGAGTTATTCTCTCCAACTGCCATACTGTCATGTGTCTGCAATGTTTGAAGCCACTCCTGGGCGGTGAGTTCGTACACCAATCATGCCCGGTTCCAAACACTCTCCCTAAGTGTCTACCTGTTTACTTCTCAATCAAAGAGTCATCAAATGAGATTTGAGCCACTCCTGGGCGACGAGTTCATACGCCAATCCTGCCCGACTCAATATCTGCAATGTTTGAAGCCACTCCTGGGCGGTGAGTTCGTACACCAATCATGCCCGGTTCCAAACACTGTCGCTAAGTGTCTACCTATTTATTTCTCAATCAAAGAGTCATCAAATGAGATTTGAGCCACTCCTGGGCGACGAGTTCATACGTCAATCCTGCCCGACTCAATATCTGCAATGTTTGAAGCCACTCCTGGGCGGTGAGTTCGTACACCAATCATGCCCGGTTCCAAACACTGTCGCTAAGTGTCTACCTTTTTATTTCTCAGTCAAAGAGTCATAAAATGAGTTATTTTCATCCAACTTGTGTGCATGTGCACTTCATATTATAACATCAAGCAGCTATTAACTTAATGCTTGTATAGTTGCAGACATCCAATATTTTATCACAAATATTTAATCTGTGAACATATTAATAAAAACACACACAACACAGCAATAAGAAATAGTATAATTCCATTCTATACATAGGTACACTGTACCTTATCTTCCCATCATACTACTGTTATTCAATTAAAAGACAATGTGTTGTAGCTACTTTTAGCAATAATCATCATGATCATCATAAATCATTATACCAACTGAAACTTGGATGGTTATGTGATACTATTACAATTAAAAATTCTATCAAAATAAAGATTGCTAGTAGATTCTACTTAATTTACTTTTCACAAACTTTACTCTCATCATAAAATTAATCATTTCTATTTTTATTTTTGCTTGAAACAAGTTTAGAGCAGGAATCACATCCCTTGAACGTCACTAGAAGCTAATTTAACATAATTATTTCTGTCTTACCATTTAGAACCATTTGACTATTAAGTATGAATTTCAATACTTGCGGTATGGTTGATCATGTTGAGTGGTCAGTTATTACTCCGGTCACTCCGCTGAACTTCAGCAAACCCTTATTAATGCTAAGTATGGACCTTATTGTATTTGCTCAGTTTCTTGTCATTTATGTATTTCTAGACTTTTAGTAAAGGACACAGCAAACATAGAATTTCAGTCAGTTCATTGCTGACCAATGACTGGATGATGGGTGAATATCCGGCTCCAATATTTTTCCATCTTAGGTTTGTTGTAATCTCTTATCTGGAACTTAAATACAAACACACCACACACCAAGCCAACATTTATAGGTATTATTATTAGCACAAATATTTCAATGTACATGTTTTATGCTACCTTACCCATTTGTTAGGTACAGTACATCTAAATCACATCCAGGAACATTTAGATCATACCAAAATGTGCAAACCAACCACAAAACTCATGATCAAATTCAAATGGCATCCATTATGTGTTAGTTATAGATGCGTATATATTTATATAACTCAAAACTGTGGTATAGTATAGTTGTATGTTGTATGGCAATTCAAAATACCTGTATGAAAACCCTTTTGTCACTGTAGGGCATCAACGACTATCATAATTACTTACAGCTTACAAATTGCTTCGGATTAGCGGACTTACCGGTAATATTATAATTACCTACTACTTTCATCTTGCCGACACTTCATACGCATTTAACCAATGAACTTATGCGACTGCGTATTTCGTTTCACTTCTTATATACGCTCGTACATAATGTATTGTTATAAATCCATATTCATCCACTCCATGTGTTGTTGTTTCCGTCATTAAACTTACAGTATGTCCGTTTTACAATAAAAACAAAATATGTCGGCCGAAAATGAATTTTAAAATCCATGTGGATCGGTTAATTAATGAGATATTTTTGAAATATACGCTACCTCATATGACTAGATATCTTAGTTCTTTCTATTTTTGCTTATATTTTTGTATAACAAGTCATTTTCTTCAAGATTTGAATTCAATAAAAGTCGAGCTAATGGCGTGGTACGAAAAGTTTGTTTTTTCGCAACGATCCCTACTTCTGAGATGTTACGGTATCTCAAAGTCAAAGGCTAATTCCGTATTATACGTTATCAATCAAAGGTTCATTAAACAAATATTCAGCCGTTACACAATAATCAAAAGCATCACCGACCCCACACACAGACGCCTCGTTCCGAAGTGTCAACTGTCAACGGTGACTGACCGATAGTGACGTATCCATTCATTTACTATGACATTAAGCACCGTGTTGCCACTGCAAGATTGATAGTCGCGTTACACTTCAATGTGACGCTAGCCAGGTTGGCTTAGGCTCGGTCCTGGCTCAAGAGTTTGACGGCGTTGAACATCCAATTGCTTATTATTCTCGTTTATTCACTAAAGCTGAACGTGGATACGGGACAACCGAACATGAGCTTCTCGCTGTTGTTGATTCCATAAAGCATTTCCGCGGGTATCACGATGGAATGAGGTTTAAGATCATTACGGACCATATTGCTCTTAAATGGTTGATCACCCTTGATAATCCTACCTGGCGCTTGGCTCGTTGGGCAGCTTTTATTTCCCAATATAACTTTGAGATTGAACATAAAAAAGGTGTCCTTAATGTTGTTCCTGACGCCTTGTCCCGCGCTCAGGTTGGGCTTATCTCATTCGCGCGTGGCGTGGCTCCTTCTTATGAACGTATTTACCAGGGAGTTTTAGACAATCCCCAAATGTTTACTGCATTTGCTCTTCGGGATAGTGTCTTAATGCGCAGAGTAGCTATTGAAAACCCTTTAGCACCTAATCCATGGCGTGTAGTTCTTCCTGCTTCAAGGACTAGAGAGGCGGTTGCTGAAATTCATAATGGATTTCCCAACGTTCATCCTGGTGTTATTTTAACGTTGTTACATTGTTTTTTGGTTCTAATTAAAATAGTTTCTTATCAATCAATCCCAACACCTTCGATTCGATCGGTTATAACAATGCTTCAAACAGCGCCGTTCGAATGCACCTTGTGTTTATCTGTATGGGGTTGTCATCTAATAAATTTAGCCTAAATTATGGGTTTTTCTTCTGTCATTTTTAATAGCATTGGCGTTTCATAAATAGGTATTTTGGAAAATTAGTAAACAAAATATAGTCAAAGAAAATGTATCTGAAAATTCTGAAAGCGGGTTTTGAAGTAAAGTATTTGGTTATTTAGTATCATGTCTTTGACCTATTGATAGGAAAGTTGTTTGGCTGAAATCAATCAACAATAATTAGAGGGATTTATATTTATTTAATTGCCACCCTGAATTGGGTCCTCTGCCCTCTGGTTCCTCCATCTTGGGAGTCACTGACATGACTCGGGCATTTGATTTGCGGCCTTGTGCAAGGGCGAGCTCAAGCAGCCTTCTGAAATTTTGCCCTTGGTGGCAGCGAAGGTGGCGGTTCAATAATCCTCGGTTATCTGCAAAGGAGAATCATTTGAACTTGCCTGAGGAGGGCGTGCTCTGTAGAGATGTTATAGGAATATTTTCCATTCTCCGGAGTCGGGTGTTGTATTTTTCAACCATCGTACAATGATGTTGTATTTTTAACCAATGTGTTGTATTTTGCAACCATTTTACAATGTAATACAAATGTTATAGTGAAGACTTAAATTGTACTCTCATATCATCAAGCAGCTGCTTCTCCATTCGTTTCATTATCACATGGTTCCGGCCAAGCGGTCTGAGCTTCTCGGAAGTTGGTGCCCCGCTGCAAAGTCTGTGTGAGCAGTTTCCGGACAGCGTCCTGTAGTTTTGCGACGTGGCAAGCTTCTTGCACATCAGCGACTGGCGAAGAACAGCTTCTGAGGTCGGTTCAGTCCTTTATTAATTTTAAATGGCAGTAGGAATTCTGTGGAAAAGTAAATATCATTAGTTTTGAGAACCAACATTAAGTAATTATTAAGAATTAAATTTAGAAATCTCTGATATATAAAACCATAGGGACTAACCTGAGTAGTTAAGAATTTGGATAGGAACCTGAATAAATCTCAACCTTTGAACCTTGTTAACGACCAACCTTAACCGCTGAGCTCCTAGAAATTTTAGTTGGTGTCGAACTTAAATGAAAAGAGAGATTTATCCAGTGTTTCGGATTTAACAAGTTGTTTTCAAAAGCAAGAATAGAAAATAAAGATTTAGTATAGTATCCACTTGTTTAATTTCACACCATCCCTGCATAGAGCAAGACCCTTGCGACATCAACATTTGATTTAGTGATTTAATAATAATTTATTTAATTGTGTTCAGGAAAAGTAAGCTGTGGCATAGTTCTAGGTTATCAAAACCTAGCCTAAATTGAATCTACCTGACATTATGAAGACGTATTTAAAAGCTCGTGATTTATACTACTGGCCGAATATGTACCGTGATGTTACCAGGTTCCTTTCCGAATGTCAGGTCTGCAAGTCTTTTAAAATTGCAAATTCACAACCTCGTGGCCTTCGTTTGTTCCCTCGTCCTGTTGCTGCTCCAATGGATATTCTTTCCATTGACTTAATTGGTCCATTACCTGTTAGCCGTAGTGGTTTGCATTATATTTTGACTTTGGTTGACGTTTTTACCAAATTCGTTTGGTTGGTTCCGTTAAAGTTGGTGAATGCGAGATCAATATCGACGGGATTAGAGTCGGAGGTTATTTTGCGGTACGGTGTTCCTACTAACATTCTCTGTGACAACGCTACAGTTTTTCATAGTCGTCAATTTCTGGATTTCCTGGCGAGCTATAATATTCCAGGTCCATGTTATACCCCATATTATTCGCCACAAGCGAATGTTGTGGAGGTGTGTATAACCAGGTCGTGATTACTACTTTGAGCATTTTAGTTGAAAATGACCAACGCAGTTGGTCAGGTCACTTACATCGGGTCGCTCTCTATTTGAATTCTTGTATAAATTTGGCTACTGCGGGTTACAACGGCGAGTTGTCAATGATTCGTGAACGTGTTGAGAATCAGGTTGTGGACCAAGATGTGGGACTCAGCCGGATGGAACGCGCTTCGAATCTTCAGACGCTTCGTGAGGTGTACGATAAAGTTTCTGATTCGATGGCTTTGGCTTTTCATCGTAACACCGCCAAGCTCAACACGAACCGTTCTTCGCCAAGAATCGTTGGTGACCAAATCGTTTGGCGCAGGAATTTCCAGCGTGGCTCCGCTGATCCTTTTCGAAGCGGTAAAATCGCTCCACGTTTCGTTCGGTGCCGTGTGGTTAGACGGGTGTCTCCACAGGTATATGTACTGGCTGATACCGATTCCGAGCACATCGGTACCTATCATATTAAAGATATCTTGAAATAGTTTCTTCTTTCGGCCCGTTCAGTTTTCTCAAAATTCTAAAATGCGCTTTAGTCCGCCCTTCCCTTATCGGTAATCCTTGCTTGACTAATTTCTTATCGTTTTTTTTGTTTTCGTTTGAGCGTTTCCTTGCTCCTTTTTCCAGATTTGACCTTTTTTACCGTTGATGCTTAAGGCTTCGTTTATTTTTACCGGTCTATGATAGCCTGGTTGTGTAATTTGATGACTCGATGTCAGGGATTAAGATCTGTGGCCAGGTGCAGTTTCTATCCTATCCCGGCCGTCAAGTCTTGGACCGCGTCACGCGTTGGGTGGCGTTGTGTCATCTTGTTAATCTATTAGGTTAGTCTTTGGGGGTAATGTTAATAATTGGTTGGTTTTGTTTTTTTTGGAATTCGTTTAGGGTTCTCTTGTTGTACCTTTTTTGGGCTTAGCATTAAGTTGTGTTTTTTTTGTTCCTTGGGGTGAGTTTTCTTGTGTTGTTGTTTGTTTGTTTCTTTGTTTGGTAGGGAGATGCTGTAGCATGACGCTACGTCTATCGCACGACATCTGTCGACGTTCTTTGGAACTTCTGTGTCTAAGGAAGGTCTAAGGCTAGGTCTAAAAAAGTGTACATTGTGATTCACGTCACTATGGTTAGATGGCGCTTATATCAGTCCACATTTTGTAATACACAACTGGCAGTTATAAAATTGAGATAATATTCGCGCTAATTTTGAATATGAATTTTCGAGGTATTCCAGATTGTCAAAAGATTGGGTTTTTGTTTATTGGGAAGTGTCAGATCGACTTGGAGATTTGAAGAAAAAAGCAGGAATTATCCTTTTGAGTCCTTGTTGTGTTCCCTGAAAGTGTTCACCACAGTTGTTTAATTCGGTCCGCCTAAAGCAAAGGGGGCGCCTGCCCACGAACTTTATTTAAATTCAGTTTGTTATTTTGACCATTTCCTGACTTTCAAGATTATCATTTTATTTACATTTTTTTTAAACGTTATAAATCCGATTCCCTTTTTGTGACCAGTGTTTTTGTGCCATAATAGTTTTTTTTGTTCTTTTGCCAACCTTGGTTGAATATCTCAGATCCGCATTTTCCACCATTCTTAAAATTCTAAAATAGCCTCATCTGACGGGCGTTATAAATAATCGGTTTTAAATTTAAGTTTCCTTCATCCAGTGAATCAGCCATCATCGTTCATATCACTCGCATCTCATCAATTCATTTATCTTTATAGCTAAATTTTCAACCAGTTCTGTTCTTGACTGTACCTACTCCTTTTTTTATTTTATGCGGAAGGCAGACATCCACCATTGTTTGCATATAAATATTCTGTTTAAATTGTGCTTCTATATTTTTTGTGTGAAGAAAACTATAATCAATTTATACACCGTGTAAAATTTATGACCGAAGTATTAATAAAAATTTTTTGCTGTGAAGTAAAAATTATACGTGTTCTGCAAAAGTGATTGTTTTACTGCAAAGTATGGTACAATTTACAAAAATATCAGTTTCGCCAAACATTAAAGTTTATCGGCGATGGTAACACTCACTTCCATTCTTTTATTTTTATTAAAAACTAAAACTACATTCACAGTTTTTTTCTTAATTTTCACTTTTTTCTATACTAGTTAATTGTATGCAAAATCTTTTTTTATTAGGGTTCCGTAGTCAACTAGGAACCCTTATTGTTTCGCCATGTCTGCCCGTCCGTCCATCCGTCCGCGGATAATCTCAGTGACCGTTAGCACTAGAAAGCTGGTACTAATATGTATATCAATCACGCCAACAAAGTAGTGTAATAAAAAGTGGAAAAAAACTTTTTATTAGGGTACCTCCCCTATACTTAAAGTGGCGAGTGATTTTTTTTTAATTTAACCCTAACGTGTGATATATTGTTGGATAGGTATTTAAAAATGAATAGGGGTTAAGCAAAATAATTTTTTGATAATGTTAATATTTTCGGAAATAATCGCTCTAGAAGTAAAAAAAATGTGTCCCCCCCCTCTAACTTTTGAACCATAAGTTTTAAAAATATGAAAAAATCTCAAAAGTAGAACTTTATAAAAACTTTCTAGGAAAATTATTTTGAACTTAATAGGTTGAAAAGTTTTTGAAAAAAAATTACAAAATAATTTCTGAACTAAGTTTGTAATTTAACCTTATAAGCAGGTGTTTATTTTACCTGTAATTTCTACAAATTCACAATGAAATGACGTGCTTTCAAATAAAGTAAAAACGGTGATAATCGGTTCACGCAATAAAGAATTATCCCATAAAAATCATCTTCCATACTTTACTTCATTTGCCGATAAATGTCGCTGTACGTGGAACGCTTATATCATATCCTACATGGCGGTGTTATTTTAACTCTTAAGTGGGGACACTTACTGTGACGGACGGAAAACTACGGAACCCTACACTGAGCGTGGCCCGACACGCTCTCGGCCGGTTTTTATTTATGGGTTCTCTTGTGCCTTAAACTTGGTTGGTATTAAGAAGTTTTGATCCTTGTTAGAAATAGGATCGATTGGCATCAATTGTCATAAAATATATTTATGGCAAAAATTACAAAACAAATGTTTTTTTGTAAAATGTACTTTTTTTCAAAAATTTGTAAATTCAGTTATGTCCCTTAAAAAAAAAGAATGTTTTCTTTCAGTAAATTGAGCTATCTCAACGTTTTATGGTAGTTTCCCTCCAGGGCCCGACTTATTTTTCCACACTGTATATCGTCGCCTAGAACCCACAGCACAAGTTGGGACCCGGGACCTCCTGCTTTATAGGCAGGGTCACTACCGACTAGGCTAGGAGGCCGTTGAATGCAATTAATTGCAGTTGAATTCTACAAATCGTTGTAGTCGCAAATTGCGTTATGGTCATGCTCAAATACACCAGTGGAAATAGAAAAATGATTGTCAACAACCTACCTACTGAAAGAGAATAACTACATAACTTACCTACATAAGGTTTAGGTAAATATTACACTACTCCAGTCCATCGTTTCAAACTGTACCTAGTATGTAACTAGCACAACTTTCCCCCATCGTGATAGACCGTAATAAAGCTAAGGCACCTCTTAATTTATGAACTAGAGCGGTAAATTGGCCCTTCTGGGATATCGCCAGCATTCGTGTCGTTTCGGATGGAGGAGATAACTTCGTATTATTCATTTTTTTCTGCAGTGAAAAGTACCTGATATGATGTTCATCGTTTACGGTTGACCATTTTATTTAACAAAAGTGTATTTTAAATATTCATAACGAGTTACTCACGTAAGATTTTTGCTCGACATGTTTCGGTGAATTTACGATGATCACTTTTAAGAGGTGGCTTTCCGCGACGGCAGCGCGCCGGCTACTACGCGCTTGTTGCGGCGGCGGTGTTGTAACAGATCTACCCTCGTTAAGACGATGAAAATACCGGATGCTCTTGAGGATTCGAGAATTTGGCCCGGCCAATTTTGCTCCTCAGCGCCACTGACAAGTGAGCGGATACTTCTGATACACTATGCTTAACTACTTGCAGCCGACTAGCGGACGCAGTAAAAATCGATATGGCTCACAACAGATGGCGCTGTACTCCATAGAATTACCATAGATTAAAGAAGAAAATGGATCAGACATCGTAAATAAGAAATGATTTAATAAAAAATATAATTGTACACTTACATAAAAATGTAGAAATGTTCTCATAAAATCGTGCGATATATCAATTTCGGTATAATAATCTCCAATTCAACATCGAAAAAAGCGTCATTTTTATTCAGTGGGAGCAGGTAACGTTTTTGTCGCTGACTGTTCATATCTAAAAAAATGCTATAGTGGAGTACGGGAACGGTAAAATTACCCTTAAAAAAAGACCAGTAATGTGCCATTGGTGTATTATCTGTACTAGTGCCGTATTAATGTTCGAAAATTCATAACCACATCGAATTTGGTAACGCAAAATTTCGTAATGAAAATCCAGCTCTCCTCCCCGATCGTACTTGCACAATCGAGTTGGCCATGGCGGTGCAATGGTGGTCTTTTTAATGGTTTCCGAATACGTCATTTAGGATTTATAATATGTGTGTAGATAAAGCAGTGTATGCAACTGTACGTAATTAGGCCGTAAATTAATTTATTCCATCATATGTAAGTTGACAGTACCGAACCAAAACACTTACACGTTACAATACGTTACATTACATTTACATTGTCCTATATTTATTATATTATCAATTATCACAGATGTCAAAATTAGAGAAAAGCATTTAGTATCATATATTTTGTCAATTTAAGTACTAATCTTATGTCATAAAATAAAGTAAAAATAAAACATTCATTTCAATTCAACCTCAACTGCAATTGTTAATTCACACGTGTGATCTTATTATGAAACTCGCCTGCGGCTTGTTTCATAAAACCACGCTCGTATTTTAAGGAACCCTATTACGTAACAGTTACACTAACTACTAATTAATAAAAAAAAATTACGTTACGAGATCATCTTGTGATTAGATTTCCCAGCAATTTCTTTTATGGTCAAGACAACGCTTATAAAATTCAAATGCTTAAATAAAATCAATGTATTGATAAATCTATTATAAATTAAACCTGATATAGTATGTTATTCAATCAAATACAAACACTGAAAACATTGAAAAAATAATCAACCCAGCAGGATTTGAACCTCGCATCGATACGCCTTACCGGGGCTTGATCGCTATCGTATGAGTGGAATGCCCCACTTTAAAAATATGTAAAAATAATTATGAGTTGATAGCAGCGCCATCTATTATTCCCGTTGTGACACTTGCAATGGGGTCGGCGGGAAGGGTATCTAACTCTAGTAGTTAGCACCTAGATGTCGCTTACGGCTGCTATAAAGTCGATGTAGATCAAAATAAATGCAAAAAGATGATTGAAGGCATTGAGAATTTCGTCAACTTAGTAACTGAACCCATAGCTTAATTAGTAAAGCGATCAAGCCCCGGTAAGGCGTATCGATGCGAGGTTCAAATCCTGCTGGGTTGATTATTTTTTCAATGTTTTCAGTGTTTGTATTTGATTGAATAACATACTATTGTATGAGTGGAATGCCCCACTTTAAAAACATGTAAAAATAATTACTCAATATAACATTTACAAATACGTAGGCATGGCTTTACTATAAATACAAATATATTTAAGTATGTTTAATGACGGCGTAGGCACTTTGACAGTTGTGACCTGTATCGTGCCTGATAAAGAACCCTGTACATCGTTCTGTCAACTTTTTTCTAATCTCAAAAAAAAATTAACTATACATATGATTTTCACGATAGAAAAATAAACAGTACAACCAGTTCTGTAAGTAATATTTTTTATTTTTTCAAAAATCACTAAAATCTGAGTATTTATCGTGAACATGTAGGTTTCGAGTTGTTTGCTTGTTTGTGTGTAAGCTGCCACCGGATTCAAGGGAATCTCAGTGGATCCATCTGGTTCTATCACCATTTATGTGTGGATAAGACGTATCTAACCATTTTTAAGGGACCATCACCATTGACACTAGTTACTGGGGAAATTGTTATTCTTTATTATGTACTTGTCTCTGGCACAGATACGAGTAATTTGCCTGTCAGGCGGTGTAGCCTTCTGATACTCTTGATCCTGAGGTACATTTTCCAATCTGTAATAAAAGATGTAGTTTTAAATTATTTTTCAAAGCATAACTATATCCAAAACTGACAGAACATGTAAAATTTAAAAAAAGTTGTAATCGTTCGTATGTGGGCCATGCGCTTGTTCGTTACCGTCACGATATAAACTCAACCTATCATCTAGGTAGGTAGTACTGACTCTGAAATTTTATTACATCTATGGCAACGAAACCGTTTCAATGTCATCAACTGAGCATGTTACATTTAAAAGGCAGTAATAACCTTTGAAGACGCATTATGCTGTGCATTTTATGTCCGTGACAGTAAGGTGTAAAACGAAATGACAATTAAAAAACTGTTACTGCAGGTGGATTATTACGGGTGTTTTATTTAATCGCTTACCGAGTGAGCTTGTTGCGTGATCATAAATACCAGTGTGAAGGCGCTTGACGTTTTACGCGTAATCGTTATGGATCTTGAGTTCACGTTATATTGGTTTTTCAAGAATGATAGAGCAAATTAGTAATAAATAATATCTACATTATTCTTGGTCAACAAAATTGTTAGATATCTTAGCAATAAAATAATGTGAATCTACCGCATTAACCTGACTCTACGTTGAGCGCTCTCGAAAGCATACGAGTACGACAAAGGCACTTTCCTCACATAAAAACATAACATTTCATACTCGGCGCGCAAAAAGCAAGCGTTTTGGTAATTTGCGACTAAAATTAACTGAAGTGGAGTTTAACAATTGTAAAACTATACCGACTAATTCACTTGAAGGTCATATTAATAATTAGTAACTTATAATAATCTTACCTTGAAACTTCAATCATGTGTTTCTGTTTGTCCTGATACAAGCGCCTTTTATATATTTTTCACTTTATTTCCCATTATTTACAAATGTACACAATTAAACTAGGTATAATATTTTTAAAAGTTTTTTGACACTAACATGATATATATATACTATATAACACAAATTATTAATTTTACGACTAGAAAATCAATAAGTTTCCGATATTTTTGATGCGCAGACGAGAAGCATAGGTCCGTCTAGCACGGCGCGTCAACGCGCACTGTCTATTTGTACCGGAGTGAAGGAGAAGCACTGCGAGCGCAAGCCGGCGGCCGGGCCGTAATCGCAAAAGTGTTAATAAAAAAAAACAGTGCACTTTTTGAGTAATAGAAATCTACGAAGTTCTTAGTTTAGTCAAGTAAAAAAATTGTTTTTAATTACAGTCATATGGGTCAATAACATAAAGCTATACGACTGTTTAAAGGCAAATTTAAGAGGCAACTTCGGAATTATTTTCTATCCAGCCGATTTCGTCCAACTATGTTTTGAAAGCAACTAAGTTCTCGAAAATATAATGAATTTTAACATATATTTTTCTTGCTTTACAAAACCATTTAGTTTCTTTTAAAACACTGTTTAAGTAACTTCAATTTGGAGGTCATCGGCAGTATTCATCCTCTTAACTTTTTCATTTTTTCGAAATGTTTGCACACTACACTTACGACGTCACTTGCTAAAAGCACGTCCACACTGCACACTGACGCTGTACTGAGGACCGTTTTCGAACGAAGTAATGGCGAGAAAAAATCGACCTAAATTACGTGAGTACCCCGTTATAATTATTTTTAATATGTCCGAATCTTACGAGAGTTTTATAGTTAAAAGTGTATTCCACCGGGAAGGATAAAAATAAACAGACACAACGACGCGATGAGCTGTCAATAATGATGACGGCCGGTGAAAACATTATGTAGAGGGCGCTGTTCCAGATTCTATACAATGAAAGAAATAAACACATAAAATGAGAGAAGGAGACAGAAGATGAATGGTCCTTAACTAGTATGCAGTCAAAAAGGTTTTCCTAGGCAAAAACCTTTCCTATGGCGTTAATCTACAGCCTTTTAATTTTAGTGTATTTCAATAGCAAGCAATTCGTGACAAAACATTGACTCATTTTCGCGAAAATAAATTAAGACTACTTCGCGCCATACAAATTTAGGTCTTCTAATGACCAATGTTGAAGATGCCACCTTGACAGTTGCCTTCCCCATTTAGCAGATATTTAGCATGTAAATAAAAAAAACGAATAACTATACGTTGGGAAAAAGTGCCACAAACAGAAAAACTACCGAATATGTTTTTTTTTAATACCACAACGGTGGCAAACAAGCATACGGCCCGCCTGATTGTAAGCAGCTACCGTAACCTATGGACGCCTGCAACTCCAAAGGAGTCACATGCGCGTTGCCGACCCTTTACAAAAAGGAGGATTCACTGTGTTGATGGCTAAAGGAACAAGAAGGTCCCTCATCGTCAACACACTGGGTCCTCTTTAAGCTCTTTGCCAACCTTACTCACCAGCAGGAACGCAACACTATGAGTAGGGTCTAGTGCTATTTGGCTGTGGTTTTCTGTAAGGTGGAGGTACTACCCCACTTGGGCTCTGCTCCAGATTTGAGCGAGATGACATTCGCTGAACGTGCCCTACCACACTTAGCGAGATGCCATTCGCAGTGCCCATACCTCTCTTTTTGGCGTAGTTTAAGGACATATCCAAGTCCGGACGTTGTTTAAGGACATACCCCGGGTCCGGGTTCCGGATTGATTATCAACAATTTCAAAATGACCCGGAGGGCTTTTAATGTCGGAAACTCATGTATAACATTAGTATTCTATCACTCTTAATATATTTGATAATCCAAATCAAATGGCAGCTGACGCTTGCTTGAAAATCATGTTGAATCTGTAGGTATAACGATTGCAACGTAAGCGCCGTCGCCATACGGGCCTTTTGATTTGGATTATCACAAAAAACCGGCCAAATGCGTGTCGTACCACCAATTACATTCCAATTCCGTACATTCAACGGAATAAAAAGAATATGATTAAAAGTTCGTATCTACCTATGGAAGACGTTTTTTGGAGATAACTCTAAAACGCTTTAACCAACATGGCTCAAAACAATTTTCTTTGAATGGGCAAACTGTTGACTCCTACTTTATTGTAAATATATGACATGTTATCCTTTTAATTATTTTACATGATTTTTAAAGTGGGGCATTCCACTCATACAATAGTGTGTTATTCTAGTAGTTAGCACCTAGATGTCGCTTACGGCTGCTATAAAGTCGATGTAAAAATAAATGCAAAAAGATGATTGAAGGCATTGAGAATTTCGTCAACTCAGTAACTGAACCCATAGCTTAATTGGTAAAGCGATCGAGCCCCGGTAAGGCGTATCGATGCCAGGTTCAAGTCCGGCTGGGTTGATTATTTTTTCAATGTTTTCAGTGTTTGTATTTGATTGAATAACATACTATTGTATGAGTGGAATGCCCCACTTTAAAAATCATGTAAAATAATTATGAGTTGATAGCAGCGCCATCTATTATTTCCGTTGTGACACTTGTAAAAGGGTCGGCGGGAAGGGTATCTAACTCTAGTAGTTAGCACCTAGATGTCGCTTACGGCTGCTATAAAGTCGATGTAAAAATAAATGCAAAAAGATGATTGAAGGCATTGAGAATTTCGTCAACTCAGTAACTGAACCCATAGCTTAATTGGTAAAGCGATCGAGCCCCGGTAAGGCGTATCGATGCCAGGTTCAAGTCCGGCTGGGTTGATTATTTTTTCAATGTTTTCAGTGTTTGTATTTGATTGAATAACATGTTATCCTTTGTACACAGTTTTGATAATAAATAATCTTTATCTTTAATATTCAAATATGTATTTTGATTGTTAAGCGGTCACCTTTCAATAACTTTAATTATTCTACATCAATAATTATTTTACAACAAAACACGATCAAGTAGGGTTGCCTACGGCCTACTCTTGATCTATTCGTTAAAAGTCTTAGACGAGTCTCAAAAGTTTCCAACCATACATTAGAAGACCAATTCAGTTCGAAAGTTAAATCGAGCATCGCAAAAGGTTAACAATAGACATTACGTTCTGACTTAACAAATAAAATGTACCTAAAGAAAGTTACAGCGCTTGTTTACGGAGGAATCGTGCGGGCTTGTGTACTGGAAGTAATTCTGATGATCAATACAGATATGTCTCTACTTATTTTAAATCTAAATAAGGATATACTTTATCCCAGAGGAACAGTGACGTGCAACCAGGGTAGGATTATGTCTAGTCTTGATGTCCTAACGAATTCCAGTTACTAAGATCAACGATATATGTAGTACATGTAATTACGTCAATATAGTTGAGATCTGAAACCCCGTACTTGTAGTATGTATGTGGTTGGCGTACTAAACCCTAGAACTGCCGCGAGTCAGTGCTGCAGAAGTCCGTCTAATACTGGCACCATCAAAACGGCAACAGTCTTATAAAATTTATGATAGTTCATTTGTCCCAATTTATTCATTCCATTATCACTTCACGACAAAACCAGAATTTTCTTTGTGATTTAGACACGGGATGGGCAAATTGGAACAACTGAACTAAAATATTAGTATGTGGCATATAAAATCTGCATATTATTTATCACACATGTGTGGAATTATTTATAAATGAAAGCTGATTAAAATTAGACATTTATAATAGGTTGTTAAAATGTGAGTAATTTTTGAATGAATCGTAAAATGAATTATTACTTTATAGTAGAAGTGCCCACGATAATAAACCTAGTTTGATAAGACTCCTAGATGATATATATATATATATATATATATATATATATATATATGCATATATATAGAGGTCGCAGTTCTTCCCTAACCTAAACTTACTTTTCTGTAAGCAGTTCGGTTCTGTGAGGGGTCTCAGCTCTATCCTAACGTAAACCTAATTTTTTGCTATAAAAAGATCAGGCGGTAGGTTTAGGCGTGCATCTACAAGCTTATTGTTGTTGTCACTGATAAGGTCAATCACACGAGCTTGCAGCACTGCTTCGAACAACAAAGGAAACTTGGGAGTCTTATCATACTAGAAACGGGATGCTTTATTTAAAAAAAATTAAAAGACGCCGCCAGGTATTTTTGGAAAAAATTGTGCGCATCGAGAAAAAGTTGTAAATTTTTAACCATGGATAGAGTGCCCTACGATTAATATTTTTTTCGTATTGGAGGTCCGTAAAATTTTTGGACCTTCACGTCAAAATCAGGGGTCCCGTGCAATATGTTATTTTATTACTTTCTGGTTAAGGCTGCTAGGGGTTGTGTGGTATCATTTCCATATAAACCAGACATGCAGTATTCATTTTTGATAATAAAAAAGTAAAAATCGCAACTAAAAATAACTCTGCGGAGAGGAAAAGCACTCAAAAAATTATTATTTTTTAGAACGTTATATAACCAATAATTGTCATCGTGGGGCACTCTATCCATGATCAAAAATTCACAACTTTATCTCGATGAGCACATTTTTTTTAATTTCAAGCTCTGCTATTGACGTTCCCATCATTATTTTATCCATCAATTGAACACGTACAACGGCATAAATGAATTGTTTATTTAATTAGCTAAAGCCTGACCAGAAATATATGATCATGCGCCATGTTGCGGAATTTCATTGGAACTAATTTCTTACACTGGCAATAATTTTAATGACAGAATGATATACATGTGTGAGTGCATGTAATGGGCTGTCACTGTCATTGAGGCGGTTTACTTAAATGATAATAAAGTGTTGAATATTAAATAATAAACGACAGAAAATTCCCAAACTTATCCATAGTCAAGAGCGGAACATTGTAGATAGTGTATATAATAAACTGCTGTAAGTAATACGCTCGGGAAATGAAACTTTTTCGCTGTGAACATTTTCAAATTAACATCAGAGCTGACAGATAAACAAAGCAAGATGTCACTATACCATAGATAACTGAACTGCTGCCATATAAATGAGAATAATAGCGCCCTCTTGACAATAATCATATATTTCTGGTCAGGCTTTATATATCGCTAAATATAGCGATATATACCTAACACAAAAATAGTTTGGTGTAACGTAAAATATGCCTAACGAATTTACCATTCATAAATGGTTACAATAAATACGACAAAATGAAAGGTTTTAATATTATGTACAAAATGTGAAATAAGATTGTTTCCTAAACGCAAAACAAATATTTAAAAACGCCTTAATCAAAGACACATCTTGGTGAAAAATAGATCAAGAACAATTGAATTTTGATTTAGTACATTTTTGGATTCTATGTAATATTCCGTGGGATCGACTGAAAAGTGATGCATTCAACAGTTTTTCGCCAAATATATATGCCAGTGTGCACCTTACCGCTTCCCCGTGAAAGTATTTTGGCCGAAAAATATTTAGAAAGATAATACAACAAAACACAATAAAGGATATCGAAAACAAAATTTCTAATAGTAATTTGTGGGTGTCATTGGACGAAAGTACTGACTTTTTAGGAAGATAGGTAAGTAGTGAATTTATTGGTGAAACCTCTACACCATAGTGTACAATATATTAGATTTGGGCAATTATTAATTAAAAAACACATGCCGATTTATAAGTATTAGAATATATTATCGCAATATATGAGTAAGGTGTGTTCGTATCCAGGGCTACCAAGGTACTAACTTACAAAGCTTGTGAAGTAAAGGTCCTTAAGATTATAATGAATGGGCTGTTGTTTTTGTTCAGTTACGTACCATCAGGTTCAAAATTGCATGGTCAATTTATCAATGAATTCTTTCATAAATTGGCCATGCAATTCTGAACCCGATAGTACATATGAGTGAAAGAGAAAGTATTGCAGTATACTAGTTTAAGTGAGATAGATTTAGTTTTGTTAATTCCAAAACGCCCCCTCAAAAATAAATCTACAGTAAAAAAACTTTATACAACATAAATATAACACACCTTACTCCCTGGGAAACGATACATCTTGACCGCGTTACATTTCTTCTAAGAGTTAGGAAAACCCGAGGTAAAATATGAGAGTTATTGTTATATCATTTGTATATTATACTCTTAGCCTTATTCATTTTAGTTCTAAAATAAAGAATTAGACTTAATCTTTATAGTATGAACTCATTTCAGTAACATTTAATTAATATATTAATTATGGTACCATTTTCAACAATAAAATTTAGGATTTATCACATAATATTCATATTATGCCAAATTTTATATTTTAATCGATTGATCAGATCGATTCAACCTAAATTACTTCAAAGTAATCGCTTCATTACAAATATGTTTTACTATCCACAATGAAATATCATTCGAAATAATATCTAAATTAAATTCAATCATATAATTTGCGAGTAAAATTTTTTAAATAATAACTAGAAATACAACATTATAAGAAAAGCGTGGTTTATCTATCCGAGAATCATTTCATTTATTAGATGAGTTAATGGCTGTGTATAATGATGACATTCTCGAATTTATTAAGTAACAAAATGGAATCAGTAATCGACAGAATACCAGATTATGAATTTGTTAGAAGCGTAAATGGTAACAACAAAATTTTGGGTTATAATTCTGCACCTCTCACTGTTCTCATCTCTGCACATCTGTTGATGTCGAACGGTCATTTTTTAGGGTTCCGTAGTCAACTAGGAACCCTTATAGTTTCGCCATGTCTGTCCGTCCGTCCGTCCGTCCGTCCGCGGATAATCTCAGTGACCGTTAGCACTAGAAAGCTGAAATTTGGTACTAATATGTATATCAATCACGCCCACAAAGTGGTAAAATAAAAAATGGATTTTTTTATTAGGGTACCTCCCCTATACGAAAAGTGGGGAGTGATTTTTTTTTCATTTCAACCCTCATCATCATCATCATCATATCAGCCGAAAGACGTCCACTGCTGAACATAGGCCTCCCCCAAAGAGTGTCACAATGACCGGTCCTGCGCCACCCGCAACCAGCGGACTCCCGCGACCTTTACCAGGTCATCAGTCCACCTTGTGGGGGGTCTACCGACGCTGCGCCTTCCGGTTCGTGGTCGCCACTCAAGAACCTTTCCGCCCCAACGGCCATCGGTTCTACGTGCAATGTGCCCCGCCCACTGCCACTTCAGTTTAGCAATTCGGAGGGCTACATCGGTTACTTTGGTTCTGCTGCGTATGACCTCATTTCTGATGCGATCACGCAGAGAGACTCCAAGCATAGCCCTCTCCATTGCCCTTTGGGTGACTTTGAGCCTACTTATGAGGCCCATAGTAAGCGACCACGTTTCAGTGCCATATGTCATCACTGGCAACACACACTGGTCAAAGACTTTCGTCTTTAGACACTGCGGAATATTGGACGAAAAGATGTGCCGTAGCTTCCCGAACCGAATCGGATTCGTCGATTAACCTCTTTCTCGAAGTTGGATCTACCTAACTGGACAGTCTGTCCTAGGTATAAATAATCGTCCACAACTTCGAGTGTAAAGTCTCAACCCTAACGTGTCATATATTGTTGGATAGGTATTTAAAAATGAATACGGGTTAAGTAAAATAATTTTTTGATAATGATAATATTTTCGGACATAATCGCTCCAGAAGTAAAAAAAAAATGTGTCCCCCCCCCCCCTCTAACTTTTGAACCATAAGTTTTAAAAATATGAAAAAAATCTCAGAAGTAGAACTTCATAAAAACTTTCTAGAAAAATAATTTTGAACTTGATAGGTTGAATAGTTTTTGAAAAAAAATTACAAAATAATTTTTGAACTAAGTTTGTAACCGTATAAGCAGGTGTTTATTGTACCTGTAATTTCTACAAAATAACAATAAAATGACGTGCTTTCAAATAAAGTTAAAACGGTGAAAATCGGTTCACACAATAAAGAATTATCCCATAAAAATCATCTTCCATACTTTAAGCTCGCGCGCAATAGTTTACTTAATTTGCCGATAGATGTCGCTGTACGTGGAACGCTCATATCCTGCATGGCGGTATTATTTTAACTCTTAAGTGGGTACACTTACTGTGACGGACGGAAAACTACGGAACCCTACACTGAACGTGGCCGGACACGCTCTTGGCCAGTTTTTTTATATAATTTCGATTCGATCCTCAATGTTAAAAAGAAACGATTGACAATATGAAGCATGATAAAAATTATGATAATTTACTATAAAAAATTAAATTCAGAGAATCCATAACATCAGGTGGTTTTAATTTGAACAACATAGGCTTATCCATATTAGTCATTGCGTTGGACGTCAAAATGACATAAAATGCTACTTCATATCTGACGTGGCTGGCTCTTTGTCCATAATGCCGTGAAGTAACCAATTCTAAAATAGAATTTAATATTTCATTTCAATTCAATTTAATATGCGTTTCGTTATTTTTGTTGAGTGGTTTGACTGTTTGCCTTGCAAGTCTAAGTACTCGGGTTCGAGACCCAGCATTTGCTTCGGAGTCTTGTTTAATGTACCCGGGACCACCTGCTTCGTAGGGAGGGTCACTACTGACTAGGCTAGGAGGCCATTAAATAATAATATATAATTTTGACATCAATTAGTAAGTTCAAATATGTCTCTTGGGACCGCTGATCCGCGGCCCACGATTTCCCATTTTGCCCGTCTAGATCATTAATTTGCTTATAAAATAATGTTTGGTTACTTATTCGCATAGAGATCCTCATGGAAGCACATCGTATATCAAAAACAATATAACTAAAGATACCCCTTCATCCGTTTTTTAAATTATCGAGTTACACGATACAATAAAATTTAAATGCTGAACATAATTAAACTAATCACAGAATTCAGTAGTTTGTATGATTTTATCGCCCCATATTCAGGTCATTTTAGCATCTGACGAGAAAATAGTTTACATCGGCGTAACATTTTTAGGAGATAAGTAAAAAAGTAAGATGTTATGAGTATAATATAAGTACCTACGAACTTTTGTGTGACATAAATTGTCGTTTACGCCTTTTCACTGGACGTGGACGGTTTAATTGTAGCGTTGTCTGGTATTTAGAATGCAAACAGCGTTCCCCGGTTCGGGAGTTGCGAGAGGAAAGCCGGCGTTTCAACTTATGCTTGATTAGGTACTCCACAAATTGCTCTGATTGTTCTAACCCTGGCATAGCATCCAAATAACGGGCCTTTGGATGTTTAACATAAAACTAGATACTATGATAATTTTAATACGGATGATCGACCTATCTAGACCATAACCGGTACCACGGTACAGTAATTTATCAAAAATAATTGAAAAAGTCTAAGTCGCCAACAATTTTTTGTGTCGTATTTATTTAGTACTCAAATATACATATCACTTACAGACTAGTCCAACACATGAAATATATTATTTTAGAAGAATTAAGTACTTACCTTGTTACGGGTTGAAGACGGGATTTCAATAATACGTCAGATGGTTTAAGTAAACACTATATAATTCAGACTTATAGGTATAACAAAATCCTATACAGAACTGTTCACGCAAATCAGCGACCTCTAGTTGAAATGCATTCAAGTCTAATCAAATGAATGGTTGAGTGAACGCACCCGCTGATCCGTTCACTCCGCCAGTCATCTCGCCCTGTTCATCTAGCGGCCGTCACGGATGGACGTGCCGTCACTAAAGCCTAGCGCCTAGTTTTCTTCCCGAGGTCGCCGCCGATCCTCCAAGACTTGATAAAAGTTTAATCCGCGTCGCGAGCGGTAGACCCATACGCGGTGCGCGAAGGTTCGTTAAGGACCCAGTGTCAAACAAGTTGTAATTTTAGGTTAAGTCGAGTTAAATATACGTGTGAAGTGAACCCGTTGTTTCTCTACGAACAACCCATCCACCATTACCACAGCAGGCGTGGCGGCGTATCCGTCTACGACACAGACGGTGGTGGCCCTTGGAACCTCTCCGCAGCAGCGTGCCGGAGCGACTCGACAGGTGTAGAGAAGTATGAGAAGTACCTGACCGGCCTACCGCGGCGACTAGGCTAGTTTTGTGTAAATTTTTGGTGTGACCCATGAGAGAGAACAATCGCACGATAAAAGAAAACCCGTGATTTGGGAAAATATAAAACAAAAACCCGTGATTTGGGCAAGTTTGCAGCAGTCCAAGGTCAAGAATCGCGCCACGGCAATCAAGGATTCGTCGAGTGGAATTTGCAGTCGTTGGCATTCATTTGTGTGAATTCTGTGCGCGATTGCGGAATAAATTCGGTTTAATAGACATTTCGACCAACGTGAAACGTGTCATTGTGAGGACATTTGGAGGTCACCATAATGAGGTACTATATCCGGTTGACGTTTACCGGTTCCGTTGCTGAGTGAACGAACTGAACGGTACCAGAGTGAACGTCGCGTCGTGGCGGCCATCTTAAAGACTTTACTTGTCTGTGACATTGAACTTCACTTGACAAACGTCAGTGCCAAACGTCAAGTTGTGTTGTGATAGATTTGGATGGTCTCAACTAATATTACGTGAAATTACTTAGGATTAGATTAAATTGGTTAGAATATAGGTTGAAATTGGTTAGTAATTGGTAAATATTCACAAATAAGTGATTAATTGAAAATAAGCGTGGCGCTGTGAAATATTTGTGTTTTACCAGGTAAGTTGATATCTTAGTGACAACAATGTCTCTCAAAGCTGCGAAGGTCCAATTCCGGTCGAAGTACCAGATGCTAACTGATTATGCGGGATCGGTCGCTACGAGAACTGGCTCGAGTGCAGCCACTGTCGCAAGGCGACGCTTTGAATCCGTGTATTTGACATTCGTAGCGAACTATGAGACCTTGTTGGCAAATGATACTGAGTTGACAGAGACAGAGCTATGACAGTATCAAGAGAGCTTTAGCGAGATAAACCGGCTCCTCTTTCAAATAGAAGAGGCCTCGATGGAGGAGGAGGGAGCCATAGTAGCAACACGTCGCGTTCAACCAGGTAAAGTCAAACTCCCTGCGGTGCAGCTACCCGTGTTTTCCGGAAACCTGCAGGAGTGGCTGTCCTTCAATGACTTATTCCAATCACTGGTGGATACTCGTGATATCTCGGACGCCGAGAAACATTATTACCTGAGATTATCCTTGCAGGGCGAGGCTTTGAATGTTATTTGCCATCTGCCTATGGACGGGCCGAGTTACTCGGTGGGCTGGAATCTGTTGCAGACAAGGTACGAAAATAACCGTTTATTGCTGGATACATTCATCGCAAGGATCATGAGCCTGCCTTCATTGTCGTATGTGAGCGCATTCCTCAGATCGGGGTTTTATGACCCACTGCGTGAGTCGATCAAAGCATTGGAAAAGCTCAAGCAGCCCACCAAGGAGTGGTCTTATTTACTACTGTTTATCACATTACAGAAACTACCCGTTAAATTGAGGACACTGTTCGAGGAGCGGTACGGCGGCAACCCGAAGGAGCTACCTACCATGGATCAGCTGCTGCAGCTCTTGGACGAGCAGTGTAGGGTGCAGCATACGGTTCCCACTGCGGCAGCGGGAAGAGCACCGGTGGGACGGCAGTCACCGACCAAGGAAAGACGCGGCAGAGCGTCCCCTCCACGTGTCCTAGCTGCGGACCTGGAAGAAACTGATTAGGTGATTCGGTCTAACGGGCTGTGCACGTACTGTTCCAGTAGTGCACACTCTATATACAAATGTCCATTCTTCGCATGTCTGGCTGTTTCGGAGAGGAAAACCTGGGTCAGGAAGTATAGCGCATGCTTTAAATGCCTTCGCTCTCATTACGCGAGAGAGTGTATGGCTCGTAATTGGTGCAGTGCATGCCAATCAGGGTCGCATAGCCCGTTGTTGTGCAGGGAGGGAGCGGAAGCCGCTGAACAGGTGCACCGGGTCCATGAGCGAACCCTGGTCCCACCCACCAGGAGGGTATGTACACCACCACAGTGTAGGTCTCAGTAGGAAGTATTTAAGCCAGTAGGAAAATTAGTCCCTATAATTAGCGTTGTGGCAACAGTTATGTATACAGTTACAGGCAATATTCCGGCCTGTAACCATTACCTAAAGGCCCACTTAGATGCGTCTAAACTCAGCCTGGCCGATCCAGATTTTGACAAATCTCAAGATGTAGACATCATTTTCGGCCTGGATGTGCTAAATTATATGTTCACTGGTTCAAAGATGCTCACAAACATTACAGGAGTGGAAGCCTACGGTACCTGGTTTGGTGATGTCCTCATGGGGGCCATCTGGACATACCCTGCTGACACCTCGGCGCAGCAGTCGAGAGGGACGTCCGTGGAAGACTACGGCGTGCACGCTACCAAACTTGATGAGGTGCTGGAGAGGTTCTGGAAGGTGGAGGAGCCTCCAGAAGACCCACCGGATCTTACGGAACATTTGGAATGTGAAATGTTGTATACTTCCACTACTAAACGTATGCCTGACGGCAAATACATGGTGCGGCTGCCCTTATTGTCAGACAGACCCAAGCTAGGCGAGACCAGAGCCATTGCTGTACGCAGGCTTCATTCGTTAGAGGCGAAGCTAGCCAAGAATCCAATCTTTGCTGAGAAATATAAGGATTTCATGCGAGAATATGAGTCGCTAGGACACATGTCTAAATCCAGTTACCAGTTTGACTCTGAGCACTACGTTATAGTTCATCACGGAATTTTCAAAAATTTCAGACGGCACCATCAGTTCGTGTTCACGGCCGACATCCGCATGATGTTCCGGCAGACGTGGATACACCCCAGTGATAGATGCTATCAGCTGATCCTGTGGCGCGAGGACCCGTCGCAGGACATACAGGTATACGAGTTGAATACTAATACTTACGGACTACGGTCAAGCCCTTTTGTCGCAATACGAACGCTGTTGCAGTTAGCCGCGGATTGGCAAGCTCAGCATCCAGGGTCTCCAGCTGCGGACGTCATACGACGTCAGAGCTACGTCGACGACCTTCTGGTTGGAGCAAACTCAATTACAGAGGCTCGGCAGCTTCAATCGGAGCTCATAGAACTCATGAGCAGTGCCGGCTACGAGCTCAGGAAATGGTCGTCTAACTGTCATGAGTTACTCCGGGACCTACCACAGGAATATTGTGAGATGCCTCGTCAATTCGACGCTGAAGATAGGAGCCTCATAAAGGTATTGGGAATACAGTGGAACCCGGTGCACGACACCATGTCGTATCAGGTCAATGTACCGTTGGGGCCTCAGAGAAATAAACCAATGGAGTGGTAATTGTCAGGCGTCCCCCTCTGCCAAAAGTACAAGACCACTGGTCGTAGCGGTTATATAAAACTAGTTGTCGCGCGTCAAACGCCATTCAATGAATGTCAGTCAGCGCGGAACGATCTGAGGTAAAAATGCCGAATTGCTGCGTGTTTTCATGTAAAAAAATATCTGAATTGTTTAGTTTACAGAAGGATAACGTTTCTTTTCATCTGTAAGTATAATTACGTCTAAATATCATCAAATAGTGCACGAAATTAGCAAAAAACTAAAAAATATTGTCAATCAAAAAGTGTTGCCACTTAATGGTACTACATCTACTTTACGGTAATTTTTAAACTTGACTCGTCATAGTACATTGTACCATCGGGTTCATAATTGCATACCCAATTTATCAATGAATTCATTCATAAATTGGGTATACAATTATGAACACGATTACATCGAGGGAGGTAAGTAAAATATTGCAAACAAGAGTAATCGACTCCAGTGCGGCAGAAATACGTCCGCCATTATGTTCATTGTCAATGTTGTGACAGGTTAGGCAATACACTTAAAAGATACTCCGTGGGTTAGGCAGAGACCCATTCGCCATACAGCCATAATTGTAAAGCATTGATCTGTTAAAAAAAGCAGTGTCTCTATGTGTGTGTGTTGTTATTAAATTGTTTCTAAACATATTTTAATCGACTTTTAAATTATTTAACTTACATATTGAAAAAATGAAAAGATTAACGTCAGTACTTCAAAGGTAAAACTCATTCACACGCATAGCTTTTTAAATGATATATGTCGTCGAGGACCGTCGAGGGCAGGGCAGTAAGGTGGTTTGGAACTCAAAAAACTGACACTATAAGGATAACCTAGCCTATAGCACATTACGCACGGACGCACGGTAATGAAATAAAACATAAACACTGGTTTAAAAACTGTATTGAATTCAAATCTTTTTAAAACCGTATTATGGGAAGGGCAATAAACTACTACTAGTTCGGAAAGGAGCCCCAAATGAGAAGAACCAGCGTAAGAAACTCAGCGTATGTGTGCTGTACGGCACAATAGCTGAAATTTGTCTATGGTCTCAAAAATACAGCTACCATAAACAAATTTCCGTTTTAATAGACAAATTTCAGCTAGTGTGCTGAATTCCGCACTGAATTCCGCTCTAATGTGTGGCGCTCCTTAAGTGAAATATACTTGTAGATGCTTGAAATAACGATATTCCTGTTTAGAAATTAATTCGTTCCTTTATTTTCTCCATACATTTTATGTAGCATTTTAATTTTGTATGGATTATATTTTATTTATTATAAGGTACGTTATACAAACTTAACCCCTTAAATAGGCACTTTTAATTTCTGACTCTGGTATCACTTGGTAAGTTTTAGTGATGGGACAGCACAAAAATAAATGTCGATATTAACATTAGCAGTATGTTATACTTTTTATTTATAATAGAAAATGAAGAAGAGATAATAGAAATAGAAACACAAATTGGAAACAAATGCCCATTACAATCAAAATATCAACTGCGAAGGACTCTGGAACATCACGATGTCGCTAGTGACTGATTCATCATTGTTCATTACAGTGAAAAATTCACTGAGGTGGATAGAGGAACGTTTAGTGTAATTGGAAGCACATTGGAACGGTAATCTAAACACGTGGGTTCGAATCCCGTGATGTTCCAGAGTTCTTTGCAGTTCATTGTTTCATTGTAATAGTTATTTGTTTATAATTTGTACTATTTTCTACTAAATATAAAAGCAAATACACATCAAAATATTAAATTGATAATATAAAAGTTATTCTAAATCAGCTTGCAAGATTTGTCCTGAACAAATAGACAAACTAACTTACGTAGAATACTAATATTTTAAGTAATATTCTGGTAGAAAAACTTGATATTTAATCACAACTTAACATTATAATTTATCAATAGCTAAACCTTATACTTGGTAAAGAAACAAAAATATATAACTAATCTACGATCAATGTTTCTCTGCGTCCGTAGGAAGCACCTTAGACAACCCTACACGTGATTCCTGGGTGGTGCTAAAAGAGTTACAAACTTGGCAGCTCTACTGTCCTACCTGGACCTACCAGCACTCACTGGATTTTCTTCATCAACTGCTTTCCCACTACCCTAGGGAAGAAATGCCTATCTATATCCAGTGACATGTAGGGATACGATAAATAAATCTACGATAAAATGTGACCTTTTCAAGTCAAAGGTACATCATTATCGGTTGTCAATAAGGCGTTACCATAAAAAAAATCATTTAGAAATTAAATCTATTAACAACCGACGATGATGTACCTTTGACTTGAAAACGTCACAAATATCGATACTTAAGTATATTATTTTCGACGCGTTCCTCGCACTGCGTACGTTTACTTAAAGATGACATTATCTCGTTCACGGACACGGTTGTCACGGTTGTCTGTGTCTGTGTTTGTACTTGTGTGAGTATATTTTATGCTAGTGTTTGATAATTTTATCGTGTGCGTGTGTAGCGACGTCAATGGAAAATGCATTAGTGTTAACAGTATTTGTGTGCGGTTCCTCGTCCCCCGCGCCGAAATTGGCAGACTTTTTCTGATAGAAATGAGTGCGCGTCTAAAAAGGTTGGGGCAGGCGGTAACGAAGCGAAGCGTTTTAAGTACTATAGCTAGGCTTTATGATCCGTGCGGGTACTGCGCACCGATTGTCTACAGATTCAAGCTGTTCATGCAGTCATTATTTACCGATGGAATGACGTGGGATGAACCGCTCATGGATACTCAGGAGGTTCAGTGGAACGAGTTGGTTCAGGATTCAACCATTTGTCTCAATTACAGATCCCTCGTTGCGTCGCGCTACCAGGATCTGCCTCTTACTCACTCCACGGGTTTGGAGATGCCTCGGAGCAGGGTTATGGAGCGTGCGTGTACCTTCGGACAGAGGACACGTCTGGAAACGTCATGGTACGGTTAGTCCTAGCTAAGACACGAGTGGCCTCGAAGAAAGTCAAACAAACCATTCCGAAGAATGAGTTGAACGCAGCTCATATGGTTTGTAAACTCTTAAATCATGTCGCAGCGGCCTATGATGACGAAATCGAGATTGATAGCATAAATTCGTGGTCTGATAGCAAAATCACGTTGTGTTGGCTTAACACGAAACCACATCTGCTCCAGACATTTGAATGTAACAGCGTACAGGATATTCAACAGTCGAAGCGACCAATGACATGGCGCTATGTCCGAGGTGAGTCAAACCCAGCCGACGTCGCATCTCGAGGTGCTACAGCGAAAGGGCTCATCAAATGCAAGTTGTGGTGGTCGCCGGAATGGCTACTCAAGGAGTCACAGTGGTCAACGATGTCAGTCACCATGTCACCGGAGCTGCCAGGGTTCAAACAGCTGTTTCATGTCGCCAATGAAGAGCAGACATGAGAGGACTTATTACTGTCGAGAGTCAGCTCGTATAGTAAACTCATAAACGTGACGTCGTACGTTTTGAGATTTTGCAGGAATATTCGCTTGCCGAAGCTGCAACGAAATCTGAAACAGAACCTTACTATCGAGGAAAATCGTGCAGCAAAGGATCACTGGATCAAGAAGGTTCAGTTGGATGCATACCAAGATGAAGTCATCTTACTGAAAAAAGGAAAGCTGGTATGCAAATCACTTCAGAAGTTGAGCGTCTTCGTGGACGAAAATCAATTTATTCGAGTCGGAGGCAGACTACGTAATTCAAGCTTACGTTATGACGCAAAGCACCCAATGCTTATACCTAAGGACCACCGATGGTCACAATTATTGATGGAGCACTACCACCGAATCTATTGTCATGCTTTGACAAGTGCACTGATCAATATACTTAGACAACGATACTGGATTCCATCAGCACGGCGTCAGGTGTCCCGTGTCATCAGAGGTTGTATGTCATGTTTCAGATTCAACGCGACAGATCAGGTCGTTCATGGCTGATCTGCCCGCGGACCGCGTCACGGCGACGCGTCCATTTTCCGGCGTAGTGACGGATTTCGCTGGCCCCTACTTGGTTAAAAGTAGCCAGCTCAGAAATGCTAAATCTGTTAAAGCTTACCTGTGTGTTTTTGTATGTCTAGGTACCACGGCGGTACACCTCGAGGTCGTCTCGTCGCTGAGCACCGAGGCATTCATCGCTGCGTTCACACGGTTTGTGAGTCGACGTGGGCTGCCCGCCCTCGTCCGGAGTGATCAAGGTACCAATTTTAAATCTGCTAGCTCATACCTCAGAGAGGTTAACCAGTTCTTGCTTGACAACGAAACCATCCTAGAGGATGAGTTTAGTCGCCAGGGCGTCCGTTGGGAGTTCAATTCTCCCGGCGCTCCTCACATGTCTGGCCTAGTGGAAGCAGCGGTCAAGAGTAGCAAGAACTTACTCAGAAGAGAGATTGGGGACCGTATCATGACCTTTGAAGGTCTGCAGACGGTATTCTGCAGGGCGGAAGCTATCCTCAACTCTAGAGCGCTGGTTCCAATGTCAGAGGATCCTTGTGACCTGGAATTTCTCAGCCCAGGTCATTTTTTGATAGGTCAACCTTTAGTTTCATTACCTGAACCTTCCTGAAAGGACACGAATATGTCACGGCTGTCGCATTTTCAATTTATTCAGGCTGTAACTCAAAAACTTTGGGCTAGGTATCACTTAGAATATTTAAATAATTTGCAAGCCCGTAACAAATGGAACAGACATGTACCTAATGTAGCATTAAATGATTTGGTCTTCATTAAAGACGCAATTCCCCGCCTCTACAATGGCGTCGAGGTAGGGTCATCCAAGTTTTCAAAGGCTCCGACGGAGTCGTCAGGTCTGTAAAACTGAAAACACAGATAGGCGAACTTGTCCACCCCGTTGTCAAGTTATGTAAATTACCTATGGAGATTTAATTATTAGAGTAGCTCTTGTAAATTAACTATATAAATTTGGTTTAAATTGTACCAATTAGTACTAATTATCGTCAACTATGTACCACTGTATCCTCGGGAAACCATGTAACTAACTTAGTAAGTAGCTTACCATTGTTGTTAAATTTCATGATTCATGTTTTGATATTCTGTTGGAATGTTATTGAGTGCAAGTGCACTGGATGGTCACAGATTACTTATGCTTTAGACAACTCATGTAACATTATTATTATTAATAATTGTTTGTTTTCATATCTCTTGTATATGCTAGATCGTAGCGATGTAAACTTCAGGTCTTCAGCTCACCTTTTCCCTGGGCCGGGAAGGAATGTTCACGCAAATCAGCGACCTCTAGTTGAAATGCATTCAAGTCTAATCAAATGAATGGTTGAGTGAACGCGCCCGCTGATCCGTTCACTCCGCCAGTCATCTCGCCCTGTTCATCTAGCGGCCGTCACGGATGGACGTGCCGTCACTAAAGCCTAGTTTCCTTCCCGAGGTCGCCGTCGATCCTCGAAGACTTGATAAAAGTTTAATCCGCGTCGCGAGCGGTAGTCCCATACGCGGTGCGCGAAGGTTCGTTAAGGACCCAGTGTCAAACAAGTTGTAATTTTAGGTTGTCGAGTTAAATATACGTGTGAAGTGAACCCGTTGTTTCTCTACAAACAACCCATCCGCCATTACCACAGCAGGCGTGGCGGCGTATCCGTCTACGACACAGACGGTGGTGGCCCTTGGAACCTCTCCGCAGCAGCGTGCCGGAGCGACTCGACAGCTGTAGAGAAGTATGAGAAGTACCTAACCGGCCTATCGCGGCGACTAGGCTAGTTTTGTGTACAAGAACTTAATTTAACTAAAACTAAGTTTGTTGAGCGCCAAGAGGGGTTTAAGCTGACTTCGCTAGGGAACCCTGCTATTCCTGCATACCGGCTAGCGTTTTTATTATTAAATAATGAAATTTATGAATAATCTTTCTCCAGAATCTTTGTCCAGATCGTAAAGGGCATGTCCATAGGCTAGAACAAAACGGGCACTTTAAACCACAGATCTAAGGATATGCATTTGCATTTCACAGTACTCTTAGATGCTATGACTTACCCCGTTGCCGTACTTTGTCACTCACGCATTAAAAACAAAAAAAAATTACCATAAGTGCTTGACTTCACTTGGAATGATTTGCAATTGCATTTCTTAATTCGATTTACATTTTTGATTTTTGCTATGGCGGGTACATGATTTAAACAACAACGGCACATACGTGCGTATTCATACGAATGAATGTCTTCGAAACATGAGCTGGAATGACGAGTCGATTGCATTTTGTTAATATAAATAAGTAAAATCGCCTTAAAATTATGGAAAAAGTTAATATTGTACCCAGGATTTGAACCACCGGCCTTCCGCTCGCATGTTGCCCTGTTTACCGCAGAGCCATGATGGCATTAAGTGCGAGCGCGAATTAGCCGTAGTATATCGACCTGTTTTACGTCACTAACCCACGATGCCGTACGCGTGATTCAATAATATGAACCTTAAAGCTCAAGACCTAATGTCGTGATTCAAAAGTGCAGTAATCCATATTGAATGTAATAAGGTCAATGAGGGCATTTCCGTCATACTTTTTGATAAGTTCACTAAACCTGATCACTGTAATAGATTAAGCATTTATTCAACTATATAAAAGTACTCATATTGAATTGCAAGTACTGCTGGGTATTTAAATATGTTTTTTTTTAAATACATGTCAGTTGACGGATTTTCCGACGGGGCTATTCCGTCAACCAAATATTTTACTTGTATCGTGATGTATTACAAACATGTACGTCAAGTGAACAAATACCGCTAAAATGTTAATCGCAACTTAACTTTAGCGAACTAGATTTAAGGTTTATTTTAGATTTTATTGCCAAGTATATTTTTTTGGGGCAAATCTGGCCTATTTTTACAATCAGGAGTAGTAAACCTTTTAAAACAGATTCCCAAACAAACCCTAGGGAAAATCCGTCAACTGACATGTTTTTAAAATAACGGGCTACTGTTTATGTGTTCACCAGTTGGCGCCACTGTTGAGTAAGGTCCGAAGTACAGTGTCAAAGTCATTGTTATTATGGGTGCGACAATATTTTAAATTTTAAATCATATATAATACATACCATCACACCATATCTTAAGAGTTTTCCGCGTTTATTACTAAAACTACGACAAAGCTCAACTGAAGAACAAATCAAATTATTTTAATAAATATTTTGATTTGTTTTATTTTAAGTAGACACACTACTTTATAAATTATAAACTTATATAGATGTCATATACAAAGGAAAAAGTGACCTAGGCCTCCAATGCCCAGGGCTGGGATCGAACCAGCGTCTTCTGCATTCGCGGCAGACGCCTTAACCACTTGGCCACCCGGGTCACAGCAGCACCGGTAGCATTTTCCCGTGTATATGCAATCTTTGTAAATGCTAAGGCGCATTTTAGCCAATCATCAAAATGCGCCTTAGCATTTACAAAGATTGCATACACACGGGAAAATTCGAGACCCTGCTACCGCAGACTCACCTCTCGACAACCTCACAGCCCACGCACCGGTGTTGCCCTTGAGCCATCTTTGATGTCACTTTTTACGGGGGCCCATCTTGTGGCGGGCGAGTTACCGTCTGCCGGAAATAAAATTGGATACCTTTTTATTAGGCAGGCGTCCGGTTCTTCATCAAATAGCCCATTAGTCCATACTTTTCACCCAATAGTCTAGTACATTTTAGACTCCATTAACTCTCAATAGTCTTTACACCATGGCGGATGCTGTCTCTGCGTGCGTCCCATGACACGGGTAGGGGCAGCATCCGCTTAGTGTACCCCTCACTTTTCATTAAATTGTCGAAAGGGCCTCTGCGCGTTGGCTTCGGCTCCGCATATGCCTCCCAAAGGTCCGGAACACAATTGTTCCGTGGTCGAGAAATACATACAAATAATAATAATATGACATCTATATAAGTTTACGACATAGCTCTTTTGCCTTGCAATTTGTCACGACAATAGAAATTGAGGTATATTTTTAATGAGAGGGCAATCATTTGTTTTCACTTTTATTTCAAATACATATTAACATTAAAGTGAGACTTCAAACTCGGTAATAATTTTCATATTTATTATTTAAGTAAGTCAAATCAAAAAGGTTGGCAATATATGAAATAGGGAAATTCCGGCACATGACGGTTTTGCCCATTTTGTAATTGACGGATTTGTCTGCTCGATCATTTCGTTAATACCAATATTTAACCACCCATAGTTTCTCACCAACATATTATAATTGAAAATTGATAAAACTACCAACAAATATACATATCGAACTATAAAATAAACATACTTACTAAGCCGTAAACTTACATTTTCTTATCGCACCGTCACGAAACAATGCAGCACACTACACTCGCGTTCGAGGTCGGAGGGCAACTAAACTTTGAAAGCGATTTTATTCCATTCACAGGCTAGATAGCGCCATCTGTTTTTGACTGCGGGTATAAAATGTTCTCTCTGCTTTACCGATCGAGTCATTAAGTGCGCACTGTTGTTTGAATAGCCCCAAACGCCGTTGGACGGAAATGGCCCGCTGACGGATTTGGCCACCCTGAACTTAAATGTAAAACACATCACATATTCCTCCTTCCTCAACAAAAAAAATAATTTTTTTTTTTAGTTATTTAAGGACTTGAGGTCTTTTGCATGCCAATTACCTATACATTTTCCATAAGCATCGTTTAAACGAAATACCGTGTCAGAAAGTTTATGTACTACGACAGCCTTCTTAAATTTTGGAGCAAGTTTGGCCATGAATTTATTAGGCATACTGGACAGTAGCTTTGTCCTCTTCAGCACTACGTCACCCACCTGAAAGCTACAGGGTTTGCGCGGTATGTCATATACTTTCTTGCTTTGTTCATGAGCCGTTCGTAACCTTTGCTGGACTACATCATATATTTTATGCCTCTCTTCAAGTTCCTTTATGTATTCAGCGATATTTATCTGATAATCATTTTCCGGATCCTGTAACAATTGCAATGAGTTTGGTCTGTCTACATTGGGAACGGATGTCTCCCTGCCAAAAAATAGGTACGAGGGTGTGTACCCTGTCGTCGCATGTGCGGCGGTTCTTATAGCGTGCCCAATCTGAATTAAATTTATATTCCACATATTGTGTCTACCTGGCTTGACGTATGTAGAAATCATGGTGCCAATAACCCTGTTCACCCGTTCAGTTGGGTTACTCTGAGGATGATAATTAGGAGTATACCACAACTTACTGTTATACTTCTCTGCTAAGTCCCTGAACAGTTGCGAACAAAATTGTCGACCGTTATCACATATTGCCTTTGGAGCACCGTATAAAAGAAACTGATTTTCCACTATGTCACATATCTTTTCCGCTTTTCCTGTTCTTAAAGGAAACAGCAGTACAAATTTGCTAAACCAACATGTTATTACTAACAACATAGTATTACACGTTTTACTTTTTGGAAAAGGGCCCATCAAATCTAACGAAATAATCCTGCCATGGACGAGTAACATCTCTATATCCCCCCATGTACCCTAGTGGTCCCTGTTGTGAAACCTTATGCTTCGCGCAACTATCACATTTTGCAAAATATTGTTTTACATCCCTCAGAAGACTTGGCCAGAAATAATTCTGCTTTATTCTGAGATATGTCTTCCGAATCCCCAAATGACCTGACCTTACAACGTCAAGGCACTCCTTTAGCACCTTGTCCCTTAACGGTTCTGGTACATATAATTTCCTGACATCCTCCGCGTTTGGGAACGTCTTTAAGATTATCTTTTTATATAGCAAACCATTTATAACCTAGAACCATTTATAATCTGGTAACATTTTGACCTGCACTTCCTTAACTTTAGACCTATACCAGTCATCTTTATGTCGTTCTAAAATTTCTAAATTATTTGTTTCCTCATTTTCGCTACTTTCCATGCCTCGTGATTGATGCGTCGGAAACTACATTACTCTTACCAGATCTATGGATTATGTCGTAGCTGAACTGTTGCAACTTCATGGCCCACCTCTCTAGCCTGCCGTGTGGGTCTTTCATTTTGTGCAACCATTGCAAGGCAGTATGGTCGGTAACTAATGTGAAATGCACTCCGTCTATATAATTTTTAATTTTTTCAATTGCAAACACGATACTAAGCAATTCCCTTTCAGATGTGGAAAATTTCTTCTCTCTATCGCTCAATTTCCTACTCAAGTATGCAATAGGGCGCTCCACGTCACCTTCTTTTTGACACAAAACCGAACCTATGCCACTACTAGATGCATCGCATTGTATAATGAAAGGTTTAGAATAATCTGGGCAGGTCACCACTGGTGCAGATGCCAGAAGTGTTTTCAATTTTACAAATGCCTCCTCCGCCTCCTTAGTCCATGACAAGCTCTTTTTTCTCTTTCCTTTAGTCATATCATGTAGCGGTGCTGCAACTTCTGAATCTCCTGAGTCCTTCACAAATCTCCGGTACCAGCTAGCTAAACCTATGAATCTTTGAAGCTCGGTAAAGTTTCGCGGTCTAGGAAAGTTAATGATGACAGCTACCTTTTCCGGATCTGTCCTTAACCCGTCTTCGTCGACTACATAGCCTAAGTAACGCATGCTTGCGCGGGCAAATTTGCACTTATCCACGTTAACAGTTAAATTTGCCTTTTTTAGAATCTCCACAACCTTACTGATTACTTCCAAATGTTCTTCAAACGTCGCGGAACATATCACTATATCATCTAAGTACGCCCAAACCTTAGCTTCGCTAGACTGAAAGAGAATGTCCATTAACCTCTGTTGCGTTTGAGACGCATTTACTAAACCGAAGGGCATAACTTTAAAATTAAAGAGTCCCCGTCCCCCCACCGCAAAACTCTTTTCTTCACTACTGTCATCTAGAGGTATCTGCCAGAACGCCGACTTCAGGTCGATAGTGCTTAAGAACTTGGCATTGCGCAAATTATCGATAATGTTAGCTACACGTGGCAAAGGATATGTGCCGCGCTTTGTTACCCTATTAAGCTGCCGACTGTCCAAACATAGCCTGTTTTCACCGTTCGGTTTTTTAACTACCACCAGTGAACACCAGGAGCTGAACGAGGGTTCTACAACGTCATCTGATAGCATCTTATCCAAATCTTTCTCTATTTCCGCTTTTATGACTGGTGAAAAATTATACTGTTTTTGATGAATGGGCTTACTGTCTCCTGTGTCTGTGCTGTGCTTTATAATTGTTGTTCGTCCCAATCCATTTCCAACCTCACTCTTCATAATATAACCCGCTTCAATTCGTCTTTTCGCTCAATATCCAAATCATCTCTAGAAATTATTACAGGATTATCAGTCGTGATGTTGTCTAAGCCAATTACTTCCCTGGTCTTACCTCTGAACTGTAACTCTATGCCAAACTCATCAAAGAAGTCTTTACCCAAAATTAACGGTTGGCTTAACGATGGCATCACCATGACTGTCATGACTTGAATTGATCATCAAATTCAATCGGATTCTGAAATATCGTGCCTAGTCTTATCAGCTGTAGTTATATATCTTGGTGCAACTTTATAACCTTTTAACCCCATCGATGTCAGGTAATTTGCCATAACGGGATCCATGAACGAGCGGTTAGCACCGTTATCCAACATGCCGACAAAATCTTTGTGCCATACCCTCAACTGAACATATGACCTATTATCCCCATCCTTTCTTAACACAATCGGACATAATTCCTACCTCCTCAGCACTTTAAAAACATATGTAGCTAGCGCTAAATTTCTTCTTACCTCTAGTTTCATGTACCCGACCATACCAAGGACAAATAGTGTTGGGTACATCAGTGGATATGTTGCGTGGAATGTTCCGTTATTTCATATATTTTAACTAGTTAATATTTATAATTATCCTCATTTTAAGTGACAACATAAATGACACCTTCGTAAATAATGACAGAGTTCAAAATTGAAAGTTCAGTTTTTGACGTATGGCGGTTAAAAGGTAATCGGTTTTGGAACATAATATATCTGTAGGTAACATAAAAAAAATAAAGTTTTCTGTAATTTCTGGAATTCAAGGCGCAGCAGATTACAGCATGCAGCCTGTAGCAAGGGCTGGCAGTATTTTGACTTATGAATACCGATTCCAATAGCCATCAGCATTAAAAGAAAAGCAATTTCTTCATTTATTATTATTACTATTTCCTAAAAGAAACCCTGTGGTCGTTATATTTATAAAAGGAAAAAACGGAACCCTTATAGGATCACTTTGTTGTCCGTCCGTCCGTCCGTTTGTCAAGACCCTTTTTCTCAGGAACGCGTGGAGGTATCAAGCAGAAGTTTATATCAAATGCTCAGGCCTACTGTCCCTTGAAGCTGTGAAAAAATCAAACTTCTAAGCCAACGCAATCAAAAGATACAGCCGTTTTTGTCGCAAATTTCCGCAAATTTTCGAAACTCGCCAGGGAATTAAAACCTACAGGGTACTTCCCGTGGGAACGCGTAGAGATACTAGAGGTATTAAATTGAAATTCATTTCAAATACTCAGGTCTATAATACCTTGTAAGCTGTAAAGGTTTGTACGGAACCCTCGGTGCGCGAGTCCGACTCGCGCTTGGTCGATTTTTTTTTTAATACCACCATGGTGGCAAACAAGCATATGGCCCGCCTGATGGTAAGCAGTTACCGTAACCTATGGACGCCTGCAACCCCCGAGGATTCACATGCGCGTTGCCTACCCTTTACAAATCTATACACTCCTTTTTTGAAGAACCTCATACTGTAGCCCACTGGGAAAACCTCGGCAGGGAGTTCATTCCACAGCCGCAGCGTTCGTGGGAGGAAATTCCTCTTAAGCCGTACTGTGCGCGACCCTTTAGGCTCCAGGGTGTGAGGATGAACCTCCCTGCCGTCGGCGAGCGGATAAAAAGCTGCCGTGGGCATCATATCAAACAGTTCTTCAGAGCACAACCCATTGTATAAGCGATAGAACACACATAAGGAGGCAAGTCTCTTCTTAAATTCAAAGGTTCAATATCGTTAGTGAGTTTGGGTACGTATTTGGCCACTACCCAGCTAGTGATACATAATGGTTTTAAAGGTTAGTCACATCTTTACATGTGTAATCATTGACATACTAAAACCACAGCAGAAGTAAGTAAGTAAATATATTCATGGCTGTGGATCGTGAATTTAACCGTTGAATTTAAATGTCAATACCAAATATATTATTTCATTTTAGTACTATTTATACAGTCGCCATCAGATATACCGGAGCGGCCAAGGCGGTTACAAATATCTGAACAACGCCTCAAGGTGATAAAGTGCATTTTCAGATATTTTTGAGTACCTAACTTATTGGCCGCTCCGATATATTTGATGGTGACTGTACTATAACAGTTCGTTCATAGTTGTAATTTAACCCTTAAATTGCATGGCAGTGGCCACGTACAGACCACTTGTTCTGATCCCAACGGACAGAAGATCATTTATGAACCACAAAATTTTAGAGCGAATATTTTACCAAAACACAATAAGTCTGGCATATGCTACCAAAAAATGTAACACAAAATAACAGCAATTTTTACCGGCAGAAACGCATAAAAACGACTATTTGCAGTGAATTGAATCTGACAACTAATACGTCAATAAAATTTATTTTGACACAACTGTTTTTTTGTGTTCGAAAATCGTTCACTTTATATACTTTAAGATAAATGACATATAGTGGTCCTCGTATTATCTCTGCTCGTCCAAAAAAATCATTTACCATCACAATCTGGCTAAGGGTTAAAGAATTTCTATCATACTGTTGTAAAAAATAAACTGTCTTGTTCATCAAAAATATGTACACATATTAACCATCATATTAATCTGAGCAAGCCTCTCTATTATGCAAGCAACTGAAAAGTAATCAATATCTGCACTGGTTTTATGTGATAGGTATAGTTTGTCTGATGCCTTAAGGATAAATGCGCCATACTTAAAGTATGGTGTATTTATCCTTAAGCCACCGGGCAAAATTTTAAGTTTAAATTCAAAATGTTAAGTGCCCAGATAATGAACTTCAACACGTTATTACAGATATATTTTCAATGTAAAACGTTAGTATGGTCACGTCTAAAAATATGGATACAATTGATGTAACAAAAACTTGACTTTACGCCTTGGTAATAGAGTCGTGGCTAAATATTTATGTCACATTAAATGTAATCCATATTATTTTTAGACGTAACTGTACAGGTACAGTCGCCATCAGGTTTATCGGAGCGGCTAAGGTGGTCACAAATATCTGAACAACGCTTCTATTCTCAGGACGACAAAGTGCATGTTCAGATATTTTTGAGGACCTTAGCCGCTACGTTATATTTGATGGCGACTGTACAATCACTGTGGTGCCACTAAATGTTTATAATTATTTGTAAAAACCCTTGCGTAGACGCAAACGATATTTATGTACTTTCAGTTGATTAAATAATTTCGGAAAATATTAGTGCAGATATTTATTACTTTTCAGATGCCTAAATATTATTGAGAGGCTTGCTCAGATTTTTAATGTGTTTCTGTACTGTTTTAGTACTTTTCTATGTACATTTAGTTTTGAAGCTTTGGAATGCTCATATAATTATGAACTCGACTGTAACTACTGTAAGTACATCAAAGAAGCAGTTTAAATCAGTGCCTCCAGTGAATAACGACATAATATGAGTTATTCCTTTTAGTTTATATTGTCCCATTCGATTCAGCTTGTCGAACTACATAACATATCAAAAGGGCGTAACTCTAGCTGTTTCCTAACCTAGTTTTTGCATTGACCCAAAGGGCATAATGTTGGTTCAAGTCCAACTGGGTTGATTATTTTTTCAATGTTTTCAATGTTTGTATTTGATTGAATAACATTCTACCATGGTTGTTTTATTATATTTTCCTGAAATAACTCTTTAATCAGAACATTAAATGCTTCATAAGTCATGTCATTCCTAAAATATAAAATATAATAATGGCACAACTCGTGTTCTTCGTTTATGCACGTTGTACTTAAGGGCATAAGTCGTTTTAGTGCTAAAAACTTAATAAATCTATAAGATTAAGTTGTTATATGTCTTTAAGAATTCCTGAATAAGGGCATAATTAGAGGAAAAAGGGAAAAAAACATATTAACATGTTACAAATATTAATTATTTGTTATTCAATACAAAGCTAAACTCCATTACTTCTAAAAAAATGCATTTGAAGACAATTTATAAACGCTATCGTCGCCAAGACAACGAATTATTGTTTTTTGTCTCTCCTGAAAAGTGCCGATTTTGAATTATGCCGTTATTCACTGGAGGCACTGAAATTTCAAAGGGACTACAATATGGGGCTCCACAAAAAAGGAGTACAGATTTATAAAGGATTGGCAACAAGCATGTGACACATCTGGAGGTGCAGGCGTCCACAGGTTACGGTAGCTCCTACCGTCAGGCGGGTGGTATGCTTGTTTGCTATCATCGTACAAGAATACGTTACATTGGATGAATTTTCCAAAATCTGTTGCCGTTTTTACACGATTTACACAATAATAAATGGGGACTCACTACACTACCTACCAGCTTCGCATAACCGGTTGTTAAACTACCACACTATTTAACTAATATTCAAATACTGTTAACTATATATGGAAGTTACTAATACGCGTTTCTATTTAATTAAGCAACACAGAAAATCCATTTGTCAAAACAAAGTGATTAACATTAGCAGTGACGGAGTTGTAATTACTAGGCTGCCTACTCCACAGCGGGATTCCTTCGTACTACGCAACTGAATAATGTTATTGTGTGACAACCTTGTGTGAACTAAATATACCACAGATCTAAAATGCCGTTTACGCTTAAAGATAAATGCAGTGCGTCGAAGAGAAACCCACACGTATAAAAACATTCCACGAGTGTGAAAGAGACACACGATCATTTTGAAAGCGTAACAACTTTTGAATTTGGGTAGTTAGCTTATATACTCACGTCTTGACAGCTCATATTTTAGCGTGGAAAATATAAAACAATCGTGAATAAAAAAAACTGGGATGAAAAAGGAGAAACATTGTGTCGTGGTGTGTTCCAGATTGGATTGGAGATTACTCATAAGAAAACCCCAAGTAATTACTCATTTCACAGGTTAACCTGATATTCCGATCGATGTCTTTGAAACAATATTTTATCTACACTCACATTGTAAATCCTCTAAAACGTGTTCAAAAACGGTAGGCAATGGCTAGCATTACCACAGCGGATTTTACTATGATAAGCTTTTTATCTGTGGCAGTAACGTAATTTTAACTTTACATGCTCATATATTGATACGTAATGAGTTTAAAATTCCGAACATCGAATTTGATAACATAATGTAAATCCTGTGCTCCTTCCTGACCAACGCCCGCGCGACCGCCGGCACAATCGAGTTGGCCATGGCGGTGCAATGGCGGTCATTCTATGGTTTCCGAACTTTTCATTTAGGATATATAATATGAGTAGATAAAGCAGTGTATGCAACTGCACGTAATTAGGCCTTAAAACACTCGTGTGATCTTATTATGAAACTCGCCTGCGGCTCGTTTACGTATTACGTAACAGTTACATAAACTACTATTATCCAATTAGCAAAATAAATGGTGTAAATATGTACTAGATACAATTGAATATCAGTGTTTATTTTGCTGTGTGCTAATATTTTATCATAATTCATAATAGTAAATATTCAAGATTATTTTGTGTAAAAATTGAAACTATTATTCTACTCGTACGCTAGGGATTAACTAACAAAACGTTTTAAGGACTTTTTTCTATAACCGTTAATATAATTATTGCTTCAAAAAATTAAACTAAATAAATTAATCTTATATTCACATTACGTGATTACGTCAGAAGATTAAATAAGGTTCTTATTTTATCCGTTTTTAGGGTTCCGTACCTCGAAAGGAAAAAATGGAACCATTATAGGATCACTTTGTTGCCTTTTTCTCAAGAATGCGTGGAGGTATCAAGCTGAAATTTATACCAAATACTCAGGTCTACTGTCCCTTGAAGCTGTGAATAAATCAAACTTCTAAGCCAACGCAATCAAAAGATACAGCCGTTTATGCCGCAAATTTCCGCAAAAACTCGCCAGGGAATCAAAACCTACAGAGTACTTCCCGTGAATTCAGAATCTTGAAATTTGGTACGAAGCAACGTCTTATAGCACAGATATAGGAAAAATAACGAAAACCGTAAATTTTTAATCACATCATATAATAAAAATATTTTTAATAATTTTAAAGTTACTACCCCTATATACCTACAGGTTTATACGAAACCCTCGGTGCGCGAGTCCGACTCGCACTTAGCTGGTTTTTAAATTTTCCTTTTTATTTTACAAATTAGAAGGTTTATTAATAGGGTTGCTTTGGCGGTTTTGAAGGCCAATTCGCAACATAACACTCGATTATCTACCTTCCTATCTTTAGGTTTTCTATTTTAACCACGACGGTGGAAAACAACCATACGACCCGCCTGATGGTAAGTAGTTACTGTAGCCTATGGACACCTGCATCCCCAGAGGATTCACATGCGCATTCATTGCCTACCCTTTAAGGCACTGGTCCCACCGGCGGCGAGTAAGCTAGTAAAGTTAAGCTAGTAGCATTACATCGCGGGCCTTGAAAGGTCGATCGATCACTCTATACCTCCACAAATCGCAATGTAATGCTACTCGCTTAACTTTACTCGCTTACTCGCTCTTAGTGGGACCAGTACCTCTACCACGAGTAAATGCAAATAAGCCCAATTCGAGATTCGTTCACGAATTCGTAAATTATTTGTATGGAGAATTTGTGCAGAGCCGCTAGCGGTCACTTATAGAACTAAAAATTACTGCCATACCATAAGTTAAATTATCGTTTATGCAATTCGCTCACGAAAGTTCGATTGCTTGTTTCGTTTGTGTAGATTTCAATACTTTACAAAGTGACGTGACGTGACAAACGTCACATCCTTCACACCAACCGAAACAGATTGTAGGTAAGCCAAAAAGGTTTTACTTCCTAAGTACATTTTATCTGAAGGTTTAGAACTGTAGACAATTATATGAGCAGTGAACAATAATAAGCATAGAAACCGTACTAGCTCTGAAAAATTACCATACTTTTTGTGGGTGTTTAATATGCTTGCTAGGCCGTAAACCAGGAATAATTTCCGTTGGTCATCGTGTCCCAAGCGGTAAATTTTAAGTGGTTAAGGGCGGTAAATAATCAAGCTTCGTGATGGTCAGCTGCCGTTCCTTGAGTGAGTTGAGGAACAGCAGCCATTTTCTCATATAAAATATATATAAAATAAAATGACCATCGCGCCCCAGTTGAAACAGGTGATAATTTATATGCTATTACAAATAAAATAAAAATCATCAGCCGACTGTATAGCACTGAAAAAACCGTAAACTAGTCACATGAATATATGGTATTTAGGGTATCAGCAGACGGTTTTTCTACCTCAAATCAGCCGGCTGACGATTTTCCTGATAATAAGAGCATCAAATACTGACGTTCCGCAACCCACCAACGGAGTGACAGCTGACCTACGCGAGTCATCATTATACTTCGTCCTTAACCACTTCAAAAATTATAATCGCCTGGGACGCCTTGCGATTGGTCATGAAATTTGTTTCTGGCTTACTGAAATACAAGCTATGACAGTAAGCCTTTTTTTTACCTGATTTAAACGCGCGTGACTTTTAACGCATAAAATGTTATCAACCGACTTCAAGATTTCGAAGGAGGAGGTTCTCAATTCGTCAGGATCTTTATTTTTACTATTTTTTCATAACGTTCACCGATTGCAACTTTTTTTTAAACAGGGAAATTACGTATTTCGTCATACATATTCAAAGCTAGGAAAAGGGGTGAAAACTGTCAGTACTTCATCCATCCATCCATATATTTATTTCGTCGTAGGATATAGGATTACCTAAGAAAACCAAATTGATGAAATGTCAAATGTACAAATAACACTACTAGTTTAAAACGTCCTAGAACTACGACCATATGTAGTGTTAGGTGATTCTTAATTTATTTGGTTATTTTGTCAACATGACAGTTCGACTTTTAGTGATCAAGATCATAGTGGATCATAGGTTTATTTCTTATTATTTAGGTCTATTGTATAATCACAAAAGGATAAGTACCCTTTCAGGATGTTATTGATTCTCTAAAGTATAGGCAGTTCGCTATTTTACACATCCCACCTGCGTCGACGCCGACACGTTGGCCAAGTCCTTTAATTTATTTACCAGCGAACAAGCCGGAGCGGCGCCCGACATCCGAAATCACTACAAGACTATTACATATAGTTGTCGTTCGTCTAACTATTGTTGGTGTCGAGGCAATCGATCCGTGGAGCAAGTAGCACGGAGCCTCACGACCTAACAAACGCACAAGGGAAGCTAAAGATGCTCCAGCAAGCCGCCGGTTTTCATACATAACACAACGCAGGATTGCGGCTTTGCCGCTTCTTGCATAATGATAGTTTTATTTCTATTTATAAGTTACACGTACGAGTAATTGTTAGTAGTACTTTTAAGTTTCTAGTTTGTGACAATGTTACTTTAAAAGGCTATTTCGCAATAAATAAATCTTTAATATAATTATGTACATTATCATTTCAAAGTGCCCTGTATAAATCTGGATATCTTTTAAGTAAGCACTATTTTATAGTACTTGGATGCAATAATTCGAAGATGCCGGCCTGAAACACAGTTGTTACTTCTTGAATATAAAATAATACACCTTCCTGGGATAAATAGTTTGCCTTGCCGGTGATAAGTTAGCTGCTACAGCAATCAATCAGAAATGAATGATGCACAAGAACCTGTAAAAGATGTTTCAATATTATTTGTTATTTTTCACAGTTTCATTGTAATTATTATGATTGAAAATGAAAGTGTTTATAACTATCATATCAAATTTCAACTACTTACCATTCATTTTAGGTTAGAGTTGGTATTTTTGTGTCGATTTAAAATCAGATTAATTGACTATTAATACATAAATCTCACAAATATTCAGCAGTTCTTGGGTTTAGATTTCTTTTTTAAAATTATTCTTATTGAAGTGTTGATGTGGATATTTCTATTTCTCATATCGGCTTGAAATTTACCGTTTCGTTTTCCAGTTCCAGTTATCATACTATGCAGTCTTCTTAACAAATTATGCTTAATATAAGGCTTTGTCGATATTATTTCATCAATGAATAATATATAAATATAACACAATAAATACGAATGGTTTTCACTTTCACCATGTTTTGACATCTCACCCTACAATTTGATAGTGAAAGAGTTTTCTACAGTCGATACGGTATTTTTCGGTGACGTATGTCAAATTAGTGTCTTATGGTAGCGTTTTAATAAAACCTATCGATAACAAACTGCACTGACTACATCCGTCTCGTTCTACCTATGAGACGGATGTATGTCAGCATAGAGATTTCGAATTTCTTGCTGTCGATACCGAAGGAAAACTATTCGAAGCCCGTTGATTCGTTAACGACTGCAGAAAGGTTTCAGAATTTTCTGTAATGACTCGTGGTAGAGGTACAGTGCCTAAGAACCTATACACTCTTTTTTTGAAGTAAATCATACTTTAGCCCACTGAGAAAACCTCGGCAGGGAGTTCATTCCACAGCCGCAGCGTTCGTGAGAGGAAATTTTTCTTCAACCGTACAGTGCGCACCCTTTTAGGCTCCAGGGTGTGAGGATGCACATTGATGCGTGTAGAACATCGCAGCTGAACAAAATATTTTTTTCCTATTATTCGTGTTATTTGTGTATGAAGTAAGCTCAACGGTCAAGTGTCTTAAAAGCGAACCCGAGGGTGAACGGCAATGTCTGTGAAAGTCAAATGCCGAGTACCGCGTAAGGCCCAGGCCCGGAGCTCGCAGCGAGAATTGCTTCAGCAGCCGCAGCATGAAAGGGACAGGAAAAAACTCAAGTGCTATCTTATCTCTATCCCCAATGTATGCGACAGTCAAAGACCGAATAACACGTAGGGCCCAGATCCAGAACGTCGTAGCGGGAATCGCAGCTTCATCTTCAGCAGCAACATGACAGGGACCAGACAAATCTCAAGCGACAAACGCCTTACAAAACGGATAAACGGGTTACTTTGTTAGATTTATGACTACTATTTTCATTGTATTCGGATGTTAAAGCGAGATAAAACATGTTGCTCTCGTGATCGGTAAAATTTCTGCTTTCGGGTAAATCGGAATCGGTCAATCTTAACTACCTATTTTATTTGTTTATAAGTATACTTAAACTTTCAAAACGGAGTGATTTTTTTTTCTCTTTACGCGTTTATTGTATGTATAGAAGATAGCGTAATTATGGGTTGTCGGGTACAGCGCCATCTGTGATCACTTTTAGAAATATACATATGATTTTTTTTAACTAATTAGCGGAAGAATCTACCCTAAATGTGTCTCCCGGCTATAAACTGTTACTATAAAAAAAATCATGAAATTCTGTTTAGTAGTTTTTGTGTAGTGCGTGGAAAAATTCACATACAGACAGACAAAAAATCCGAAATTCACTGAAATGTATTCAGTCAACGTTTCTAAGACCCCGCGAATTAGTTGTTCTCAAACATCATCATTGTACAGTTTTTTTTCCTTACGCATTTATTATATGTACACATATAAAGCCTGACCAGAAATATATGATTATTGTCAAGAGAGCGCTATTACTCTCATTTATATGGCAACAGTTCAATACTCATGGAGCTCTATGGTATGGTGACATCTTGATTTGTTTACCTGTCAGCTCTGATGTTAATATGAAAATGTTTCACAGCTAAATAGTTTCATTTCCCGAGCGTATTATTGACAGCAGTTTATTATATACACTATCTACAATGTTTCTCTCTTGACTATGGACAATTTTGGGATTTTTGTCGTTTATTATTTCATTTTCAACACTTTGTTATTATTCAAGTAAACTGCCACGATGACAGTGACAGCCTGTCATGCACTCACATATGCATAATCATTCTGCCATTAAAATAATTGCCAGTGTAAGAAATTAGTCCAATTAAATACCGCAACATGGCGCATGATCATATATTTCTGGTCAGGCTTTAGATTCATTCATTCATTGTGTTTTTCTTTCCTTAACTATACGGTGTTGCCCACTCCTCCCTATATTATTATTTATTTATTATTATTTGTTTATTAAATAGGAACGGTTTACACTATTTTAAAAGTGATTCGTATGTTTAGTTTTCCTTGCAAGCCTATTCATTTTATTATTTTGCTTTTTTGTTACGTCTCTACATGTGTCATGTCATGGCAACCTACTTTGTCAATTTGTATGACATGGACATAAGATGACATACTTTGATAAAAACTTTTTACAAAAAAAAGATAAACCGACTTCAAAAAGTATAAAATAAATTATTTTATTATTTATATGCGTTATAAACTGATATGTTTGAAGTCGGTGCCAAGCCAAAAAGTTACAATACCGGTCAAATCAGCTTCAAGTCTGAAAATCACAAAACAGTTAATATGAACGAGGCGTATTTGGTCAGTGAATTGTTCTTCATACTATAGAACTATTCTAATACGGTATTGAATGCACGTAGGTTCTCATTCAAGTACAGAAAGAAAGTATAATCATGCGTCTTATGATGTTTCTTAATAAACTTTTTTACTAGTTTTCGGACTAACCATATCTCGAACGGATCCCGTGCTTCGGTTTGAATTATTTATCCTACTTCATTTAAGGTGTAATATCGAAGTGTAAAGGAATTCAATGGCTAGATTGATCTTTCTATACTCAGACACACCGAGTGTGTGGGACCCACCTTTTCAGTAGAAAAAGGCGCGATATTTCAAATTTTGGATGGAAGGTCAACCATACATAATTTTTATTTAAATTGCCGTCTTTTTCTGACTATTCACAAAGTAGACGTGTATCAGAATATATAGACATGGGTACCACATTTCATCAAAATTGGATTAGTGGTTTAGACGTGAAAATGTAACAGATAGATTCTCATTCACCTTTGCAATGTAAGTAGGTATCGATATGTTTTGTGATTTTCAGACTTGAAGCTGATTTGACCGGTATTGTAACTTTTTGGCTTGGCACCGACTTCAAACATATCAGTTTGTAACGCATATAAATAATAAAATAATTTATTTTATACTTTTTGAAGTCGGTTTATCTTTTTTTTGTAAAAAGTTTTTATTTTTCCATTTTTAGTGGTTATATAATTATCATTATCGGACAACGGATCTCGCAATAATCGGTTAAGATATATAAGAAAAAGTTCATAATACCTACTCAATGTAAGGAAAGTTCCACATATCATATGTGGTCTTCATCATAAGGTCCACTCCATCAAATTAGTGATTTTCGAGAGGAAATGCTTGAGTTGCTTAAAAAAACAACCAAATCACCATACATGTGCCTTTAAAAATTTAAGAGATCCCTCAATTCCTCATGGATCCCATCATCAGAACAGCACCAGATTAATGTGGAACTATCTTAGAGGTAGTTCCTTTCAAATAAAATAGAATTCCTCAAATCGGACCACGGGTGTCGGAGTAATGTCGCTGAACATCCTACATTAAAAAAAAAACATCATTATTATCATCAAAACAACCACATCATCAAATTGGTGGTTGCTTAAGAAAACACCCAAATCACCATACATATGCCGTTATAAATTGAGGAGTTCCCTCAATTCCTCATAGATCCCATCATCATAACAGCACCAGATTAATAATGGGACCACCTTGGAAGTAGACCCTTTCAAACAAAAAATAATTATTAAAATCGGACTACGTGTCTCGGAGTAATCGGTGGTTATACATAAAAAAAGCCCAAACCGAATACAGACCTCCTCCTTCTATGAAATTGAAGTCGGTTAATAATGTACAGTCAAATACAAAGAGATGTATCCACTTTTTCACCTTATCGCGTTGTAATATTGTCCAAAAGTGGATACATCTCTTTGTAGAGATTTCTCGGGATCTCAATCAGCTCTTTCGATATAAACTAAATTTGCTTCCTTCTTTCATACAATGTTTACCCAATTCAAATAGCTATTTATGGAAGGGACTCCACATGTCATCTGCGGTTTTCATTATCGGGTCCTCTCCATCTAATTGGTAGTTCTCGAGAGGAAACACTCGAGTTGCTTAAAAATACACTCAAATCACCATACATGAGCCTTTTAAAATTGAAGAGTTCCCTCAATCCCTCATGGATTCCCATCATCAGGTCCAACCAAATTAGTCTGCTACTTTCGAGGTAACTCTTTATAAACAATAAAAATATTACTCAAATCGGACAACGGGTCTCGGAATAATCGGTATAGACGTATAAGAAAAAGTTCATAATACACCCGCTTATACTAAGGAAAGTTCCACATGTCATATGTGATCTTTATCATTAGGTCCGTTCCATCAAATTGGTGGTTTTCGAGAGGAAATGCTTGAGTTGCTTAAGAAAACACTCAAATCGCCATATATGTGCCTTTAAAGATTGAGGAGTTCCCTCAATTCCTCGTAGATTCCATCATCAGAACAGCACCAGATTAATTTGGGACCACCTTGGAAGTACATCCTTTCAAACATAAAAAGAATTATTCAAATCGGACTACGGGTCTCGGAGTAATCGCTGAACATCCTACATTAAAAAAAATCATCATCATTATCATCAAAACAATCATCATTATCAGGTCCACTCCATCAAATTGATGGTTTTCGAGAGAAAACTCTCGAGTTGCTTAAGAAAACACCCAAATCACCATACATGTGCCTTTAAAAATTGAGGAGTTCCCTCAATTCCTCATAGATCCCATCATCAGAACAGCACCAGATTAATATGGGACCACCTTGGAAGTATATCCTTTCAACCAAAAAAAGAATTATTTAAATCGGACCACGCGTCTCGGAGTAATCGGTGAACATACATAAAAAAAAAGCCCAAACCGAATACAGAACCTCCTCCTTCTATGAAATTGAAGTCGGTTAAAAATGACAACCTACATGACACTATGTACAGTAAAAAACAATTTTGTTAAAGCTGGCAGCCATTATTAAATATTCAACCTCTATCAAGAGGTTAGGAGATAACCTCTTGATAGAATGGTAAACTGTAGTTTTCGACATTTTTAGACTCGACACGTAAAAAAATTGAAAATTAAAGGAAAAGTATACCCATGTTAAGATATACTGCAATCGATTCCACTTTCGATTCTGAACAAACAGTTTTCAGATTTTTAGTCTTGGGTGTAACACTTTGTATATATGTATATGTATAGGCAGGTCATTTTTTTCTCAGCCACAGCTGAACTCGGTGGGAGGAATCAAGAGATATCAGGTTTTATGGTGGCCACCGATTTCAATTATCAAGATTTGCCCCTTTGTACTTGGGCGGTGGTGGAGGAAGGGTCAGAAAAGACCGCTGCTGCTTTCTGGATCTCTGGCGACTATAGATACAACTCCGCAAATGCGACCTAGCTTTTTGGAAAAGCAGAAGATTTCATGTCGCATCCAGTGATGGCGTGCAAAAACAGCAATTCCTTGAAACCTTGTTGCTGAAGCTCTTGGGACGAGAAGAAGGAATCCCTTATTGTGCCACTTCCAGGCTTGATGAAAATAATGACATCAAGAGGACTATGAGGTCAGCATCTTCATCCACAATGCTGTTGTTTCCGACAAACTCACGAGCGATATTGAACCATTGAGTCTAAGGAGATACTTTGCCTCCTTATGAGTGTTCTATCGCTTGTACAATGGGTTGTGCTCTGAAGAACTGTTTGATATGATGCCTACGGCAACTATATATCACTGCACAGCTCGCCGCCGGCAGGGTGTTCATCCTCACATCCTGGAGCCTAATGGGTCGCGCACTGTACGGTTTACGAGGAATTTCCTCCAACGGACGCTGCGGCTGTGGAATGAACTGCCGAGGTCTTCCCAGCGGGCTACAGTATGAGGTTCTTCAAAAAAGGAGTGTATAGGATTTTAAAGGGTGTAGGCAACGTACATGTTAATCCTCTGGGGTTGCAGGCGTCCATAGGCTATGGTAACTGCTTACCATCAGGCGGGCCGTATGCTTGTTTTCCACCGTCGTGGTATAAAAAAAATATATAAATATAAGCCGAATAACAGAAAAATTGGACCTACAAACCCCCCTCACCCCGCCGGCCCAAGGGCTACGGCAAGGGACTTTTGATATGTTCACCTCGTAACTAGTCCAAACAAAGTAACTAATCAAAAATTATGTTCCAAGCATTTCTCTCTCTTTACCTTTTCGTTGGTTGACCTAATACTAAAAAACCGGCCAAGAGCGTGTCGGGCCACGCTCAGTATAGGGTTTCGTAGTTTTCCGTCCGTCACAGTAAGTGTCCCCACTTATGAGTTAAAATAACACCGCCATGTAGGATATGATATAAGCGTTCCACGTACAGCGGCATCTATCGGCAAATTAAGTAAACTATTGCGCGCGAGCTTAAAGTATGGAAGATGATTTTTACGGGATAATTCTTTATTGCGTGAACCGATTTTCACCGATAATTTTCCTAGAAAGTTTTTATAAAGTTCTACTTTTGAGATTTTTTTCATGTTTTTAAAACTTATGGTTCAAAAGTTAGAGGGGCGGGGAGGGGACACATTTTTTTTAAATTCTGGAGCGATTTTTTCCGAAAATATAAATTACATTATCAAAAAATGATTTTAGTAAACCCCTATTCATTTTTAAATACCTATCCAAAAATATATCACACGTTAGGGTTGAAATGAAAAAAAAATCACTCCCCACCTTACGTATAGGGGAGGTACCCTAATAAAACATTTTACTTTTTATTTTACCACTTTGTCGACGTGATTGATATACATATTAGTACCAAATTTCAGCTTTCTAGTGCTAAAGGTCACTGAGATTATCCGCGGACGATGGAGATTTCCCGTGAAGATCGACCCTAGTAATCTTGATACGAGGCGTGATTGGAATTTTTCTAAGGGCAATTACGAGCTTCTTTGTCAGCTGATAGCCGACGCGTCTTGGATAGACGTCTTTGAAGCCCGAGATGCCAATATTGCCGTAGACCGTTTTTATAATTTGATGTATGGCATTTTTAATACGTGCATACCCAGAAAGACAAGGTCTAGCAAACCCAGTCGACAGTATCCAATTTGGTTTACAGCGGATCTTATTAGGGACATTAAACGGAAAGCTTCCCTTCACCGTAAGTGGAAACGCACTGGAGACAGGGAAGTATACGCCAACTTTTCTAAACTCACGGGCGATATAAAATCTAGAACGTCTAGAGCTTACGATAATTATATTAGCAGAATCCAAACTCACATCACAGGCAATCCTCGAGCTTTTTGGCAACATATATACAACCTAAAATCCAAAGGTGGGTTTGAGAATAGGGTGTTATACGATGGGACCCTTCATGAGGGTGTAGAGGCCGCTCAGGCTTTCGCGAATTTTTTCTCGAGCGTCTTCCTTCCTGGCGTACCTTTACTTGACCACACTAAAACGTCTGAATCTAATGAGCAGGATGGGACGAATACTGCAAATTTAATTCATATTGACACAATATCCCCTCAGGATGTCGAATCAGGCATAGCTCGTCTAAAGCCCCAAAGCTCTTTGGTTCCGGATGCCTTTCCAGCGTATATACTAAAGGGCTGCAGAGACTGGCTGGTACTGCTTTTAGCTCATATTTTCAACCTATCTCTACGCACTGGGGTGTACCCAAATCAGTGGAAATTAACACGAGTGCGGCCGATTCCTAAGTCGAGCGATACAACTAAGGTTGAAAATTATCGTCCTATAGCGATTCTCTCCTCGATTGCAAAGTTATTCGAATCAATCTTAAACAGGCATGTAGCCTCTCAAATACAGCCCTATCTCTGTGACTCCCAACATGGTTTTAGGCCAAGACGATCAGTAGAGACGAACCTTTTAACCCTGGTAGACTATGTTTCTGAGCATTTGGATAAAGGTATACAGGTGGACGTGTTGTACTTCGATTTTAGAAAAGTTTTTGATCGCGTAGATAACGACATACTACTAAGGAAGTTATGTAAAATCGGGTTCTCCCCAAAACGGCTTAGATTTTTTGCCAATTATCTACGCGACAGGCAGCAGTACGTGCAGCACAGATGCTTTGTTTCCAATTCCTACTACACTCGCTCCAGAGTAAGTCAGGGTTCAATTTTAGGCCCTTTTCTGTTTGGCGTAATGATTAATGACTTGGCGTCTATCTCTAGATATGCTCGATGTCTCTTTTACGCTGATGATCTAAAGCTTATTTATGGCCTGCAGCAGCTATCTGAATCTGAATCGCTCCAAGATGATATTAACCGGATCTATGAATGGAGTATCACAAATAAGCTGCTCTTTCATCCTGAGAAGTGTTCCGTGATGTCCTTTAGCCGTGCTCGTAGTCCCTTATCTGTCAATTACCGGCTTGGAACGGAACTAATAAAACGCGTTGACACTATCAAAGACCTGGGTGTCACATTTGAATCCAACTTAAATTTTGATGACCACATAAGAAGCCTAGCTAAGGACTGTTATCGGAGATTGGGGCGTAATGATTAATGACTTGGCGTCTATCTCTAGATATGCTCGATGTCTCTTTTACGCTGATGATCTAAAGCTTATTTATGGCCTGCAGCAGCTATCTGACTCTGAATCGCTCCAAGATGATATTAACCGGATCTATGAATGGAGTATCACAAATAAGCTGCTCTTTCATCCTGAGAAGTGTTCCGTGATGTCCTTTAGCCGTGCTCGTAGTCCCTTATCTGTCAATTACCGGCTTGGAACGGAACTAATAAAACGCGTTGACACTATCAAAGACCTGGGTGTCACATTTGAATCCAACTTAAATTTTGATGACCACATAAGAAGCCTAGCTAAGGACTGTTATCGGAGATTGGGGTTCGCCATTCGCAATGCTCGTGAATTTGACAACCCCTTTGTCATTAAACTTGTCTACACCACCCTAATTAGGAGTAAACTGGAGGCAGCGTCTGTGGTGTGGAACCCCACGAGGTCACTTATGCCCTGCTCCTAGAGACAATTCAAAAGGCGTTTTTGCGATTCTTATATAAAAAAATCTATGGGTACTATCCCTTCCTTTACCCAACGAAATTTCTGCTTGGCACCCTGGGCTTTAACTCCCTGGAAGTGAGGCGCAATTATGCTCTCGTGACCGGGGCATGCCGAATAATACGTGGGGATTCAGACTGTCCACAGCTGGTCTCACAACTGGTACGCCTTCTCGTACCCCCTCTGTTTCAATCAAAGATAAATTTTAGGCCACGTAATCGCAACTTACTGGCAGTTCCTAATGCGCGCACTGTGGCGTACAGGAACTCGCCATTAGTTCGCGCCTTACATTACCTTGGCCCCAATTCGACATGCGGAACTGACACACGTAGATATCTCACTTTTATTGTGCATCTATTGTGCTTCTATTGCGATCCTATTGCGGTCCTATTGCGGTGGTTTTTATCTGTCACATTTACAGTAGGTATCGCTAGAAGGTTTTGTCTATGACTATGACGACAATTTTGTTTGTTATGACAGGACGTCGGGAATCCCTGGCAAGAGTAAAAGGAGACTATTTTAGCATACAACAGAAACTGCGTAATCTGTACGCAATATTTTTCTGCACGAAGTAGCCAATTTCAAATAATTATTTTTGCGATGAAGGCCATCAACGCACAAGATCTTTGTAGTGTCATCTTGATTCTTGAATGTGTGTAAGCGTAATAGAGGCGGCTGCGTTTCGTTTTGACCACAGATATCTCAAAGAACAGATCCGAAAAAATAAGCCAGACGTTTTTTCATATAGTTGTCTCTTTGGTTATTTATGGTTAACCAAAATGAGTTAGAATGGGACAGATAGTACGACCTTTTTCGGCTGTTAACGAATTGTCTCGATTTAAAACTTAACCAAACTGTCAAATTAACCTAGACGTCAAACACAGAATTGTAGCAAAAGGCGGTTTCTTGCAAGTTATCGTGCTATTTCCGAAAATTAAGCTGAATACATTGAATATTCATTATTTATATGTAGGCAGAAATGTCGTGCATAGTTCCATACCGCCGGAGGTGGTTCAAATCATCGAAGAAGTCCGGAGAAAATACCAGTTTCCATCAGTAAGAAACCATTGTTTTCATTTCAAAATTTTCAAACACATTATGTAATATAATAGTCTCGGATAACTGCACATGCTGGATACTATAAAATAAGAACCTTTTGCGTAGTTCCAAGTTGATTTTATTGAGATTTATTGGTAAAATTCAATTTTTGTAAACAACGCTAGTGTTGTAACTAAATGAAAATAATTATGTCGATAT